>CM072558.1:4893469-5208469 GCA_036898215.1 Platycarya strobilacea | reverse complement strand
TCATAAACAATCAAAGAAACTCTAATAAACTAAAAAAAGAATCTAGAGTAATGAAGATAAATAAAAATAACTATCTAGTACTAATGTGATTTTTTTTTTCAAAATCTTTTTCAATTTCTTTTTTTAAAAAATGAAATAAAGATCACAAGAAGCACAAAAATCAACTAGAATGACTCCCCGACAATGGCACCAAAATTTGGTGTGCTGTCACAGGCAACCAAAAAATAAAATCTATTCTTCAAAAAAAATATCTGTAGTAGTGCGAGTAAAGATCGTTCCCACAGAGAGTATCTAGCCTAGCTTTATGCTACATGAACAAAGATGAGAGTTTTGAATATAATGAAAATAATTTCAAGAGAAAGAAAAACAACTAAGAAACAATTCAATTTAAAATATCAAAATCAATCAAAAGAACCAACCTTGATTTAAGTCAACATCCACCATCGAAATGTTACAACTAATCATCGATATAAGTATATATCAATTAACACTTTGAATATTTACTGTTGGAACTATTTTCCTATCTCTCCTTAGTCGTAGTTAATTAGAAAACAAGTGATCTAATTAACCTAAACTACAAAACAACCTAAGACAAGCGCTAAATATTTAATCAAGTAGCAGCCTTAAGAATCAGAGAGATCGATGAAACTAAACAATACAAGCACAAGCGGTCACATTTAATTTAGTCAAGTGTTCTTCTTAAGATCTAACAATTTTTGACATAACAAATCATTAAATCTTTAATTGCTTCATAAATTAGAGGGATCGCACAATTACGGATTTGATATCTAACCTAGAAGTAGATTATAACAAATAATAAACTAGTAAGCCTCTCAGTAATTAAATGAAATAATTATGAAAATAAGCACAAAAGAACATTCGATATTCAAGCATAAATTGAACTATAAAAACAAATTAGATCTCACAGTCTTATTGATTCTGAGATTTATGTCTCCTTTAACCAATTAGAAAACTTTAGCCACGTAGGGCCATAATAAAAACTCCAGGAAAAGAATAGAAAGAGAGAAGAGAGGGATAGGGTTGTGCATCTGTGTACGGCGTTGGAATGAAAACCATATATATATATATATATATATATATGTGTGTGTGTGTGTGTGTGTTTGTACGTTCTGTGCGGCGCTAGGAGTCCCAATTTAACCTAGCGGAGTCGATTGAATTAGTGCGGCGCTATGTGATAGACCCAAATGGCCATTTGTCTTGAAGTGTAAAGCACCATGTGGCTTGAACTCAAAAACAAAATGCAGCCTAGTCCAACAAAGTCAAGAGTGGGGCCTATCTCTTGTTTTTAAATCCATGTGAAACCGAATGTGAGGCAACGTGTGGATTAAATAAATTTGAAACCCAATGAGTCCAAATGAAATTCAAAAGCATGTGCGTGGTGTCCATGAATGAAGTGAATTTAAGTCCAATAGATCCACACAGCTCAATTAATTGTTGAAGCCCTGCAAATTAAAGTGCAGGTGTGTCACTTAGATCCAAATTTTGACCTTAATTCAGCCAGTATCTCTCAAAACGCAAAGCATGAAAGTTGTAGAGCTTTGTCTTAGCGTTCCATAGAATCATAAATCATCATAATCGGAGCCTGGCTAAGAGAGTTATGTCCAGATTATGAAACGATTTCAAAACTGTCCAAAATTGCCCAATTAACTTCAGTTGCACTTAATGCCTTTATTTGCATCCTAAATCAAAATATAAGAATAATGAGTATATTTAGGTATCAAATAAGTATAAAATATTAAACATTAAGGGATAAAAATATAACATTTTTTATTACGCCGAAAGAATAACGCGGTCGTTTGCAGTATAGTTTTGGGGTGTCGATTCCACAGGGAGATGGATTGAGAAATTGAAGAACAATAACGAAATTAACAAAAAAATTTAGACGAGTGCGAAAATTAAATTTTAGAGTGTGACGTAAATTAAAACTAAATGAGTAATTTGAACAGTATAAAAATGAGACGAAAAGTAAAGCATCGGGAATCCTTTGTATATAATTGGTATTTTAATTATTTTCGATTCATTAATAACTCAATTGAAAATTCTATGTCCAAATTTTCAATCGGAAAATAAAACATTAATAACCAGATTTAAATCAAATGTAATCTTTTGAAAAATCATTCGTCGCAATATAAGAACAGGAATTGTTATCGATATTAAGGAAATTCAACGTCGACAATATACTCGTAGAGCAACATTGCAGCAGAGAATTAAATTAAAATAGATAACCAATTGAATCAAACATAATCAAATGATTATTGCATTCAATAGAAAAAGCATGACTGAATCTATAAATGAAATAAATTCTAAAATTATTTGGTGACGAAAACATTTATAATAAATTTCGAATGACTAAACAAAAGAGTTTAATATTTGAAGAACACATATATGAATAAAAAATAATTACAAATACCATCATATATACAAATTCATCCCTAGCTCTACTAGAAAATTAGTTACACATATTGAAAATATGCAACAAAAATTCTTTAAGGGATAATATGGAAGAGCCAACCATTATTTTCTTCTCCTTTCTTTGGTTTTTCTTTTCTTTTTTCAAGCTCTCAAAAACAATGTCTCTTCCAAGGCATCCAAGCACACTAAGCATGGTCTTAGAACACACACTCCTCCCTTCTATTTATAAGCATCCTTCATGCAAGTTGTCATGACAAAATCATCATAATTTCAACTTGTTTTGTCATGTGCCATTCTTGAATCCAAGTGATTTGTGAGTTGTCATTTTGATCATTTGTTTTCCCACTATGCATGAGCTGGATTTTGCTTGTAGGTTGAGTGTTTCAATTTTGCTTCTCTATCCATTAGTTGTCTTGTATGACTTAATATCTTGTGGTCAAATAATTTGTCTTGAAAAAACTTGAGTGCACTTCATCTTGCATATGAATTGATCATTGAATTTCCAAGTTGGTGTAGGAGTGCTTGCTAGAAAATATTATGATGACATTTGGATTTGATGCAAGTGGCTGAAAAATATCCAGGAAAGTCAAGTACAGGTGCGTCCACTTGATGGTCGATTTTGTCTTGGATTGAGTGGATATATCTTAAAACATAAAACATTAAAGTTATAGATATTTCTCTTTCAGTTCTATATCATCTTGAATCATCT
The DNA here is from genome assembly GCA_036898215.1 of Platycarya strobilacea. Lineage (NCBI taxonomy): Eukaryota > Viridiplantae > Streptophyta > Magnoliopsida > Fagales > Juglandaceae > Platycarya > Platycarya strobilacea. The sequence goes on along the minus strand of CM072558.1, from coordinate 5,205,327 downwards.
CAATCGGAGATTGTATGTAGAGTTATGTCCATATTACAAAAAGACGTCAGAACTGTTTAAACTTTCGCAATTATCTTCATTTGCTCATAATGCCTCTATTTGTGTCCTAAATCAAAATGTAAGAATAATGAGTAAATTTAGGCATCAAATAAGAATAAAATATTAAATATTAAGAGATAAAAATATGGCATTTTATATTCTCATCAATATATTAAATCATGCTTATATCTATCTCAAGATAAATGACCATTAATTTTAATAACATGAGTTATATTCATTATTTTCTTATTTCTTTTGACATTTAAATAGAGTATTTAGAGTGTATTTTTGTGCACTCATCAATTTTACATTTTCATCAGTAGGCATGTAAGATGGTTGAGGAAGGGAGTGAGAAAGTCACCTTGGAAATGTCAAACACACACACACCCCTTATGCTAAGTGGAATTCTAAGAAGTTTAGGTAAGGTGAAATACCAAGAAGGCCTTTCTAGGGTTTTGGGTTTTGTTTGACTTGGATGGAAGGCTAAATTGGGGAATTGAGAGGATCGAATTTGGAGAGAGAGAGAGGGGGGTTGAATATATATATTTTGTTCTTTTAACTTCCCCATCCAATCTCATCATTTGGAGCATGGGATAGGAAGAAGTTCCCAAGTGTCTCGCTTGCACTAAGGGTGATTGGAATTTTGAGAGGCACTATATTAGGCTATTGCCGGAATTGAGAGTCCCATCCCTTACCCATTTTTGACACTTCTATCTCCAAAATTTTTGGCCAAGACAATTCTCTCAATTCTTCTTATTTTCCTTCCACTTTCTCTCTTGCCAAACAACCTTTTTCCCTTGCATACTTAATTGTTTTCAACAAAAACTTTTGGTTTTGTCTTCTACACTAGGTAAGAATCACATGGACTTCTTATTGATCAGTCATGCAAAGATTTGAAGGATTTTCTTCTTTCAAAACTCTCAGCCCATGTCGGCGCCCCAGCTTGTTCTTGGGATCGAACGCAAAACAAGACGTCGGGATGAGCATCATATGGAAGTTCACCCCTCGTCTTATCGTGTACTATTTTTTTTTTAAACAGAGAAAAAAGGTTTTCACAATAGAAAAGGTTAAACTTTTTTAAGCGTACATCACATGGCTTAACAAAATAATATCCTAATGTATTGCATTACTATTAATATAAATATTAAGATCATCCATAATTGTCCATTCTTCCAAAACAACGGAAGCCCCAAAATATAAGTAGTAAATACAAAAGCTGCATAGAAGATCCCCTGCCATCTTTTCCTAATCCACGGTCTCCTTCTAAATCCCCTTGAAATTTGGGCCATAATGAAGACAGTCCAAGCCCAAGGTCGGCCCCACCTCACAACTCATCCCGAATGATGACTCATACAGGCGACTCATGTGGAGGGAATCGTCTATACCAAGGACTAAACAACACCCCGTAGGGTGTAGGTTCCCCAAAACATAAGTAGTCAAGGGTAGTGACTCCACCGCCCATCGGCCCAAAGAGCTGAAAGTCACTGGCTTAGCAAGAACGGACTCAGTCGGGCCCTTGGGGGTCCGAGATGTCGTTCTTGGGACTATACTCGTCAGGTCGTCATCATCTGCAACTACTTCTATCGTCCCAAAAGAGGGACGATAGTGGAGAGATAAAGAGGGGTGAGATTTCGGAGGAAATCTCAGTAATTATATTTATATCTCAACAAAAGCGTTTCGAGCATACAATTGAATGAATAACAAACAATCATCTATACATTATGCATTATGGGACTCATGCTTTTACTTTATGCATATGCTCATGCTCATGCCATTTCCTTTTCAAATTCTTTTCTTTTTATTCCTTTCATGCGCTCACTTGTAATCTCATAAAACAAGACGTTTGAACATTCTTTTCAAAAACTCATCTTTTCAAAAACGCTTTTCATCTTTTATTATCTTAAGTGCCACTTATTATATCATATCATATATGGCTTGAAAGCCCATCTTTTTGTCATGACATCTTTTTGGACACCTCACGGTTCCCCTACGCACCGTGTATTCCTGCTAGTTACCGTAGCACCCGGCGACTGTATCAAACCTAAGTAGCTACGTTTTGCGCCCTTTCGCGCTTTTCATCACTTGACGATTGATCACTCACCGAGCGACTACAAGATTTTTTGTAGCAATAAGGCAAAAGCCTACACAATCCTGTAGGCACCCACTAGCTTTAGGTGTGACCACGCTCCAGACACCTTCTGGAGCCATACATGGTCTGCTGATGGTTCTTTGTCAACCTAGGGGTTTTCACTCGACTTTAGACACTCTTGAGTGAACAGGGAGTTCTATTGGGGCACTACCCTGTCCCAGCCTTTAGGGTTCTTATAAAACTTTAATTCTTTCTTTTCTTTTTAAAAACATGTTTAAAATAAGATTTTTGTGCTGCATGTATGAGACATGAGACTCATATCACTGAACATGTAAAATGTGAAACAAACATAATGCGTATTCTACGTCAAGCTCTTTCACAGTTTACGCACCACATAATTCCCCTGCTCTCATACCCAAATACACTTATTGGGCCTCACACACACCTAGAGGTACTCGGTCTTGATTACGCCCAAAGAATAACGCGGTCGTTTGCAGTATAGCTTTGGGGTGTCGATTCCACAGGGAGATGGATTGAGAAATTGAAGAACAGTAACAAAATTAACAAAAAGATTTAGATGAGTGCGATAAGTAAATTTTAGAGTGTGATGTAAATTAAAACTAACTAAGTAATTTGAAAAATATAAAAATGAGACGAAAAGTAGAGCGTAGGGAATTCCTTGTGTATTTGTGGTATTCAAATTTATTCTTAACTTATTGATAACTCAATTAAGAATTCTATGTCCAAATTCTTAATCGGAAGATATAACATTAATAACCAAAATTTAAATCACATGTAACTCTTTGAAAAATCATTCTTCGCGCTTAACTCTCATAAATTGTTATCGATATTGAGAAAATCCAACGACGACAATATACCTAAGAGGCGATATTGCAGCAGAGAATTAAATCAATATAGATAATCAATTGCTCCAAACATAATTATAGAACTAATTCACTCAATAGAAAAAGCATGACTGAATCCATGAACGAAATAGATTCTATAATTATTTGAAGACGAAAAACATCACAAATAAATTGAGAATAATAGAACAAAAGAGTTTTAATATTTAAAGACCAAATACATGAATCAAAAATAAATTACAAATACCATCACACACACAAGTTCATCCCTAGCCCTCCTTGAGAATTTAGTTACACATATTGAAAATATGCAACAAAAATTCTCCAAGGGATAATATGGAAGAGCCAACCATTATTTTCTTCTCTCTTCTTTGGTTTTTCTTTTCTTTTCTCAAGCTCTCAAAATAATGGCTCTTCCAAGCATCCTCCCACACTAAGCATTGTCTTAGAACACACACCCCTCCCTTCTATTTATAAGCATCCTTCATGCAAGTTGTCATGAAAAAATCATCACAATTTCAACTTGTTTTGCCATGTGCCATTCTTGAATCCAAGTGATTTGTGAGTTATCATTTTGATCATTTGTTTTCCCACCATGCATGAGCTGGATTTTGCTTGTAGGTTGAGTGTTTCAATTTTGCTTCTCTATCTATTAGTTGTCTTGTATGACTTAATATCTTGTGGTCAAATAATTTGTCTTGAAGAAACTTGAGTGCACTTCATCTTGTATCTAAATTGATCATTGAATTTCCAAGTTGGTGTAGGAGTGCTTGCTAGAAAATATTATGATGACATTTGGATTTGATGCAAGTGGCTGAAAAATATCCAGGAACGTCAAGTGCAGGTGCGTCCACTTGATGGTCGATTTTGTCTTAGATTGAGTGGATATCTCTTCAAACACAAAACATGAAAGTTATAGATATTTCTCTTGCGGTTCTAGATCATCTTGAATCAGCTCAATCGGAGATTGGATGAGAGAGTTATGTCCATTTTACGAAAAAATATCAGAACTATCTAAAATTCCGCAATTATCTTCATTTGCTCCTAATGTCTCCATTTGTGTCCTAAATCAAAATATAAGAATAATGAGTATATTTAGGCATCAAATAAGAATAAAGTATTAAACATTAAGAGAGAAAAATATGACATTTTATATTCTCATCAATATATTAAATCATGCTTATATCTATCTCAAGATAAATGACCATTAATTTTATTAACATGAGTTATATCCATTGTTTTCTCATTTCTTTTAGTATTTAAATAGAGTATTTAGAGTGCATTTTTGTGCACTCATCACACCCCCCAACTTACTCATTGCTAGTCCCTAGCAATTTTCATGCAAAATGATGAGAAAGACCAAAGAAAATCACACATAGGGGCCATCAAGACACATTTTTCAAATTTACATATCAAAACAATCTTAGAAATTCAATAACCCTTTCACAAGTAATTCAAATATAGCAATCCACAGAGTGTGTATGTGTTCCAAACTATTTTTATCAAATCAGAGGTTTCGACACATGCAACATTAGAATATCTTAAGCAAAAAGGTTCAACTCCATAACTCACGGGTATAGAAGTGTTTCATGTATGGGTTCTCTCTATGGAGTTGACAAAGGTGTACATTTACTCTCATGAAAATTTAGCCAATTATATATAAGTAACAAGTAAACATTGATCTTATGATAGGAATACTAACAAATGAGATTTCCACCATTCTTTCCACAAGCATACTTAGGATCGGAAAAATCAACACAAAGGGTTGTAATGTGGTTTAGGGTTGGGGTTCATAAGAAGAAAAGGTGAAGAGATTTCAAAAACTTCCAAGTATACACAAAAGGGAATCTGTTAAATTTTTCAGTAGACTATACTTTCCTTTTGATATACTTTTCAATTTTTTAGATTTTCGACTAAGTACACTTTTCCATCTTCTTTTGCCACTGGTGTCTTCGCAATTTGATGAACTCTTTCATGAATAATTTGATGGACACATCTAGCACCATGCCATTTTTGTCATGGTTTTTTTTTATTTATGATAATTTCACACCTAGTACACACTTGGAAGTAAAATGGTAGGAAAATATAGTGTATAAGCTATACTCCAATGTGGAGAGGTATGGATGATGTAGATATGAAAAGAAAAGGCCATATGTGTATATTGGCTCAAAATTGGCTGCTAGGGATCTATGATGAAAAGGCTCAGCTTGAAAGGCTCAAACGTTAATCCTAAGTTGACTTTCGTCATATCCCAAGTATATCCACCATCTTACCACAAACCACGTAATGATATTCTCAAAAGAAGTGTCAAATTCAACAGATCAATGGATACTTATCACAATTTCTGTATTTGTAAGCTCTCAATTCTCACAAAATTCACATGAATACTTGAGCAAAATAATTCTTTAGTTACATGTGTCAAATCACCATATTACCACAAAGTTTGGAGAAGTGCATAAATGGCTCTGTGGATGTTTTAGCAAAATGATTTAAAATGGGTTTGTTGAATTCACCAAGATGGTTATGAATGAGCATGAGTATCATGTGTGAAAAGATGCCTGTGTGAAAAAAATTTGGCAATTTTTTATATATTGATTGAAATATACCACAGAGTTTAAATAACAGATTTGTATTCCCACCCCCCAACTTAAATGAAACATTGTCCTCAATGTTTAATAATCAAAATTGGATGGGGAGTAACTAAAAAGGGTACGATATACCTGATGTGTGATGTAGATAGCTCGCTAAGCGTCAAAAGTAGTGATCTAAAATGACAAAATGATACTATCCTGCAAATAAAAATAAAGAAAACAGTAGTAAATAAAAACAAAACAAAAAAAATAAGATGATAATAATAATAATAATTATTGTTGCATGCTGTGGTCAAAGTTGGTAGACCAAGTTTACAACCGGACTATCTTCCACTTCTTGAACTATTCCTCCTGGGTCAAAAATGAAACGCTTATTTGCCCAATAAACTCGGTGCTCGAACTTCACAGGTAGGTGGCAAGGTTTAAGATTAACTTTGGTTACTTGCCCACTTGAAGGAATCTGTTTTTCATTTTTCTCAAGAAACTCCTCGAACTTCGGTTGCCAAGCCCGTGTGCTATAATCTTGAGTATTGTCAAAAATTGTACAAATATTAGCTACATCAGACGAATCACTGATAGGATTAAACTCAAAATCAACCATAAAATTCTCAAGGGGATCAGAATCATGAGTTGTGAAAACTTCCCTGTCTATGAGTGAGTCAATCATATATATCTGCTGGCACTCGTGATTCTTCACAGTTTCTTGTGCCATATGTTGACCTTGAGGTACAGACTGAGCTTGAGAAGGGAACTTACCTTGCTCATTTACACTCAAGAAACTCGTTATTTTAGATACCTGGCTCTTTATCTCCTTTTGTTCTTCAACAACCTGCATAATTAAAGACTCAAATTTTTGGTTAGTCTTATCCTGTACTTCAATAAATGCATGCAAAGTGTCTTCTAAATAATTTCTAAAAGATTGAGGTGCATGGTATGGTGCAGGATATGATCTAAAAGGTTGTGCAGGCTGTTGGTTTTCAGACTTCCAGCTGAAGTTGGGGTGATTACGCCATCCTCTTATGTTAGCATGTGTAGGACATTCTTGGGCATGATGATCTATCCCACCACAGACAACACATAGTCCAAAAGATTCTGCATGATTAGCCATGTGTGTTGGCTTTGAGTTTTTTGTTTTCAATAACTCTAATTCTCTTGTGAGCATTTCAACCTTAGCCTTAAGGTTATCCTCCTTCCTTAGATGGTAAATACCACCACTCAAGTTTCCTGTAGGTCGTAACCTGTTTGTGCTATTAGTAGCACTAGGTCTAGTCCAAGTATGAGCTTTTTCAGCAAGCTCATTGAGGTACTCTATGGCTTCATCGGGATTTTTCTGTAAAAATTCTCCATTGCACATCATTTCCACGAATTGACGTTCCCTGGGCGTAAGCCCTTCATAAAAATAACTCACTAAGCGCCAATTCTCATATCCATGGTGGGGACACATATTCAGCAATTCTTTAAATCTTTCCCAAGACTAGTACAAAGTCTCACTATCCTTTTGTGCAAAGGTAGAGATTTGTCTTTTTAAAGCATTGGTCTTATGTTGGGGAAAGTATTTATTGAAAAACACTTGAGTCATCTCACTCCATGTTCCAATAGACCGTGGTCATAGTGAGTACAACCAACTCTTAGCTTTATCTTTCAAAGAAAAAGGAAAGAACTTTAGTCTTACTGTGTCGTCAATGGTATTTTGACTGTGGAATGTTGCAACTACTTCCTCAAATTCCCTAATATGAATATAGGGGTTTTCATTTTCTAGACCATGAAAAGTCGGAAGTAATTGTATCATTCCTATTTTGAAATCTACGTGACGAACATTAGGTGAGAACATAATACAGGATGGTGTGGCTGTTCGTGCAGGATGAAGATAATCTTGGAGGGTTCTAACAGGTTGGTCCACGTGTTCACTCAACGCGTCAGAATTGGAAGAATTATCAAACAAGCGATTAGAAAAATTAGATTCTGAATCTGATTCTAGCACGAGTCTACTAGCAAACCGTCCAAAAGCGTCTCTGTACCTGCGCATGCAAAGTAAAGAAAAGTGTAATACTGAAAAAAAAAATTACGAAAAGAAAAGAAAAATGAAATAAAGATGCAAAAAGCTAAAAAGAAAATGAACGAAGCTACCGTTTTTTTTTTTTTTTACAAACTACTAAAAAAATCTACAAATTCTTCTACCGTCTCCCCGGCAATGGCGCCAAAATTTGATTATGCCCAAACAATAACGCGGTCGTTTGCAGTATAGCTTTGGGGTGTCAATTCCACAGGGAGATGGATTGAGAAATTGAAGAACAGTAACAAAATTAACAAAAAGATTTAGATGAGTGCGATAAGTAAATTTTAGAGTGTAATGTAAATTAAAACTAACTAAGTAATTTGAAAAATATAAAAATGAGACGAAAAGTAGAGCGTAGGGAATTCCTTGTGTATTTGTAGTATTCAAATTTATTCTTAACTTATTGATAACTCAATTAAGAATTCTATGTCCAAATTCTTAATTGGAAGATATAACATTAATAACCAAAATTTAAATCACATGTAACTCTTTGAAAAATCATTCTTCGTGCTTAACTCTCATAAATTGTTATCGATATTGAGAAAATCCAACGACGACAATATACCTAAGAGGCGATATTGCAGTAGAGAATTAAATCAATATAGATAATCAATTGCTCCAAACATAATTATAGAACTAATTCACTTAATAGAAAAAGCATGACTGAATCCATAAACGAAATAGATTCTATAATTATTTGAAGACGAAAAACATCACAAATAAATTGAGAATAATAGAACAAAAGAGTTTTAATATTTAAAGACCAAATACATGAATCAAAAATAAATTACAAATACCATCACACACACAAGTTCATCCCTAGCCCTCCTTGAGAATTTAGTTACACATATTGAAAATATGCAACAAAAATTCTCCAAGGGATAATATGGAAGAGCCAACCATTATTTTCTTCTCTCTTCTTTGGTTTTTCTTTTCTTTTCTCAAGCTCTCAAAATAATGGCTCTTCCAAGCATCCTCCCACACTAAGCATTGTCTTAGAACACACACCCCTCTCTTCTATTTATAAGCATCCTTCATGCCAGTTGTCATGACAAAATCATCACAATTTTAACTTGTTTTGCCATGTGCCATTCTTGAATCCAAGTAATTTGTGAGTTGTCATTTTGATCATTTGTTTTCCCACCATGCATGAGCTGGATTTTGCTTGTAGGTTGAGTGTTTCAATTTTGCTTCTCTATCTATTAGTTGTCTTGTATGACTTAATATCTTGTGGTCAAATAATTTGTCTTGAAGAAACTTGAGTGCACTTCATCTTGTATCTAAATTGATCATTGAATTTCCAAGTTGGTGTAGGAGTGCTTGCTAGAAAATATTATGATGATATTTGGATTTGATGCAAGTGGCTGAAAAATATCTAGGAACGTCAAGTGCAGGTGCGTCCACTTGATGGTCGATTTTGTCTTAGATTGAGTGGATATCTCTTCAAACACAAAACATAAAAGTTATAGATATTTCTCTTGCGGTTCTAGATCATCTTGAATCAGCTCAATCGGAGATTGGATGAGAGAGTTATGCCCATTTTACGAAAAGATGTCAGAACTGTCTAAAATTTCGCAATTATCTTCATTTGCTCCTAATGTCTCCATTTGTGTCCTAAATCAAAATATAAAAATAATGAGTATATTTAGGCATCAAATAAGAATAAAGTATTAAACATTAAGAGAGGAAAATATGGCATTTTATATTCTCATCAATATATTAAATCATGCTTATATCTATCTCAAGATAAATGACCATTAATTTTATTAACATGAGTTATATCCATTGTTTTCTCATTTCTTTTAGTATTTAAATAGAGTATTTAGAGTGCATTTTTGTGCACTCATCAGGTCCCTTCCCACTAGGGTTGGGACGAGACCCTCCCTTGGTATTTCTTAGCATTTTCTTCTCCTATTCTTCTCTAAACACTCCAATTTAGCTCCAATAAAATATTTAAATAATTTCAACACCAAAAACATGTCTTGGTCGAAACTCTAAAGCCTTTAAATTATCATTTTAATCACTCATTTTTTCATCAAGAAAGCTCGCTTAATTATTTAGGTGAAAACCACAATTCATGCTTGCATAATCCTTAGTTCTCATACTTCTAATTTCTCCAAATATTTAAAATTCAATCATAACATAAACAATAGTTGTAAAGACAGCTCAACCCAAAACCCTTGACTCTTAATTACATATAAGCACAATCCAATCTTTTTTCAACTCCAAGTTAATTTTTTAACAAGTATGTGTAACATTATCACTCATCATGTTGGTCATACCACAATCATCCTTTATATCACATATTTAAATCCACAACATGATAAAATCTTTAATCTAACAAGATACTTGGACTTAAATATAGATTTTCCCACCAAATAAACAATACCACTATCATCATCCAACATCCTACTATTTAACTTAAAGTTAAGCATGCATTTTCTCCATTTCACCTCATGTTGAGTAAGTCACTAAATCCACACATCATTTCATGTTTTTAAACTTAAAGAAACTATAAACTTAAACATGGATTTTCTACCTAACTAAGCTTGGCATTTTTCTCCACTAGAGGGTTTCATTTTAGAGCACACAAGCAAATATTCAAACAATCCAACCAAACTCATTCAAGAGTATACTAAAATTGCTAAGGGCAAGATAAGAATATACTTACAATATTCCTAGCTAGCTTAGATGAAATCTGAAATATATTAAACATTTCATTTGATTAATCTAAGAACATAACATCTTTAAAATTGTGTGTTCTTCTCTAGATTTCTATGCTTGATCTTAGTTTAAAAGAGAAATCACCTCTTCAAGTGCAACTCTTCTTCAAGAATATTGGTTCTAGCTCCTCTACACTTAAGATATTTTGATGTTTAGGGGATAGAAGGAGGTGAAACAAAAAAAGATAGAGAGAAAGAGAGAGTTGGCCGAGAGGTAGAGAGAGTGAAAGGGTTTGTGTGCAAGTGAACAACCAAGTGAGGGAGGCTCGCTCCTTAGGCCATTCGGCCACACCTCTCCCTAGGGTACTAGGTACTCATTCCACTAGTTTTAGGTGTGACACTTGAGGGGTTGAGTGACCCATTGATTGACCTCCATCTCATGTATATCTCAAAATCAAATCTAGCCTACGCCTAGGTAGATTTTGTTTCCTCTCACCCTTTCCTATGGCCGGCACCCTCTATGAGGTTTCTGGCTTCCATTTTCCTCACGTCACTCATCCATCTACTCACCATCACCTCATGTGTTAATCCATAGGATTACAAAGCCATCCTTTTGGGAAAAAGGGCAAGCATGGTTCAACTAGCTCCACTTGGGTTTCAACCGAAACCTTCCTTTCCCTTCCCATGGTTTCCTCTCTTCTCATGCATCTATCCATCTACTTGTCAAGTCACCACTCTTTCCTGAACCTTTACACATATGTCCTATCTCTTCTCACATGAATCTAAAGTATCCACTCAACTAGATTTGGAAATGCTTCTAAAAAACCCCAATAAGGCTCACGGCAACTCCACCCGAATGCCTCTAGGTTTTCTTCTCCTTTTTCCTTTCCTCTTCCCTATGAAACCTCCTTTACTTGTCAAACACCTTGTCATCTCCATATTACATGATCTTCTTTGTGATCATTGGCTTAGATTTGTGAAAGATTCATAGAAAACACCCCAAGGGGTTTCGACTACATGCCTCCACCGAACCCTCCTCTTCTCTTCCACTTCCTATTTCATCTACAAGTGTCATCCATCTAAACATGGCATAGATTAGAAAGACTATAATGGAAAAAATATCTTTGTTCTTCCCAAGATATCCCAATGATGGGAAAATCTCATCATGAGATTTCTCCATCCATCCTACCAACAATCCACTAGTCAACTTTCAACTACTAGCAATTTTTCACTTTTATCTACTAGTCTTGGTTGACTCTCTAGGGTTTCTCTAATGGTGACATATGTCTATTATGTGGGCTTGATGGGTTATGGGTCAATCTCATAGGCTTGTGGGCTTGCTACCCCTTTCTTGGCCCACTAACTTACATTAAGCTTTCAAGGCTTTCAATCTTAAGCCCAAGCCTTCATCCTCACTTCTTAATATTATTTTTATTAATCAAAATAATCACTTAGTTAAAATTATAGGAAATGAAAATTTCGGGTCGTCATAGCCCAAGTAGTTTTGCACACACTCATGTACTTTCATGAAAAACTAGGGTTTTTGTTTCTCCCCGAAATAAAAATTCTAAACTTTTGAGGTTTTTAAACAAAGAAAGAATAGAGATTTATATGGGTCAAGCGGTGTTTTTGTAAAACAAAAGTAAAAACTAGGGTCTACTTCTTGAAGGAATCGGCCATGGGCTTTTCTCTAAGAAAGTGATATTTTCATGGAAGCCAAACAACCCCTTTTTCCAACAAAAGTTTCAGTTTTCTTGGAAAAGAAATTCCATGAGTTTGATTTCTATTCCTTTTTATTATTTTTCAAATTTTTTCTTGCTTTTATTCTTGGAGATTTTGTAAGTCTACTCTTAATCTAACTTTGGTATTGTTTGTATATAATGAGTGAACTTGTTTGTTGATAGCATCACTATTCCTTGTTTGCTTGATGGATTATTTCTATATCTTCTCAATGTTTTGTTAAGATTTTAACTTATGGTTTAATCTAAGAAACTTGATGGATTATGGTGAATACTTGAAGAAAGTATGGAAGGAATGAGACTTAGTAACTCTCAGCCAATGTGGTGAGTCATGGTAGGAGATTGATTGATGAAAGTTGGATCTTTGGGAGCTTGTATATGGATTTAACTCATGAGTGGGGTCTAGGAGACTGAGTTTTTTAAGGAAACATTAGGCTTTTGACTCATGAGTGGTGTTATGATATTTGACCTAATTCTTTTGATGGTTTATGGATTTAAATTCATTATTTACTCTAGTATATGATTTCGGGTGTATGCATGACTTAAGGAACAAGGCAAATGAACATCTTAGGGTTTTGACTAAGACCCTAATTTGGTTTTGTTATTTAGTTTTAATGATCTCTAAGGGAATGCATAAGTTGGTGGAAAGAAAGAGAAAGAAAATAGGGTTCTAGACCCCATGCATGTTTCGACCTTACCCCTTTAGGGATTTAGTCGAATTTGGATTGGTTCTCTTTCAACTTGAATGAGCATGTTTTTCTTAAAATGTAATTATATTTTCATGTTGTAGCATGTTCAAATACTATTAGGGAAATGCATGCTTCACATGTCTCATGAAGTACATGCCTTGCATAAGAAAGTCAAGAGTTTGCATACAAGTCCATCCAAGTCACGAGTTTCATGTCTTTAGGCCATTGTATTTTTCAAACGAATTAAGTTAAGAATCTTTTTATAAAAATCTCAAAGGCTAGGGTGGGGAAATACCCTAGCGGAACTCCTTATTCACTCAAAAGTGACTAAAGTTGAGTGAAACCCCTAGGTCAAGAAGAACAGTTGATGGTTATTCCTATAGAAGGAATCAGAGCGAGATCGCACCTAAAGCTAGTAGATGGATGATAATGGGGAAATAAGCGATTTCGACGCCCTCGCCTATGCTTGGGATCGAATGTAAATCGAGACGTCGGAGATAAGTAATGCAAGGATACTCACTGTCGACGCCCCAATCTACGCTTGGGATTGCACGTGAATAAAAACGTCGGGAATGAGCGACGCAAGGAAGTTCACCCATTGTCATATCATATTTGTACTTTTTTTTTAAATGTCGAAGAAGGATTCTCGCAGCGAAAGAAAAAGGTCAAGCCATCTATAATATGCATCACATGGTTATGCTATTGATCCCAAAACAAATATCATACGTAGCGCAATTTCAAATTACATAACCTTGTCCAGATAAGTAAAATAGCACTTCCCACAAGCGAGAAGGCTTTACTAAATGCATAAATAATGGGCGTTACAAAATAGGGTGGGTCTCAACACTACCCATGGGGTTCAATAGACGGGCTCCTTCTTTATCTTCTTAAGGTTTGGGCCCCAGCGAAGTCGATCCAAATCTAAGCTAGGCCCTACCTCACATATCATCCTAGAGGGTGATTCCAAACACATCCCAGGTGGAGGGACTCGTCTACACCTAACACTAGACAACACCCCATAGGGTGTAGACCTACTGAACTGTACATCGCCATCTTCAGTGACTCCACCTCCCACTGGCTCGGAAGGTTCAGAATCACTGGCCCATTAAGGGCGGACTCAATTGGGTCCCTGAGGGTTTGAGGCATCATCACGAGGGTCGTACTCGGTTGAGCTATCGTCACCTGCAATAACTTCTATCATTCCCAAGAGGGAAGGATAGTAAGGACATAGAGAGGGGTGAGATTTCGGGGGAAATCTCAGCAAGTATATCAACATTTTAACGAAAGCATTTCAGGCATATGGTTAAGTGAATAACAAACAAATACATACATATACAGTAACATGAGACTCATGCTGGGACCAATGCACATGCTCGTGACAAAATTCGTCTTTCTTATCTTTTCTCAATTTCCAATGCATACTTGTTCATAAAAACCATATATCAAAGGTTCTTAATGCATGTTCTTCCAAAGAGACCTTTTTATTCAAAACTTTGTCTTTTCTTATCTTAGGCGCCACTTATCATATCATATATGACCCGAGAGCCATTTTTCTTTTCGTCATGACTTCTTATTTTAGATACCTCACGGTTTTCCTATACACAGTGTGTTCTCCGCTAGTTACCGTCACACCCAGCGACCGTGTCAACCTAGGTGAATACATTTCACGCCCTTTCGTACTTTTCGTCACTCAGGGATTTCTCTCCGAGCAACTACAAAATTTTCATATGGTGAGGCCGAGACCAACACCGTTTTTATGGCACCCACTAGCATTAGGTGCGACCACGCTCCGGACACCTTTTGAAACCATACATGGTCCACCAACTATTCTTTGTCGACCCAGGGGTTTTCACTCAATTTAAACACTCCTAAGTGAACAGGGAGTTCCACTAGGACACTACCCTGTCTCAGCCTTTGGGGTTCTTCTAAAACTTTTATTCATTTCTTTCGAAAATGTGTTTGACTCAAAACATGGATTTTCGTGCTTATGCATGGGACATGCAACTTCCAACCTTGTGATGCAAAACTCGAGGTGAGCTCAAGTACATACATTTAGTCATTTCCACATGAAACCCATATCTCATTAACTCATCACTCATGCGAAAACACTTAAACGGGAATAATAGGGTGAGTAGGGTGCTTGGCTTCCACCCCTAGGGTTTGGGTCGAGACCCACATTGTCTCCACTTGGTGTTTTCTTCCTCCATTCACCTTCCTTTCACTCTTTAGCCCTAGTTCAATGTTTAAAACAATTTTCCAACCTTACAAGTGGGCAACTCGAAACCCTATAGCCTTTAGATATAGTGTTTCCTACCTTAGTTCATCAAATCAAATATCTTACTTGAGCATTCAAGGTGAAACCGAAATATATATGTCATTCTCCCACTCCTTACGTCTCTAACTTCTCCCAAAATATCCAATCACAAATATGTAATGAAAAGGAAATAAAAACTCAAGATTTCCACTCCAAGAAACCCTCCAAACCGAAACTCCATAAGCGTGCAATTTTTTTAGCAACCATCAATCAATAATAACAATAATATCTTCCAAGAACAATATAACTAGATTGTACCAATACTTTATAAATATTCATCGTAGCATGGAATTTCAATAGGCAAGATATTTGCTACTAGAGTCAAGATGCTTCTTCAAATGATATAAATATCCCACATTACCCAATATTCAACAAATTTAAACGTAATCATGCTTAGATGCTTTCCTCAACAAAACCACCAAGATCATCAACACATTATAACCCTTTATTTAAAAGAACATAGATTCTAAACATGAATTCTAACCAAAATAGAATTTCTACCCGGAAAGGTTCGTCATGGCATATAAAGCAAGAAACCAAGCAATACAAGCACATTCACTCAAAAATATACTAGAGATGCTAAAGGCAAAATAAGGATATACTTATAATTCTCCTAGCTAGCTTATATGAGTTCTGAAAATAAAAGAAGTATTTTATTAGAATATGCTAAGAGCACACCATTTTCAAAAAGGAGATTTCTTTTAGAAAGCATGAACATAGGAAGTGTTCTTCCCTACACTCCTAGGTTTATCTTAAAGTAACCAAGTCACTTACCTCTTCTAGGATTTCCTCATTCCAAAACCACTAGCTTCCTCTTCTTCTAAGCTTGGAGTGTTTAGGTGTTTAGGTAGTGAAATGAAGTGAAGCAAAGTGGAAGAAATGGAGAGGTGAGTTGCCGTGAGTGAGGTGTGTGTGTGTATGTGTGTCCAAATGAAGCAACCAAAATGGTGGGGAAGCAAGGCCATTTATCTATGGGACTTTCCTAGGCTCTAGGCCACTCATTCCCCTAAACTCGGGTGACATGTGATGGGTTTGAAAGACCTTTGAGTAACTCCCATCACTTGATCGCATCAAACCTAATCTAGTTCATTCTAGGTTGAAGATTTTGCTTCCTCTTTCTCCCTACATGGCCGGCCTTTCTCTCAAGGGTTCAAACCCATTTCCATCATCTCACATCACCTCTTGTCCCCCAACCATCATCTCATGGGTCACTCCAAGGGATTTGAGGATCAACGTTTTGGGAGAAGGCAAAAGTGGGGTTTGGACCCCTTGCCTCCATTCGAAACCCTCTCTTCTTCCTACTCTCATTTTCCACTTGTCACATGCTAAATCAATCAACTATTCACCTCATCTCTTACACATGCTTGTCCTATCACTCTTACACAAATCCATAGCCTAGATTTGGTAGCAAAAGAGTGTCAAAAGGGGAGGGGGGAGTCTGCTACACACCATACCCGAACCCTCCCTTTTCTTCCTCCCACCTTTTGTCCATCAATCCACATCTCAAGTCACCATTTTCTTTCACCCTCTTACACATCATGTCATGTCTACTCTTACAATCTCACATGTCTATTTCATCTAGTTTTGGAGATGTGTTTGTGAGAAAAACCCTAAGGCATTCGGCTATAGCCCACTGAACCCCTCTCTCTTTTTCTCATCTTCAATCAAATCTTCTCAAATCTTACCTCATCATTTGACTAGATATGGTAGAATCCCATGATGATCTTATTTGGCAAAAATCCTATGCTTCACATGCCTATCTAGGTAGGACAAGATGTGAAGATTCCACCTTGGTCTTCTCTTTCCTTTCTCCACCAAAACAACTAGTCAACCTTCTCACCTCCTAGTATTCTCCTTCTTTCAACTACTAGTCTTGGCTTAACTTACTAAACTTCTCCTAACTTGACATGTGCCATCAAGCATGGGCTTGGGTTGACTATTAGACTTCCTCCCATAGGCCTATGGGCTTGGCCTCTCCACTTGGGCCCAAAGTTTTAGTTATGGCCTTAAGGCCTTCAACTTCTAAGGCCACCTTTTAAGGCTTTATCCACTAAATTGCTTAAGTTACTAAGCTCTACATATTTAATTAAATAAAAGCAAAGTATGGAAAAATTCGGGGTCATCACACTCACCCCTCATTCATGTCGTAAGTAAATGCATACGCCTAATTTACTAGCAGTATGCAAAAATTTTCGCAGCAAAAAAAGGTCAAGCTGAGTATTATAAGGGAGAAATATAAACTTGCCGCGCATCACATGGTAGAACTAATAAATATCTCAAAATGAAACTTTATACATAATATCATTGGGTATCAAGTTCCAAAAAATACCAATATTCCCAATACGTGGAAAATATCCAAAGTTCTCTAAAATTACCAAGTTATAACTTGAAATATCACTAGAAAAGAAATGGCACCATTACCCTTCCCTAAAATAGGGGTTCTTGTGCATATCTTCTATGAGATGGTCATACCAAAAGGGGGCCACAACGTCAAAAGAGTATACTTCGTCGGGCCTTCAGGGGTTCGAGGTGTCTCTAGGGGATCTGACTCGTGGAATCTATCGTCACCTGCAACCACTCCTATCGCCCCGAAGAGGAACGATAGTTGAAAATTAAAGGGTTGAGATTTTGAGAAATCTCAGTGAGTACACAATTATCCTAACAAAAGCATTATAGGCATATATAAGTGAATACCAAACAAATGCATGTGTCATGAACATGAACTTATGACTTGACTTATGCATATGCACTTTTATAAAAATACTTCCATGTAACTCATCACTTATGCACGTTTTTTTTTCATAAAAAGACCTTTCGTATAACATTGACTTCTTTGACACGTACTTATAATCATTTTGTAAACTTTTCATGTCTTTCATCATATTCTTTTCTTTAGGCGCCATTAAACATGTTCATATTATTCTTGGGGCTTAATAGTCGTTCTTATCATGACTTTTTTGTAAATACCTCACGTTTCCCCTATGCACCGTGGGTTTCCCACTAGTTATACAAGGCACATAGTTCATGAGACATATGATGCATACATTCCCAAACCATAGCTTTTACATGTTAACATGTGAACATAATTGTTTCCAAGATAAACATAGTCAAATAAAAAGGAAAGCAATGAATCAACCCTAATTAAAAAGGGTAAGGCCGAACCACCCAAGGGATTCAAACCTAGGTTTTTTTTTCTCTTTTCTTCTATCATCTCATGCATTCTTTAGAGAAATAAAGAAATAAACTAATCCACAAACCATAAGGGATCATTGGCTGAAATGTTAGATGCTAGAGATTTTAATATTCTTTTTTCAACTTCCACAACAAGAGCAAAATCTTATTTTATGCGTGTACCCGAAATCATACTACAAAGAAAACAATATCATTTAACTCTTAAGCCACTCAAGAAATTAGATCAAGATCATATCGTTATCTAATAGATAAACACTTAAAGTTCTTTAAAAAACTCAATAACATAGTCCATACCTAGCATAACCGAAACCTTAAAAAAACCCATACATATTATTTCTCTACTAACTCAATATAACATAACTTCATATTGCACCTAATACACACCCAAATCCATACATCAAGAAAATCAAATATTCATGCTCTTATAAACCAGCTAATGCTTTAAATCTTTCATCTTACTTAGTAGGAAATCCTTTTGAGATTTAAAGAGAGCTATATTTTCCCAAAAACACTATAGTTTTAATTTTCCTTTTAAAAAGAGAACCAAAAAACTTAAATCTTTTAGGCAAGCTTAAGAAAATATTAAGAAATATGGTGATAAAAGACTTTTAAAAAGAAGAGCTCCTTTGATCTTTTTTTGAAAGGAAAAAAAAAGTTTAAAGAAAAGATTACTTACTTTCAAAGGTAGCTGTTTTGCAAAAGTCTTGAAGAAAACCCTTGAACTTGCTGGAAAATGGTGTTTGGAAGGTAAGAAAGTGTGAAGAAAAGTGGAAAGTGTAGAGAAACTAGTGTGGCCAAGAGTCACTAGGACGGAGTGGGAGAAAAACCAAGTGAGATGAGAAGAAAAGGCCATGGTCGGCCAAGGGTCTTCTCCTAGCCTAGGGTACTCCATTTCCTACTTGATTGACAACATGGAATGACACTTGAAAGGATGACACGAGGCCTTGGTTGACTTCTTGAAAGACATCTACACCTAGGGATCAGATTATGCCTAAAATTCATCCATACCATGATCGGTTGGCCTCCCAAAAATCACCTAACTGAAACTCACAAGGGTGAGTCACCAAATCTTACTCACTTGTCACACATCCTTCCCTTGTCAATCACCACACCAAAACTTCTCTCTTACACCAAATCTCACATCTAGATATGGTGTGATCTCCTTGGGAAAAACAAAGTGAGAGTTGGCTCACTTCTTGCTCCCATCATCCGAAACTCTCTCTTTCTCTCTAAAGGTGTCATTCTCACTTGTCACCATTGCCTCTTTACAAGTCAATCACACCCTCACTAGTCTATCATATCCCTAATGATCTTCTTACACAAAATCTACTTTCCGTCATATCAATAGCAGGGCTTTGCATAGGGAAACCCAAAAAGGGATGGCTTGGCCGGCTCCCTTTCTCTCTTCTCCTCCTCATCCGAAACTCACTCTCCCAATCCCAACAAATCTCCACTTGTCTCCATCATTTGCTTTTCCAAGAAATTTGGTTAGTCACATCTCCTTTTTCCTATGCTTTCTCTTTTCCCAAAACAAAACTACCATTCTTGTAAGACCAAAGTAAGCTTCTTAGAAAACCTACCATTCTCCTTGGGCTTTTGGGCCTTGTTCTAACATCTTAGGCCTACCACTATATCTTTCCTCCAAGAAAAGACCTAAGGTTAAATCTACATCTCCTTAATAAAGTAATAAAAATATAATATGATAAAATATAATATTCACTCTAAACATACCCAAGAATAAGTAGGGGAATGAAAAATTTGGGTTGTTATAAGCAAACTGCCATATAAGAATATGACGTAGTCACCTCCACTAAAGGAATCGTAGAGTGATGTGGTAACTAGCAGGGAACACACGGTACATAGGGGAGCCATGAGGGATCTAACATGTTAAGTGAAAGTGATGACAAGAAAAGCTATAAGCCTAAGAATGATATGAATAAGATGAATGACACGAAATGTTATGAAAGTTAAGAAAGCCATGAAAGTTATGAAAGTTAAGAAAGCCATGAAAGTTATGAATACGTATTAAAGAAAAGCCAAGGAAGCATGAAAGTCTTTTTATGAAAGCGCATGATGCATAAAGTCATAAGTCTCATGTTCATGATTCATGCATTTGTTTGCATTTACCTTTATATGTCTATGATACCTGTGTTGATTTATCTGTATACTTACTGAAATTTCTCAAAATATTACTTCGATAATTTCAACATTTTTTCTTAGGATGATAGAAGTGCTTGCAGATTTAGATGGAGACGCGCATGAGGCTGACTCCCCAGGAGACCCCGAGGAGCCTTAAGGGCCCAACAGAGTATACTATTTATGATAGTCTAGAGGAGAGGACCCCTTTTAAGTTTGACTGACTGTAGGAAAATGTTAGGTAGAGCATGCCCACGTCGCAAGAGGATCTGCAATTTTGGGGTTGTTGCATGGTTTGCTCAGACGAATCCTTATCCCTTGATGAGTTATATGCCTCGTTGGCAAAATACGTCATCAGCAGGCCTGTGAGTTTGGGTCACTTTCTTTCTGGTGCTTAGATTAAGACTCTGAAGTTAGAACCCCCTTACTGAGGGGTGTGAGAGTCTAGTTCTCTTGAGAATAAGACAATGTTCTATTTTATATTTAAGGATATTATTTTTTTCCCGCGTTTTAGGAATCATAGATTTATAACTTGGTACTTTGAGGTGCTTTTGCTTTATGGAAGCTTGTGGGATATTACAATAGTACTACCATGTGATGATTGACAAATTTATTTTACTTTGCCTATTCTTTTAGAATTGACCTTATTCTGCTGCAATATTTATTGCATATTGTTAGTGTGCTAGATGCATGCATTTTATTATGTCATGAATGATGGGTATGTAGCCTTGTGTTATGTGTCCCCGATACTTCAGTTTATGTCAAATCCAAAGTGTAGACTGGGGGCATCGACAATGAGTTTCTAATAGATTCTTTTTAAAAAAATTCAAAGCAAGAAAGCATCTAACGCTAGTGGTTGCATAAGGCATGTAACTCAACAAAGTACTGCCGAGTTAATATGAAATGACTTTGTTTAAGAGGTGTTCATCACAGTGCACAAACCATTGATGGTGTGGTAACTAGTAAGAGCACGCGGTGAGAAGGAAAACCTTGTTGTGTCAACCCTTTGAAAGTTTGGTGTTATGATATGGATCACTCGTTGAAAGTCATGGGATATGTTCTGATAAGGCAAGTTCTGATTAAGACCAATATGAAAAAAGAAGTCAAAGTATCAACGCCCCCGTCCATGCTTGGGATTGGGCATGAATCGAGATGTCAGGGATAAACAACACAGGGAAGTTCGCCCCTTGTTTTTACTTAAATTCGCGCATGTACTGAAATTAAATGTGGCGAATAAAAAATTTTGTAGTGGAAAAAGGTGAAGCCAATCTAAAGTTAGGCAAAGACCCATAATTTGCTTTACGTTACATGGTATAACGAAATTAGAGATCCCAAATTAAACTTT
The DNA here is from genome assembly GCA_036898215.1 of Platycarya strobilacea. Classification (NCBI taxonomy): domain Eukaryota; kingdom Viridiplantae; phylum Streptophyta; class Magnoliopsida; order Fagales; family Juglandaceae; genus Platycarya; species Platycarya strobilacea. The sequence continues at coordinate 5,183,611 of CM072558.1, read as the reverse complement.
ATACACAACATCATACTGTATTAAGTTCCTTAAAACAACAATATTTCCAATACACGGGAATTATCCAAAGTACTCTGAAATTAATATATCATAACTTATATCATAACATGGAAATGGTATACTCCGTCGGGCCATCAAGGGTCCAAGGAGTCTTTAGGGAAGTCTGACTCGTGAAATCCGCCGTCGCCTGCAACCACTCATATCGCCTCGAAGAGGATCGATAGTTGAAAACTAAAGAGATGAGATTTCGAGAAATCTCAGTAAGTACAAAATTATTGTAACAAAAGCATTATAGGCATATGAAAGAAAACACCAAACAAATCATACGTTATGCATATGCGACCAATGACTTTGCAGATGCATATGCTCATGCAAACTTACAAAACTTGATTTTTCTTTAGTCTTAATTAACATGCTTGCTTTTCATAAAAAGGGTTTTGATAAAAACTTCTTTTTTCAGACTCATACTTAAAAACCCTTCTTCGCAAAACTTTTTGTTTTCTTTTATTCTTATCTTAGGCGCCACTTAACATATTCATATCATTCTTGGGGCTTGAAAGCTGTTCTTTCTTGTTATGACTTCTTATTGGACACCTCACGGCCCTATGCACCGTGTATTCCCCACTAGTTACCTTCTCACCCGGCGACCATTCAAGCCTTAGTGAATACGTTACGCATTATCACATTTCCTACAGACTACTGAAGTCGTGGCGTCTGTGTTATCCGCTTTTCATCACTTAGTGACCACTCAAACCAAGTGACTACATCCTTATTCTCATAACGGTAAAGCAAAAGCCAATACCATCCTTGGCACCCACTAGCATTAGATGTGACCATGCTTTGGTCACCTTTTGATGCCACACATGGTCCACTGATTGTTCTTCCTCAACCTAGGAGCTTTCACTCGACTTTAAATACTCCTGAGTGAACAGGAAGTTTTACTGGGATACTACGCCGTCCCAGCCTTTGGGGTTCTTATCAAAACTTTAATTCTTTCCTTTTTCTTTGAAAAACATGTTGACATAAAAAAAAAATGATTTTTCATGGTTCATGCATAGGACATGTGTCGATGCCCCCGCTTACAGTTGGGATTGCACGTAAATCGAGACGTTGGGAATGAGCATCACAGGGAAGTTCACCCCTCGTTCTTAATAAAATTTTTCGTTTTAAGGTAGTAAATAAATTTTTTTTCAACGGACAAGGTTACACGCTTCTAAAATTTGGCAAGTAATCAGGACTTGCCATACATCACATGGTTTAACACCTATCGGATCCCAAAGAGAGGATCACCCAGTGCATTGCTGGCCAGCGGGCTCGTGGACACCTTCCACCGCATATATTCTATAAACTCGCTGTACAAGATAGGGTTCATTGCATCAAAAGGTGGGGAGGTCACCAGACCATCAGGGGTCTGAGGAGTCTCCCTGGTCATCATTGTCGTCGATGCCATCGTTTCCTGTAACTACTTTTATCGTCCCCCAACAAGGAACAATAGTGGAAACATAAAAGGGGTATAATTTTGAGAAATTTCAGTAAGTACACAGTCATCTTGTCCAAGGTATTAACAAGTATACAAGAAAGTAAATAACAAAAAAACATACGTCAAGCATATGCAACCGATGACTTTGCAGATGCACATGCTCATGCTGACTTACAAAACTTGGCTTTCTTTTAGTCTTATTTCTTATACTTTCTTTTCAGAAAAAGGGTTTTAACATAAAAACCTCATTCTTCAGACTCATTCTTGAAAACCTTTCTTCGCAAAACTTTTTGTTTTCTTTTATTCTTATCTTAGACCCCATTTACAGATTAGACAAATTCGGATACAGATATAGATTATACTTAGGGCTCGAAAGCCGCTCTTATTCAGACTTCAGAGTGGATACCTCACAGTTTCCCTACGTACCATGTGTTCCTCGCCAGTTATCGTAGCACTCGGCGACCGTATCAAACCTAAGTGGCTACGTTATGCGTTTCCACTGTTCATCACTCGGTGATTGATCGCTCACCAAGTGACTATATTTTTTTCAGATACAGATACCGGTAAGGCAAAAGCCAACACCGGCCAGAGGCACCTACTAGCATCAGGTGCGACCACACTCTGGAATTCCTAAAGAATCCATACATGGTCTGCCAATAGTTCTATATTGGCCTAGGGGTTTTCACTCGACTTTAATCATTCCTGAATGAACAGGAAGTTTTACCGGGACACTATTCCATCCCAGCTTTTGGGATTTTTATCAAAACTTTATTTATTTTCTTTGTCTTTTGAAAACATGTTTAACTCAAAACATGATTTTCGTGCTTCATGCATGGGACATGCAAACTCTTAATGCTTAGCAAGCGAAAGGTAAGACAAGTTCAAGTGTGCCGAGTGTTGTACTCATTCACAAGTGAATCACCACATGATTCAAATCCTTTCTCATATAAGAGTATACAAATAGGGTTAATAAACCAAAAGAGGTGATTGGCCTTCCCCATTAGGTTTGGGCCGAGACCCTCCATGGCCATCTTCTAAGATTTTCCTCTTTGATTCCCTTCTTTATACTCTTCAAGCCTTATTAAAATTTCTAAAACATTTTTATTAACAACTAGTGGGGTTGAACCGAACCCTATGGGCCACTAGATTAACCTTTTAATCCCCTTTCTTCAACCCAAAATAGCAACTTCATTCTAGGCATAAAAACCGAACCCTATGGCATTAGTCTCTCTTTGTTTCCTTATTCTTCAAACTTTCCAAGTACTTAAAAGTAAATCCGTCCATGAAAGAATACTTTTTATATCATTTAAACATATTAATCTTAGAACCCTAAACCCGAAATCCTTATGTAATCTCAACAAATTTTCTATTTTTATTCTAAACCTTACTTTAGCATGCATGCATTTGTCTCATGTGACATCTCAATCATGCTTCCATTGACATTGCTAACAAAGTGATAAAATCCACCAATAATATAATATAATCATTGATTCTATTTAGCACATCAACCAAACATGGAATATCTTTAACTAAATATGCAAAGCACTTCTCCAATTAAACGAGCCTAACAACAACATCATAGATTTCATCTTCATCAAACATGCATCTTTTCATCAAATCTCATATTGAACCATTTGCACAAGTTGTCTAAGTCCTATAGCATATTGAGAATCAAAACCTCGAGTGATCATAAGGGCTAAGCATGAATTTCTAACCAAATATCGTAGCATTTCTATAAAGAGAGCCAAATCTAGCATGTTCAATCAACCAACAAACAATACATATACATTCACTCAAATATATACATGCAAAAGAAAAAATGGAAGTGCACTTACAATATTCTGAGTACAAAAGAGTGATTCTGAAAATATGTAGAAATACAGTTATTAAAATATTTTATAAGTATATAGTTGAAGGAGAAACTCAATAGCATGAGTCTTAGTGTGTGCATGTGATCTAGCCTAGGTTTCTTCGCTTGAAATAACTTAAGATTCAACTTAACTTCCCAAGAGTGTTTCCACTAAGGAATGCTTGTTCTAGCTCCTCAAAACTTAGAGTATTTCGAGTCTTAGAAGGTAGGAGAAGGCAAGACAAGGTGGTGGTAGAGGAGAAAGTTTAATTACCAAGAGGTGGGGGGTGTGTGTGTTTTGGGAACAAGTGAAGCAAGCAAAGGGAATGGGGCAACCATAAGGCCATTCAAACAAGTGGGTTTCTAGGGTCTTAGGCACTCATTCCTCTAGTCTTGGAGTGACTTTTGATAGGGTGAAAGACCCCTTGATTGACTTCTATCAATAGAGAATGATCATGCCTAACCTAGGTCACACCAGAGTTGGAAAATCTCTCCACTCTTCTTCCCATGGCCGGCACCTATCATGGCTATTCCTTCTTTATTTCTTACACATCACTTCACACTCTCTCTTTAATCATCTTACGTGTCAAACCACAAGATAGCAAGATCACATTTTGGGGAATGGGGCATGCAAGCATTCGGCCAAGTCTTTTCCAAGCCCCTCTCCCGAAACTCATCTCCTCTCCTTCCTTGGTTGTTCCTTCTTTTCATGTGTTCCATCACTCACCTATCCATCTTACACACTTTTCCCCTCACTCTTACACAATCCCACTTGTCTCTTCACCAAGATTTAGCAAAAATCTCATGATCACACAATTGGAGTGGGTGGCATCCACCTCACCCGAACCTTGCTTCTTTTCTCTATTTCAAATCTTGCACATGTCCTTTGAATAGATTTGGTATAATCCTAAAGAGACAAAAATGGAAGTCCGCCATCTCCCTTACACGCCTCCCAAGCAATTTCTCATGATGAGAAAGATCTCATATTGACTTTCATACTTCTTTCTCCTACAAAACAACTAGTCAACACTTCAATTACTAGTATTTTCCTTCCCATACCTACTAGTTTTGGAAGACCTACTAAAGCTCTCATAGGGTGATATGTGTCTTTGAGCATGGGCTTGGTTGACTAATGGATCCAATCTATGGGCCTTTGGGCTTACACACCATACTTTGGGGCCTATTGTGACGAACCGAGACTTTCTTTTCATATTATTTAATTTAATATTTATTTTGATTGAGTGGTTAATTGAGTAATTAGATTAATTATATTGAAAGGTGAGAAAAAATGGAATGAACTTAGGATTACGATTTTGAAACTTAGGATGAGCTATTGGGCCTAGGAAGGAATGGCAAGCCCACAAGCCCATGAGGATGACCCATGACCCACCAAACCCTACCCATGGGACACTTGTCACCTATAGGAAAACCCTAGTAAGTCAACTACAACTAGTAGGTGGAAACGAGAAATTAACATTAGGTTAGAGTTGACGAGTGGGTGAATGGTGAGGTTGAGTGAAGAATCTTATGAAATGATTTTTCCTATCATTGGAATATTTTTGGAAAGTACTAAAGTATGACCTATTTTACCTTGACTAGTGAATGACATGCTTAGTTGAGTGACACTTGTGCAATGGAGTGGAAAGTAGAGGAGAAGGAACGAGGAGGGTATTCGGACTAGGTAGTTGCCGAAACCCTTAGGGGTTTTTCCCATGCTATTCTCTCCAATTTAGGCAAATGATCATCATGGTATCATGTAAGAGGGAAGTGACAAGGTGATGGACAAGTGAGGAGAGGTGTCATGAGGAAAAAGGAAAAGAAAAAGAAAGAAGAAAGGCAAGAAGGATCCAGGTAGGTTGCCGTGTGCACCATTTGGGAGTTTCCTAGGATTGCTTGCAAATCTAGTGAAAAGAGTACCTTAGACTTGTGTAAGGAATAAAGTACATGAGGTAAGGTATGTAAGAGGAATGGTGGTGTAAGAGGAACGAGTGGAGATTGCTTGAAATAGAAGTAAACTAGGAATGGAGGGAGGGAGCATTTCAGATGCCATGTGGAACCAAGGCATGGCTGGTTCATGCAAGCTCTTGTTCCAAGAGGTAAGGCCATGGAATCTTATAAATTGAATTGAGAGTGGATGGTCGAGTGTTTCATAGGGTTGAGATGACAAGAGAATGAGGCATGAGAGGGGAGGAGGTTTCGGTGGAAGCTTTGGAAGGCAAAGGGGATCCGGTTGATCACTTTCCCCCATTTCCCATCATTGTTTTCTTTTCCCATGCAACCACCTATGTCTAGTCTTGTGTTTCTCAAATCAAGGTATGGTGAGATGTCCTTGACCCCTAGAAAGAAGTGTATGGCCGAAACTCTTGAGGAGACCACCCCTCACTTAGCCAACTCACAAACACACACACACACACAAGTTCTTTCTCTCTACCTCTTGGTCAAGCACCACTTCTCCCTCAACTTTCATTTGTTCTACCTTCTTCTAACTTCTAAACCTCACTATATCCTTAGAAGAAAAGAGCTAGAACAATTATTTTGAGAAGGAATTACTTTTGAAGAGGTAAGTACATTCTTATCCTACCTTTAGCAATCTTAGTATACCTTTGAGTGAATTTCGTTGTTTTGTTTGTTTCTTTTGTATGTATGCTGAAAATGAAACCTTTTAGAGAAAAACTTTCCATGTTTAGTTTAGTAAGAATCCATGTTTAAGTTGTGTTAATTTCCTAAGTTGAGAAGTTAAAATGATATGTGGTTTAGTTAGTTATTTGACATGAAGTGAAATGAAGGAAATGCATGCATGATTGAAGGTTTACTAGCATAAAGTTGGATGGTGCCTTAGTGTTATTTATTTAGTAGTAAAAATCCATGTGTAAGTTTGAATACCTTGTTAAGATTAAAGATTATTTCATGTGGAGAATCTGAATATTTAATATGAAAGGAGAATACGGTATGATCAACAAGTTGAGTAAAGGTGAAAATATATGTTTAAAATTTTGGAGATGAAAATGTTGAGTTATGCATGCATATATTTTGGATTTAAGGACTTCTTTGATGGAAATCATTGATTTAATTATTATACCATGTTATGGTGATATGTTTAAAATTTTGGAGACATTAGATGCATATGAATGAAATGGTTACATTATCATGATTGAAGATTTTCACTAAAACTATTAAGTGAATTATCTTAGAAGAAAAAGTGAATAAAACAACACATTAAGAAACCTAGAACTTTCAGCCAAGCCTTGTTTTAGGGTTAGGATAATACATTTAAAAGATTGGAATTGAACTAGAGTGCTTGGAGGAAATTAGAAGACAAAAAGCTAGAAGAGTGTAAAGGGAGGGTCTCGGCCCAACCCTAGTGGGAAGGGGCCGAGTGCCCCTAAGTGCATCGGAGGCCCATTATAGCATTTTGAGAAGAAAAGGAATAGGATTTTGAGGTGCAAAAAGTTTAAAAGAGCTTAACATAGGGTAAACGTCATGTTCGTCACCTATTGCATATGTTCCATGACATGAGTCTCACGTCTCATACATATAGTACGAAAATCATGTTTCCAACATGTTTTAAAAGAAAAGAAACTAATCAAAGTTTTGTGAGAACCCCAAAGGCTGGGACAGGGGTAGTGTTTCAGTGGAACTCCCTGTTCACTCAGGATTGACTAAAGTCGAGTGAAAGCCCCTAGGTCAACAAAGAACCATCGGCGGACTATGTATGGCTCCAAAAGGATGTTCGGAGCATGGGCGCACCTAAAGTTAGTGGGTGCCTACAGAACGGTGTGGGCCTCGACCTCACCGATATAGAAAAGTTTGTAGTCGCTCGGTGAGTAATCAATCGCCAAGTGATGAAGAGCGCGAAAGGGCACAAAACGTAGCTATTTTGGTTTGATACGGTCGCCAGGTGCTATGGTAACTAGCAGGAACACACGGTGTGTAGGGGAACCGTGAGGTGTCCAACAGAGGTCATGACAAAAGATGGGCTTTCGGGCCATATATGATATGATAAGTGGCACCTAAAATAAAATAAAAAATAAAAAGTATTTGTGGAAAGATGAATTTTGAAAGAAAACTCCATTGTTTTGTTTTTGAGAGTACGAACAAGTATATGAAAAGAATACAAAAAAAAAAAGAAATTTTAAGACATGAGCATGAGCATGTACATATCGTGAAGTCATGAGTCTCATATTGTATTAAGTATGATTGACTGTCTGTTATTCATTTAACTGTATGCTTAAATTGCTTTTGTTATGATATAAATGTGCTTACTGAGATTTCTCCCGAAATCTCACCCCCTATTTATTTCTCCGCTATCACTCTTTTGGGATGATAGAAGTAGTCACAAATGATGACAACCATGACGAGTACGACCCCATAGATGATGCATCGGACCCTTACGGGCCTGACTGAGCCCATTACTTCCGAGCTAGTGACTCTAGACTATCTGAGCTGCTAGGCGGCGGAGTCACTACCTCTGGCTACGTATATATGTGGCGTATGCCCTATTGGGTGTTGTATAGTTCTGGGTATGGACGATTCCCTCCACATGGGTAACCTTTACAAGTTATCCTCCGGGATGAGTTGTGAGGTAGGACTAACCTTGGAGTTGGACCATCTCTGTTATGCCCTAAACTTCAAGAAGATTAAGAAGGAATCGTTGTACTAGGATGTGACAGCTGGGGATCCTCCATGCAGCTTTTGTATTTAATTGCATGTATTTTGGTCTTCCGTTGTTTTGGAAGAATGAACACTTGTAAAGGATCCTCATGTTTGTGTTAATAGTAATGAATATTTTGGAATGTTATTGTATTAAGCCATGTGATACACGCTTAGAAAAGGTTTGACCTTTATCCACTGCGAAATCAAAAAAAAAAGAAAATCTAGTACATGATAAGATAACGGGTGAACTTCCCTGTGATGCTCATCCCTGACGTCACAGTTTGCATACGATCCCAAATGCAAACTAGGGCGCCGACAACGGTGGTATCAGAGCAGTTAAGTCTCTCGATAAGAAACCACAAGTCCTAGGAAGAAGGATCACATGGCATAGGCTATGATCTTTTAAGAGCTATAGGGTTGCACCCTATGGATGATCGGTTAGAAATAAAATCCGTTCGAATGTTTGATGCTGAAAGTTATGAGAAGTGAAAGTGTAAGAGTTAGGGTAACTCATGGAGGAATTTTGTGCTTTTCAGGAGATTATGGCTGGAGGTAGGCGTCGTGATACTACTTCGAGACCTGAAGCCTCTCCACGAGAAGTTTTGAATGTCCCGTTAGACGGTGGACAAACAATAGTGGAGGCTATTCGCCAGACGGCCGAATTGGTGAAAAATCAGATGGAGCAGAGTCGATGCCATCCAAATATAGGAGGAGGAACATCAGGATGTTCCTATGAGAAATTTCTGGTTTATCGGTACCCAAACTTTATGGGGACCGAAGGAGCCATGAAGGCGGACCGTTGGATCATGGATTTAGAGTGTACTTTCGAAATTAGCAGGTAACTGAAACGCAGAAGGTACAATACGCTGGTCACCTATTGCAAGGAGAAGCTGGTTTATGGTGGGATACAAAGAGGAAACTCCTAAAACAAGAGCTTGGGGAGAACGTAACACCTACTTGGGAGCATTTTAAAACCGAGTCTGACGACCGCTTCTTCCCTGAGTCCATCAAGCAGAAGAAGGCTATGGAGTTTGCTACATTAACGCAAGGAACCATAATGGTGGATCAATACGCTGCGAAATCTATGGAACTAACTCAATTCGCTCCACACCTAGTAGTAACAGATAAAATGAGAGCAAAGAAGTTCCAAGATGGTTTGCAACCAAGGATTCGCAACCAAGTGGCCTGTTTGAGAATTGAAAATTTTCAAGAATTGGTGAATGTGGCGGCAATTGCTGAAACAGAGCAGAGAAGCTTGATTAATCAAACCCAAACGCATAAGAAGAGGAATTTTCCCTACTCTTCTGGCAAAGATGCGGGAAAGAGAAGGAATGTTTTCCCTGCGGATAAGGGGAAAGGGAAAGTGAGTGGGCCCAGAGTACTAACATCGCCACCACCCTGCAGAACTTGTGGATGGCTGTACAGAGGCGAGTGCCAAGCAGCATTGGGAGCTTGCTTCCGGTGTGGTCAAGTGGGCCACATGATGTGTGACTGCCCCTAGATGACTGCAGGCAGAGCTGCAATACCTGGAGGAAAGACAAATACCCCTACAAAAGCCAAAGTATACGCCATTGCCCCAGGAGAGGTAGACGTGGACGAGGAGGAGGCTATCAATGTTGGTATTATTACTGGTAATTCTCCAACCATGCTTTAATTATAAAGTATAAGGTGACTTCTTTAAAGATAACCATAGGAAAATGTTTATAGGTGAAATTATTATGATGTGAAATATGGTATATGCTTTGTTTGATTCCAGTGCGACGAGATCCTTCGTTTCCTATGACTATGTTTGGAGATGTAAATTAGATGTTGAACCATTAGCACAGAAATTGTTGGTAACACTTCTTGACAGGAAAGCGATTGGATGTCAACGGATAGTGAAGAATTGCCCTTTAGAAATTGCTGGCGTAAGGTTGAACGCCAATTTGATAGTTTTTCATTTGTTGGGGTTTGACGTAATATTAGGTATGGATTGTTTGTCTGAACACTATGCCTACATCAATTGTCAGAAAAAGGAAATTATTTTTGAGTTGCCTCGCGAAGAGAAGCTGCGTAATGGAGGGGAGACGGTCAGCTCTGTTTCCTCTATCGTGACAGCATAGAGGGTAACAAAGGGTTTGAAAGGGGGAGCAGAAGTGTTTCTGTTAATGTCCTTAAATGCATTGGAGGGTATCAAAAGTATTGAAGATATCCCGATCGTGAAAGATTTTCCTCAGGTATTTTCTGACGAACTACCTGGATTGCCCTCAGACCGTGAAACTGAGTTCGCCATTGAATTGGAACCTACTACGACCCCAATTCATAAAGCTCCCCACCGAATGGCGCCAACGGAACTAAAGGAACTAAAGGCGCAAATTGAAGAGCTATTGGAGAAGGGATTTATAAGACTGAGTTCATCGCCATGGAGAGCCCCCATCCTGTTTGTGAAAAAGAAGGATGGAACGATGCGGATGTGTATCGATTATTGAGAACTTAAGAAGATTACTATCAAGAACAAATACCCACTGCCGCGTATAGATGACTTTTTGGATCAACTACAAGGAGCAACAGTATTCTCCAAGATTGATCTCAGTTCATGGTATCATCAACTGAAGATTAAAAAGCAGGATGTGCCTAAGATGGCTTTTCGAACTTGTTATGAACATTTTGAGTTCCTGGTTATGCCCTTCGAATTAACGAAGCCCCAGCAGCATTCATGGACTTGATGAACCGAATTTTTCGACAATATTTAGGCAGTTTCATCGTAGTATTTATCGATGATATTCTAATATATTCTCGAAATGACAAGAGCACAAAGACCATTTAATGATTGTACTGAGTATTTTACATGAACACCAGTTATACGCCAAACTAAGTAATTGTGAGTTTTGGCTTAGAGAGGTTAAATTCTTGGGCCACGTAATTTCAAGTCAGGGTGTAGCCGTGGATCTAGCCAAGATTGAGGCGGTAACAGAAAGGCAAAGACCGACAAATGCTCACGAGATACGAAGTTTCCTTGGATTGGTGGGGTACTACAGGAGGATTGTGGAAGGGTTTTCTAGGCTATCTAGTCCTTTGACAACCTTGACTAAGAAAAATGCCAAGTATGTCTAGAGTGATCAGTGTGAGCAAAGTTTCCAAGAACTCAAGAAGAGATTAACTTCGGCACCAGTATTAGCATTGCCAGAATCTCACAAGCCCTACGTGGTATACAGTGATGCATCGAAGATATGCTTAGGATGCATGTTGATGCAGGAGCGACGAGTAGTTGCATATGCATCTTGACAGCTCAAGGACCATGAACAAAATTACCCGACTCACAACTTGGAATTAGTAGCAGTAGTGTTCGCATTAAAAATTTGGAGACATTATTTGTATGGCAAGGAATGCGAGATATATACGAATCATAAGAGTCTTAAGCACTTGTTTAGTCAGAAGAATCTAAATATGAGGCAGAGGAGATGGATTGAGACTATAATTGACTTTCAGTGCGAGATCAAGTACCACCCTAGAAAAGCTAATGTTGTAGCAAATGCTTTGAATCGAAAGACTCGAGCGGAAGAGCCATCACTATTAACAGTTATGCGAAGCATGATGATTAAGAATCTGCCTGGAGAAGCAACATTGGCAGCAATGCAAGAAATTGTCTCGTTGACTGAAGAAGAAATTCGAGAAGAACAGCGAAAGGATACTAAGCTAGAAAAGATTCGACAGAAACTGTTAGAAGGGCAAGGATCACCCCACTTTACGATATCAGACGACGAAACACTGTATTTTGAGAAGAGGACAGTAATACCCGACAACCCAGAATTAAAGAAAAATCTTATGAGGGAGGCGCACTATACCCCTTATACAGCTCACCCTGAGAGCACCAAAATGTATCAAGATGTAAAAGGAAAATTTTGGTGGGAAGGTATTAAAAAGGATGTGGCTGCGTTTGTAGCAAAATCTTCGGTGTGCCAATTGGTTAAGGCAAAGCATCAACGCCCAGCTGGAATGTTGCAGCCTTTGCCAATTCCAGAATGGAAGTGGGAAGACGTATCTATGGATTTTGTAGTCGGATTCCCAAGAACGTCAGCCGGAAAGAACACCATATGAGTAATATTGGATAGACTAACCAAAAGCGCTCATTACCTGCCTATAGAGAACATAGATTCAATGGAAAAACTGGCAAGGATTTATATGAAGGAGATAGTCTGTTTGCACGGTGTACCTAAGACAATTGTTTTGGATCGAGACCCCAGATTTACATCTTGTTTCTAGCAAAGTTTACAAAAAATGCTGGGATCTAATCTAAAGTTTAGCAGTGCCTACCACCCGCAGACGGATGGTCAGACAGAATGGACCATTCAGACCCTAGAAGATATGTTGCGAGCCTACATATTAGACTCAAGTGGCGATTGGGAAAGTCTTCTACCTTTAATCAAATTTGCCTACAACAATAGCTTTCAAGCTACTATCCAGATGGCACCATACGAAGCACTGTATGGTAGAAAATGTAGGTCGCCCTTGTACTGGGACTAAGTCGGTGAAAGTAGGGTGTTAGGGCCCAAATACCTACAACAGGTCAGAGCCCAAGTCAAGATGATATGGAATAGAATGAAAGCTGCCCAAAATAGGCAAAAGAGCTATGTGGATCGATGAAGGAGACCATTGGATTTCTCAATTGGCGACTGGGTGTATATCAAGATCTTACCAATGAAGGGAGTAGCTCGATTTGGCAGAAAAAGAAAATTAAGTCCCCGTTATGTTGGACCTCATGCAATTGTTGAGAAAGTTGGAGCAGTGACTTATCAATTAGACTTGCCTGTGAGCCTACAAGGAGTCCACAATGTATTCCATGTATTGTCTTTGAAGAAAAGTTTTGGTGAAGGACCCATGACGATAATGGACCGGAGTAAAATTGAGTTACGTCCCAACTTGACTTATGAGGAATGGCCAACCCAAATTGACGATCGCAAAGAGCAAAAATTAAGGAATCGAAAAATTTTCATTAGTAAAGGTGTTGTGGAACAACCCTACTTTTCAAGAAGTAACGTGGGAATGGGAGGACGATATGAGAGCCAAATATACCCATCTATTTGTAAATTAGTGATGTGTTTGTTGTTTTCTTGTTTGAACTTAGTTATGATGTATGAACACATGTATGTAAATATTTTATATGTGGGTGCCTTAATTATCTATTGGTTGCTAAAGTTTGATTACCATAGTAACTTGTGGAAACTTTAACTAGGATATGACTCGAAATAGGAGGAACCCATGCATGTCGGTAGCCACAATAGCCCATTTAAGATAGATACCAAGGAGGAAATCATGCATAAGTCGAACGAAATGAGGACGAACATGTACTACGACCCGGATGTAGATCCCATATTTTATTTTTCTCAAGATTCAGTGACTGAAGAGGAAGAGGTACCATCTTATTCATCGTCAGAGGACTCCACCGCCACGAGTGTTAGAGGTATATTAATTTTATTAACATCTTTAAATCATAGATTGATTCCGAGGATGGAATCTTCTTTTTAGTGGGGGAGGATGTGACGACTCGAGACTTTCTTTTCTTATTATTTAATTTAATATTTATTTTGATTGAGTGGTTAATTGAGTAATTAGATTAATTATATTGAAAGGTGAGAAAAGGGGAATGGGCTTAGGATTAGGACTTCAAAACTTAGGATGAGCTATTAGGCTTAGGAAGGAATGGCAAGCCCACAAGTCCATGAGGATGACCTATGACTCACCAAACCCTACCCATAGGACACTTGTCACCTATAGGAAAACCCTAGTAAGTCAACTACAACTAGTAAGTGGAAATGAGAAATTACCATTAGGTGAGAGTTGACTAGTGGGTGAATGGTGAGGTTGAGTGAAGAATCTTGTGAAAGGATTTTTCCTTTCCATGGAATAGTTTTGGAAAGTACTAAGGTATGGCCTATTTTACCTTGAATATTGCATGATATGCTTAATGGAGTGACACTTGTGCAATGGAGTGGAAAGTGGAGGAGAAGGAATGGGGAGGGCATTCGGACTAGGTAGTTGCCGAAACCCTTAGGGGTCATTCCCATGCTATTCTCTCCAATCTAGGCAAATGATCATCATGGGATCATGTAAGAGGTAAGTGACAAGGTGATGTACAATTGAGGAGAGGTGTCATGAGGAAAAAGGAAAATAAAAAGAAAGAAGAAAGGAAAGAAGGATCCGGGTAGGTTGTCGTGTGCACCACTTGGAAGTTTCCAAGGATTGCTTGCAAATCTAGTGAGAAGAGTACCTTAGACTTGTGTAAGGAATAAAGTACATGAGGTAAGTGTGTAAGGGGTATGGTGGTGTAAGAGGAATGAGTGAGATTGCTTGAAATAGAAGTAAACTAGGAATGGAGGGAGGGAGCATTTCAGATGCCATGTGGAACCAAGGCATGGCCGGTTCATGCAAGCTCTTGTTCTAAGAGGTAAGGCCATGGAATCTTATCAATTGAATTGAGAGAATATGGTTGAGTGTGTCATAGGGTTGAGATGACAAGAGAATGAGGCATGAGAGGGGAGGAGGTTTCAGTGGAAGCTTTGGAAGGCAAAGGGGATCCAGTTGATCACTTTCCCCCATTTCCCATCATTGTTTTCTTTTCCCATGCAACCACCCATACCTAGTCTTGTGTCTTTTAAATCAAGGTATAGTGAGATGTCCTTGACCCCTAGAAGAAGTGTATGGCCGAAACTCTTGAGGAGACCACCCCTCACTTAGCCAACTCACAAACACACACACACAAGTTCTTTCTCTCTACCTCTCGGCCAAGCACCACTTCTTCCTCAACTTTAATTTGTTCTACCTTTTTCTAACTTCTAAACCTCACCATATTCTTAGAATAGAAGAGCTAGAACAATTATTTTGAGACGGAATTGATTTTGAAGAGGTAAGTGCATTCTTATCCTACCTTTAGCAATCTTAGTATACATTTGAGTGAATTTCATTGTTTTGTTTGTTTCTTTTGTATTATGCTGAAAATGAAACCAGTTAGAGAAAAAAATTTCCATGTTTAGTTTACTAAGAATCCGTGTTTAAGTTATGTTAATTTCCTAAGTTGAGAAGTTAAAATGATATGTGGTTTAGTTAGTTATTTGACATGAAGTGGAATGAAGAAAATGCATGCATGATTGAAGGTTTACTAGTATAAAGTTGGATGAGGCCTTAGTGTTATTTGTTTAGTAGTAAAAATCCATATCTAAGTTTGAATACCTTGTTAAGATTAAAGATTATTTCATGTGGAGAATTTGAATATTTGATATGAAAGGAGAATATGGTATGATCAACAAGTTGAGTAAAGGTGAAAATATATGTTTAAAATTTTAGAGATGAAAATGGTGAGTTATGCATGCATATATTTTGGATTTAAGGACTTCTTTGGTGGAAATCATTGATTTAATTATTATACTATGTTATGGTGATATGTTTAAAATTTTGGAGACATTAGATGCATATGAATGAAATGGTTACATTATCATGATTGAAGATTTTCACTAAAACTATTGAGTGAATTATCTTAGAAGAAAAAGTGAATAAAATAACACATTAAGAAACCTAGAACTTTCGGCCAAGCCTTGTTTTAGGGTTAGGATAATACATTTAAAAGATTGATGTTGAACTAGTGGGAAGGGGCAGAGTACCCCTAAGTGCATAGGAGGCCCATTATAGCATTTTGGGAAGAAAAGGATTAGGATTATGAGGTGCGAAAAGTTTGAAAGAGCTTAATGTAAGGTAAGCGTCATGTTCGTCACCTATTACATATGTTCCATGACGTAAGTGTCACGTCTCATGCATATAGCACGAAATCATATTTCCAACATGTTTTTAAAAGAAAAGAAACTAATCAAATTTTTATAAAAACCCCAAAGGCTGGGACAGGGTAATGTCCCAGTGAAATTCCCTGTTCACTTAGGAGTGACTAAAGTCGAGTGAAAGCCCCTAGTCGACAAAGAACCGTCGGCAGACCATGTATGGCTCCAAAACGATATTCTGGAGCGTGGTCGCACATAAAGCTAGTGGGTGCCTACAGAATGGTGTGGGCCTCGGCCTCACCGATATAGAAAAGTTTATAGTCGTTCAGCGAGTGATCAATCACCGAGTGATGAAGAGCGCAAAAGGGCGCGAAACGTAGCTACTTAGGTTCGATACGGTCGCCAGGTGCTACAATAACTAGCAGGAACACAAGGTGTGTAGGGGAACCGTGAGGGGTCCAACAGAGGTCATGACAAAAGATGGGCTTTCGAGGCATATATGATATGATAAGTGGCACCTAAAATAAAATAAAAAATGAAAAGTATTTGTGGAAAGAGGAATTTTGAAAGAAAACTCCATTGTTTTGTTTTCTGAGAGTACGAACAAGTATATGAAATGAATACAAAAAAAAAAAAAGAAATTTTAAGACATGAGTATGAGCATGAGCATGTGCATATCTTAAAGTCATGAGTCTCATATTGTATTAAGTATGATTGACTGTCTGTTATTCATTTAACTGTTTGCTTAAATTGTTTTTGTTATGATAAAAAAGTGCTTACTAAGATTTCTCCCGAAATCTCACCCCCTGTTTATTTATCCACTATCACCCTTTTGGGATGATAGAAGTAGTCGCCAGTAATGACAACCATGATGAGTACGACCCCACAGACGATGCCTCAAACCCCCATGGGCCCGATTGAGCCCATTACTTTTGAGCTAGTGACTTTAGACTATCTGAGCCGCTGGGTGGCGGAGTTACTACCTCTGGCTACGTATATATGTGGCGTATGCCCTATTGGGTGTCGTATAGTTCTGGGTGTGGATGATTCCCTTCACATGAGTCGCCTTTACGAGTCATCCTCCGGAATGAGTTGTGAGGTGGGACTGGCCTTGGAGTTGGACCGTCTCTATTATGGCCCAAACTTCAAGAAGATTAAGAAGGAACTGTTGTACTAGGAAGTGATAGCTGGGGATCCTCCATGCAGCTTTTGTATTTAATTGCATGTATTTTGGTCTTCCGTTGTTTTGGAAGAATGAACACTTGTAAAAGATACTCATGTTTATATTAATAGTAATGTAATATTTTGGGATGTTATTGTATTAAGCCATGTGATACATGCTTAGAAAAGGTTTGACCTTTTTCTACTGCAAAATTAAAAAAAAAATCCAGTACACGATAAGACGAGGGGGTGAACTTCCCTATGATGCTCATCCCCGACATCACAGTTTGCGTATGATCCCAATCGCAAGCTGGGGCGCCGACACCTATACTCTAGTCCATACTCCCAAAACTCAATTCTAAGCCCAAGCCTTCATCCTTACCAACTTAAATCATCAATATTATTATTAAAATAATTAATTAAATAAAATAGTAGGAAACGAAAATCTTGATTCGTCACAATATGCAACTCTTCATGCTAAACATGTGGTTCATAGGGCGTGTACAAGTACACACAATATCATGTTTATCCCCAACCAAACCACCTTATAACTTCATTACATTTAAAAGGGCATAAAAAATAATTTAACCAAGGAAAAACAAGCACTCGGCCATCCCCCTCAAGGGTGAGGCCAAAACCCTCATAGACATCTAACCTAGTATTTTTCTCATCTTACTTCTTCTAGGTACTCCAACATGCCTCAATAAAATAATCAATTATTTCTCAACACCTCAAAGAGGCCTTGACCGAACCTAAAGCCTTTAGATTAAAATATTTTTAACAACTTGTCACCAAAATAATTACCACACTTGACCCCACATAAAAATCTGAAACTTATACTAATAAGTTCTCCTAGTTTCATGTTTCTAAAATTCCCAAACGTCCAATACAAAGTCATCTCATGAGTGAATTTTGACATCCCCAATTTTCGTTCATAATTGAATGAAAATTGAAATGTCAGGGTAAGTAACGCTAGACTACTCACCCCCGTACTTATCGTAAATCAATGCATGCACCTAGACTTACTAGCACATGCAATGCAAATCGTAGTGGAAAATGTCTAAATTAAATTAAATTCTAGAGATTACATGATGACACAAAACCTTAATATCCATATCATCCATTCATAAAATAACATTGTATTCTTACATGCTTAACCCAGTTAATTTTCTTAGTTCTTAAATTATATACAAACTTATCAAAAAATCACATTAGGGCTGCCTAGGCTCTTTCTTCACTTCGAAAAACTCATTGCCATGCTGATTTCTGTCCCTACTACTATTAACTGAGTCAAAATTTCTATGGAGAGAGAGTACTCCGAGGATCTCCTCAGGGTTTCTCCAAGCCTCTCAACTAGGGCCTTGCTCATGCTCGACATCGAACCCTGTAGTGAAGTTAAAATTCCAAAAGAGAAAAGAATGAGATTTCCTTGAAAATCTTAATAAGTACACACTTAACTTAATAAAAGTATAGATATCATAAAATAATCATATACAAGCCAGATAATTAAAGTGTGTATTTATGTCATGCTTCATGTGACTCATGCATATCTTAGACTTATCTCTTATGTAGACTTACACTGACAAACTTATTTCATGCATGGCCTTTTTTTGATTGTCTTAAAATTTTTGTTCTTATATGTCTTTACTTATATCCACTATTATTACCCATGATTGGGTCATGCCACTATTATTACCCGTGGTTGAGCCATGCCCCTATTATTACTCGTGATCGGGTCATACCACTATTATTACCCATGATTGGGCCATGCCACTATTATTACCCATAGTTGGGCCATGCTATCTCTGAATCTCGACAGGCATTACGTATCACCGTCCCTGTCGGCACATCAATCATACGGGCGTTACATATTTCCATCCCCGTCATGACGTGACTAACTTGTTAATCTTTCCACTTGTAAAGTTTTCTTAACGTATTTTCTTATAATAGACGTCATGACTCATGATGACACTTATATGTGACGAAATGTAACATAACATAAACTTAAACTTATTACATGCATATTTCATGTCCTTATAAACCTTATAACATATGAGAATATTTCAAAATATCATACATCATATGTACATGTATTTACGTCACATCAATTCATAACGCCAAAACATAACGAATAATACTTAACAATTAAATAAATTATTAAAATATTCACACATCAAGGCTAACCGAACCCTATGGGTAATCAAACCTCATTTTTTTCTTATTCAAATCAAGTTAAAATCCACATATATAACTTGTTAATTTTTCCTTAGCTTTCATAAATAAACTCACGCTTAAACTATATTGTTTTCTTGGTTAATTCTTCAATAATTTCTTTTATGATGATTCTTGAAATTTTCCAAATAGACTAAAGTTTCTAAACTCATCATAATTATTAAAATATCATTCAAATAATTAGAAAACAAGTCACTAAGAATTTTAGAAGATATTCACCAATAAAATCAATGCCTAATATGATAAACTCAGATCTGCCACTTCAATCCAGGTTTCGTCCTTGATTGAGTTCTTATCTCTTAAAACTCATAACATAAAAGTTGTATATAATTATCTTATCTTTCCATAACCTCTTGAATTATTCAAATATAACATCAAATGAACAAGTTATGCCCGATTTACCAAAATATGTCAAATCTGCCAATAATTATCATATTAAAGCCAAAATTCACTAGAGTTGTTTTTTCAATTTTTTCCAAATTAAGATCTCATGTTTTCACATATTCTCTTCATATAACATCCTATAATATATTTCTAAGGTCTCATAGTTTTCCTAGCATTTTTTCTTAGCACAAAAGTAAAGATTAAGCTCAAATAAATATCAAACATAATCCAATTACCAAACCACTTATTCTATGCCAAGATTAAGTTAATATATGCACTTAAAAATTTTCTCCAAACTTGAATTGATGCTTAGGATAGGTTTTACACCACTTCTTCTCCAATACCCTCAATTAGCTCTCTTTTGATACTTAGGTGTAAGAGAGTTTTTGTGTATTTTTCTTGGCGTTTTCTCACCATGACTGGCTGGTATCTGTAAAGGGAAAAGAATAGGAGCTCATGCATCTATTTATAGGCATGAGGGGAATTTGACGAAAGAGGTTGGGGGGGAAATTGTTGAACCCGTCTACTGCAGCCTCCCTTAGCCTATTGGGTGATGTGTCCCATAGATTTTTGGTTTCATGATCACCCCTAAAACTTAGGCTTGGTGAGTCATAGTTACATCCAAAGGTCAGTTTTTGAACTACCTAAAAATCTCCTTGATCAATGGCTCAAGTAATTCTAACACATATAAGATAAAGACGAGATAGTATGATGGTATCTTCCAATAGGGTGTATATATGGCCAATTCCATCCCAAATAAGTCCTTTAGCCAATTAGATCTTTCAAAAACTTGGAACATGAAAGTTTTAGATAATACTCTTAATATTCTATAGGATTTTGAATCACCTTAATACTCTTAACACATCGAAACTTATCCGAGAACACCCAATCCGAGTTCACCATTTGTTTCCTTTTGTTTTCTTGCCAACCAAGGCTTCTAGATGACTTATATCCATTTTCCAACCACCTCCCCACATATTTTCAGATCAGATAAATGGAAGAAACCAATCAAATTTAAGCATCTAGAGTGAGGTGGTGGCACACTTTGTTTTTGGGTTCCGGTTTTCGTCCAATCCAGATCAGTACACTTTCAGTCCAAATATGTCATTTATCTAGTCAGATCATTGAAAATCCAAAACATAAAAGTTCTATATTTGCTTCTTCAGATTCTATCAAAATTAGAATCACCTCATTTGGATCATATATGAAAAAGTTATGTTCCTTACACCAAAACTTGACGGACCAGCCCGAGAACTCGTTTTGGCACACCAAAAAAGTTTGATGTTTTGTTCTATCACTTTCCTTTGAATTTTCCCCTCAAAATTCAGAAATTTGCCTCTTCCTAATCCCAAATATAATTTCTCTAGTTGATACACTATTAAAATTCTCAAATATTTAACCATAAGTTATCTTAGAATGCATAATTAAATCCCTTTCTTGACTTAAAATTATTATCTAATTCTCAAGTTTTATTCTTATGGGAGATTATACTCCAAAAGGTCCTTAAAATATAATTATAAATTCCAAAAATAAATATTTTAATCTAAGGGAAAAATGGGCTATTACATGATTAGTTGAGCATTGAAAATCTTA
Organism: Platycarya strobilacea; assembly: GCA_036898215.1. Classification (NCBI taxonomy): domain Eukaryota; kingdom Viridiplantae; phylum Streptophyta; class Magnoliopsida; order Fagales; family Juglandaceae; genus Platycarya; species Platycarya strobilacea. The sequence continues at coordinate 5,162,514 of CM072558.1, read as the reverse complement.
ACCCTAAAACCTTCAAAGCCGAAATATATATATATATACACCAAGTCAAACCTTTTCAACCCAAAAACCTTATCATGGTCATACACTTGTCACCAAATACTATATGGGTATTCTTTATTTTCCTTTGCAACAAAATGACTACATTCTCCAACATAATACAATTTCCAGCCTAACAATAACACCTTAGCTAAACATAGATTTTTCAACTAAAATACACCAAGCATTTCTTCAAATGACTAACCTAACATCACCAAGCATCCATCAATCATCACAAACATATACATGGAATGCTAGGGTAAGATAAAGATCCACTTATCGAATTTACCTTGGCATATTTCTTACATTCTCCCAAAAAAATAATCATTATATTTCAGCAATCATAGTATAGATTAAAGCTTAAAGTATCCTCCCCACAATACTTAGAAAAATATACCAACTCTCCAAACATACAAGTCAACCCATAGATCAAAGCAACACCAACACAGGTTCATAATATCATTCCACATGCACTAACCCGAAGTCACCATAGGACATTTTTTTTCATACTTCGAACAAGTAACTACTATATTCCCACAATAACATCTTAGATTAAAAACCTATCACAACATCTTAACAATACTTCGAGAGTACATAATAAACTTACCAAATAAACAAGTCAACAAAAGAGCAAAACTTCACATAAAAATCTCACTAATAAAACTAGCCAAACAAGAGAGCAAAATTTCATAATCATGAGTTCACCTCACATATACAAGTGATGCTAAGGTTAAGGTAATAATGTACTTACAAATACTCCAAGCATAAAGCAAGGAAAATCTAAAAATATATAAAGATCAACATGATTAAACTTAGAAAAATAGTTGCTTTATATAAACAAAAAGGCCTGCTTAGGAGGAAATCATTTTTAAGATTCAAAGAGAGCTGTTTTTCCAAAAACATACTAGTTTTCATTTCCTTTTTAAAAGAGAATCAAAAATAGATCTTTCATGCAAGCTTAAGAAAAATATTTAGGAATATGGTGATAAAAGATTTTTAGAAAGAAAAACTCATTTGATCTTTGTTTGGAAGAAAAGAAAGAGTTGAGAGAAAAGATCACTTACTTTCAAAGTAGTAGTTTTCACAAAACCTTTGATATACACCATTGATCTTGCTAGGAAATGGTGTTTGGAAGGTAAGAAAGTGTGGAGAAAAGTGGAGACAGTTGAGAGAAAGAGACTTGGCCGAGAGTTTGAGGATGGGAGGAAAACAAGCACGTGGTAGATTGGCCAAGGCATACATGGCAATGAGGTGATCTTTTCTAGGGTCATAGGCCACTACAATCTACCTAGGGTTGAAAGACACATGATGGACAAGTTAGGTTGATTGATGGAAGAAGAAATGATGGGTTAGGGATTGTGATATGGTCGGCTAGTATAAGGAAATGGGTTTGCCGAAACACATGGGAGAGAAACCAAAAGTGTAAGGCTCCAAGTCACTTCCAAATGATGCCCCTAGAATTAGGTTTTACTCAAGACTATCCAACTAGATCTCTAGGTCAGGAGTTGACCTTGCATGGGGAAACTAAAAAGTAAGGTTGGTTCTTCTTCATACGTAGCTCTTCACAAGGTGGAAGACTTCTTTTGCTTGAGTATCTAGGCAAATCAGTTGTCATGCACACTTCTCAAGTAAACTCCTCGCTTCACACTCTTCCTACACGCTTATCAACAATTTTTTTCTCCCAACAATCTTCTTACACACATCTCACTTGTCAAACACTTTCCCCAAGGTTTCTTACACAAATATTCCTTCTAGATATGATGTGATCTTCTTGAGAAAAACAAAGTGAGAATTGGCTCACTCTTGCTTCCTCATCCGTAGCCTACTTCCTCTCTAAAAATAGTCACTTCACTTGCCACCATCATGCCCTTACAAGTCAACACATATCCCTAAGGATTTTCTTACACCACATCTACTTTTTGCCACATCAAAAGTGAGGCTTCCATAGGGAAACTCAAAGTGCAGTTGGCTTGGCTTCTCCTTGCTTTTTTTCATATGTAACCTACCTCCATAAATCTCCAATAAGTCTTCTCATGTCCTTGTCACTCCTTTTCCAAAAGATGCACTTACAATCCACCTCCTTTTTGTCTTGTCAAGGGCTTCACATTGAAAAACTCAAAGTGAGCAAGTTGGCTTCCCTTCATACGTATATTCCTTCTTTCTCAAGCCAACATTTCTCTTCCCAATGACATAACATTCCAAGTTGTCACTTGTCACACATCCTCCAAGGGATTTCCCTTACACACAAATCTTCCACTTCTTACACAATCTAGTACAAGTCAATCACCTAGATGTGATAGTCTCCTAGGGAAACTCAATTGGAAGAGTTGGCTTCTTCCCCTTTTTACATTCCACGGCATCATGCTCTCCAAATGATGAGAATAACTCATCTTGGTTCCAACACTTTTTCTCCAAGAAACCTACTAGTTAACCTTCCAACTACTAGCTTTTTCTCTTTTATTAGTATTTAAAGACTCACTAGAGTTCTTCTAAGTATGATATGTGTCTCTTATATGGGCTTAGTAGACTATGGATCAATCTTAAGGGTTTAAGGCTTTACCACTCCACTTTGGTCTAATTACCTAAGGTATGCTTCCAAACCTCAATTTTATGCCCAACTTCAAGTGCTTAGTTAAATAAAATACCTTCATCACTCTTATAATAATTAATTAATTTAAATAAAATAAAGTCTAAAATTCTGGGTCATCACATCCTTCCCCACTAAAAAGAAGATTTCGTCCTCGAAATTGCTAAGGCAACATCCTAAACACCAAATCCAACCCAGACAAACTTCTATACTTCCAACACTAGTGATCATGGATTCTTCTAGTTCAAACTGTCTTCTGCTCAAGGTTGCACGATAAATCACTATGATTTCTAAAGGAAAACAAACAAACACAGGAGCCAAAGAGAATAACAACAATCATAAAATCAACGAGGTCTCACACTCATATATACATAGTTTGTCACAACAAAATTCAATCAAGAAAACATTACACAACTAGTTTACAAACAAATGAAGGCAGCTAGCTCTCATCATGTTTTCACGTTTCCCATGTCGCTTCTTGGAAGGTAGGATTATTCCAAAGTATTTTAACCAAGAAAATTCCGTGATTTCTCAGTTCTTGATCCTTCCAATCGTCAATTTTGCATTAGCCATTCCTCGCAAGTTAGGTTAGAGTGTAACCTATTGTGACCTGGACCCATCACTATCACTGGTCCTTCCCTAAAGCTCTTCTTCAATGAAGATGTGTAGAATATATTGTGAACTCCTTATAGACTTTTTAGTAAATCCAGATGGTAAGCTACTAGTCCAACCTTCTCTATAACTTCATAGGGTCTAATATAACGGGGACTTAACTTTCCCTTCTTGCCGAACCGCACTACACCCTTCATAAGTGAGATCTTAATATGTACCCAGTCGCCTACTATGAATTCTAAAGACCTTCTACACTTATCAGCATAGCTCTTCTATATGCTCAAAGTCGTCCTCATTCTTTCTCATATCCTTTCTAATTGCATTCGAACTTCGTGTAGATACTCGAGTCCTAACATCCTACCTCCACCAACTTCGTCTCATCATCTGAGATCTTAAAAATGCAAAGGCCTTCTTCCGCCTAGCAGTTGCTACCGGATCCTTTCCAGCTCGGCATTCTTATACTATTATTTCCTAGTTTTCTCTTTAGGAAGACAATTTCTTGTACTACTACCAGCACATCATCTCTTGGCGGATTTCTGATCAACAACTCCCACATTACTGTATGTATCAAAGGTTCTTCCATTTGAGCTTTCCGACTTAATGCGTCGGCCACTACTTTAGATTTTCCAGGGTGATACTTGATCCCACGCTGGAAATCGCTTATAATTTCGACCCATCATCTCTACCTCATATTCAAGTTCTTCTAACTGAACATATACTTGAGGCACTTGTGATTTGTATACATCTCGCATTCTTCCCTACATAAATAGTTTCTCCAAATTTTCCATAAAACACTACCATTGCCAATTCCAAATTGTGAGTTGGATAATTCCATTTAGGATCCTTAATATCTTAGGATACATATGCAACTACTCGTCCCTCTTGCATTAATATGCATCGTAGGCCCATCTTTCTTCTTTACAAACAAGACTGGTGCTCCCCATGGCGATGAACTAGGTTGTATAAATCCTTTTTTCCAGCAGCCCCTTGATCTGCATTTTTAACTCCTTCAACTCCATTTGTGCTATCCTATAAGGTGTTTTATGAATTGGGGCCGTGGCCAGTTCCAATTCGATCGTGAACTCCATCTCTCGATTGTCGACGTCCCTGTCCACGTTTAAGATCGCACGTGAACTGAAATGTCGGGGATGAGCAACACAAGGAAGTTCACCCCTCATCATATCGTATGCGAGTGTTTTTTTTTTTAAATAGTAAAGGAAGGTTTTCACAATGGAAAAAAGGTCAAGCCTTTCTATAATATGCATCACATGGTTGAATAATTATAATATCCCAAATTAACTTCATTAAGATAATAATAACATAATTCATCAGTTCATAAGGTGTTCTTTCTTCCAAAACAGAGGAAGACCCAAAATACATAAACATAAAAAACCAACAACAACTAGGTGCTAACCTCACGACCCTCGACTCTAGAAGTAGGCTCGTCCTTGACTTCCTTCAAGCCGAGTCCAAAAAGAAACTGAGTCAGGCCTAGCGGCTTGCCTAATAGGAGGCCCATCCCCACTTTCGAGGTATAGACGCGATCCATAAATAAGGACTCATCAATTCCTAGAGACATGCAGCAACTTATACACTGGCGACCAACAGCCTTTAAAATCACACTCAGCCGCATATCCGTTATTAGTTGTTCGTTCAAAATCGGGGTTACTACATCAAAAAAGGGTGAAGTCACCAGACCATCAGAGGTCTAGAGAGTCTCTCTAGTTCTCATTGTCTCCGCTTCCATCCTATCCTGCAACTACTTCTATCGTTCCCCAACAAGAAACGATAGTGAGAATATAAAGGGGTGAGATTTTAAAAATTTTCAATAAGTACATAATTATTTCAATGAAACCTTTTCAAGCATATCATCAAGTGAATAACAAACAAACTTATACACACTATGCAACATGGGACTCATAACTAAACTGATGCACATGCTCATGTTAGCTTTCTTCATCATGTCTTTCTTTAACTTAAATTGTGCACTTACTTATAAAATCATGTAACAAAATTATCTTGACTCATATTTTCAAAAGACATCATTTTCATATACTTTTCATCATTTCTTATCTTAGGTGCCACTTATCATATGCATATCATTCTTGGGGCTTGAAAGCCGTTCTTTCTTGTCATAACTTCTTATTGAATACCTCACGATTCCCCTATGCACCATGTGTTTCCCACTAGTTACTGTCTCATTCGACGACCATTCAAACCTAAGTGAATATGTTACACATTACTGTAACACTTGAAGACTACTCAAGTCAGGGCGACTACGTTATCCGCTCTTCATTACTCGATGACCACTCAAACCGAGCAACTACAATCTTGTTCTTATAACGGTAAGGCAAAAACCAACATCGTCTATAGGCACCATTAGTATTAGGTGCGACCACGCTCCGATCACCTTTTGGAGTCCTATATGGTCCGCTGACTGTTCTTCGTCAACCCAGTGGCTTTCACTCGACTTTAAACACTCCTGAGTGAATAGGGAGTTTTATTGGGACACTACCCCGTTCCAGCCTTCGGGGTTCTAATGAAAACTTTAATTCTTTTATTTTTCTTTCAAAAACATGTTGACATCAAAAACATGATTTTTCGTGCTATATGCATGGGATATGTAAACCCTTAATGCTAATCATGCAAAAACCCAAGACAACTCGAGTGCACACTTAGCTATTCTCTTTCATAAGTCAAACATCATATCATTCAACTTACAATTCATGCATAAGCACACAATTGGGTCTAATGGGTTGAGTGGGGTGCTTGGCCTCAACCCCTAATGTTGGGCCGTGACCCTCTTGGTTACCACCTAGGCTTTCTTCCTTCTATCCTCTTCCACATACTCACTAAACCTTAGAAAAATTATTGAATTAGTTTTAGCTTTACAAAAAGGGGGTAAACCGAAACCCTATAGTCCCTTAGATTTAATATTTTAAACTTCTTCTCTTCAAACCAAATAGCACCCTTAATCCCTATGGAAAATCGAAAATCATATTCTTGCATCTTCTTAGTTTTTATTAAGAGTTTAAACCCTAGAAGTTCTCCAATCCGAAAAACCTTAAGTGCATCATCTCTATTTTTCTCAAGTTTCTAACTTTAACTCACCAAGCATGCATTTTATCACAATCTACCATATTACTCATAATATGTTCATACCAAGAACAAAGTATCTACATCCACCAATATTTTGTAAATATTTATCCTAGCATGATATATTAACAAAGCATGGATTTTGCTACTAATAAACAAAGTATTTCTTCAAGTAACCTATTTTACATCATCCAATATCCAACAAGTTTAACCTTAGTCATGCGTGCATATATCATATCGATTTCTTCAAGTAACCATATATCATGTTGATTTCTTTGCAACAAATTGACTAAATTCACCATTTATGTTATAAACTTTCAAACCTAAAGGAATCATAAGATTTAAACATGGATTCATACTTAGCAAAGCATAGCATTTTCACTTAAAGATTTCATCATGGCATAACAAGCAAGAAATCAATCAATACATACACATTCCCTTAAAAATATACTAGAGATGCTAAAGGCAAAATAAGAATATAGTTACAACACTCCTAGTTGGATTAGATTAGCTCTGAAAATATATAAAATATTTCATTAGAACAAACTATATTCATAAGGTTTTAAAGAAAATATTTTTGAATAAACAAAGCATAGGTGTAATGTGTGTTCTTCTCTAGACTTCTATGCTTGTATTTGCTCAAAATGTTACTTACTTCTTCAAAGGCACTTCCACTCAAGACTACTTGCTTCTTTCTCCTCTAAACTTAGAGTATTTTGGTGTTTAGATGATAGAAGAAGATAAAACAAAGTGAGAGTGGAGAGAAGTGCTCAAGGCCGAGAGGGGTGTGTGTTTTTGTGAGAAAACAACCAAGTGAAGGAGTCCCAAAGCAATAGGCCATTCGGCCATGAGGGCTTCTTAGGCTCTTAGGCTCTTAGGCCACTCATTCCCTAGTCAAAAGTTGACACTTGATTGATGGAAAGACTTGACTCCCATCACTAGAGTGAAATCATGCCGAAGCTAGCATGTATTTGGATGACAACCTCTCCTTCCTAATTTTCCTATGGCCGGTGCCCCCCAATGGGTTTTAGCTTCTCATTTACTTTCACATCACTCCCTTACCTCCCAATTATCATCTCATTTGTCAATCCAAGAGATTGGAAGATCTCATTTTGTAATATCCCAAAATTTCTAAGATGAAGTGTTATTTAGATTTCTTTAAAGGACTATATTTTGGGTATATTTTCTAGGATAATAAAGTTGAAAACCTAAATAAGAGTATTGGACTTAGAACAAGTGAGATCATGTATTAGAGAAAATATTGTGGAGGAATCTTTGAGATTTGGAATAAGGTATCAATTAGAGAAATTCATTTTAAACTTAGAAGGAGTTGAATTTTCAAGAATTAGGGTGTAAATGCAAGAGGAAGTGGTTGAACCTAATATCAAACACTTGGTGTACATTCTCGGATTAACTATCGAGTTTTAGTGTAATGATTATAAGTTACTCATACAAGGTCCAAATGAGGTGATTCCAATTCTTATAGAATCTTAAGAGATAGATCTAAAACTTTTATGTTATACATTTTTGAAGAGTTGGACAGTATCAAAGACTTATTGTGGAATCAATTGGATAACTCTGGACTGAGCTTAAACCAGAACTCGAGTTAGAGAATATAGATCCAAATGAGATTCTATCCTAACCAAACTAAGAAGTGACATTCTAGAACATGTTAAGTAGAGCCCTAAAGAGGTTAACAAGTAACCAAAAGAGTTAGGGGAAAGCTAAGGGGTGTGGCTAACAAGATGAAGGTGGGAAAGGAGATGCATGCATGGGTAGGTGAGATGACACCTCATCCCTTATCCTATAAGCCTCTACCCCAACCATTGATCAATTGGTTAGCAAAAATATCTCAAATACCAAGTATTGGATGATCATTTCTACTGCAAAGCTTAGGATTTCTGGGGATTTAGTTTAATCTTGGAAAAAGATTTAGGAGTGACACCTCAGCCCATGCAAACCAGAAAGCATTTGTTTTTACCAAGTTACCCTCTTCTCTCCTTCACATGAGTCGATCACCACCCCTATAAATAGACAATTAGGAGTCTTTTAACTCTTTTGGAGAAGCATAACATTAAATAATTTGAAGGAAACCCAAGCAAAACCCTTCTCTTGTCCCTTAACCTCCAACTACATCCTAAGTGAGCTTAGTAGGAGTTTTGAGGAGAAAGCTTGTAAAGATTTTGTTTGATCATCTTTAACCAGATTTAGAGAGTGTGTAAATTCATATTCTAGCTTAACTTTAGTATGGAGATGGTTATTTAAATGGTTGGACTATACATGTTAAGTATCGAACCTTTATAGCCTTGTTAAAGAGTTTTAATAAATCAAAGTGTTGATTAAAGTGGTTTTAGTTCATGGAAATGTGTTATATGAAGTTAAAAGAATCTAAAAACTCTGTTATAATAAGTAAGAATCAAGTTTGTGTGAAAATATTGCGAGTTTTGGATTAAGAAGCCCAAGCTCTATAACTTCGCTCGACTCCCGCTCGAGCGAAGGATTAAGCGAAGAACAACTCTAAACCCTCGCTTAACTCTCGCTAGATGTCTAGCTCATGCAAAGTGCAACCCGAGACTTCACTCGACACTCACTCGATGTCTTGCTCGAGCGAGTTTTAACCAAAGAACTCGCTTGAATATCGCTAGATACTTCGTTCGAGTGAGATGTTTAGTTTGTCTAATGTTCGCTTGATATTCTGCTCGAGCAAATTCCAACCCGAGACTTTGCTCGATATCTTGCTCGAGCGAGATACTCTATTTTGCTGAATTTAAGACTTTTATTTGGATAAAAGTGGACATTGAAATAAGAAAGAATATTATGTGTTATCTAAGTTTATAGCTTGTGTAAAACACTTTGCAGAATTTAAGATACATACATGTGTGAGTATGTGATAGTTTAAGAGTACATGCATGTTCTAGTATGTGGTGAGAATTAAGAAAAGTGATACATCATGTACTTGAGAAACATTCCTAAGAATAAGAAAGGATCAACTAAGAATAAGAGATATGGATAAGTTAGTCACGTTGTGACAGGGATGGCGAGACGTAACGCCCGAATGACTGACGTACCGATAAGGACGTCAATACGTAACGCCTGTCGTATGCTAAAAGTCTTATATATTATTACGGGGACGACGAGATGTAATGCCTATGGAAGTGATATGATTAGTGGTGATGGAGAAACGTAACACTCACTATGTTACGTATGTTTCGTGTCAAGATGGAGATGGCGAGACGTAATGCCCGAAAGATTGACACGAGACTGATTATAATAGGGACGACGATACATAATGCTCTGGTGATTGATGAGTTATATGCAATGGGGATGATGATACGTAATACCCATTGGTGATAAGAGATAAATATGCTGTAAAAGAGTTATCTGCGATGGGGACGACGATACATAATGCCCATTGAAGATAATAATTTAACAAGCTTTAAGAAGGTGTTGATGGTTAAGAAAAAGGAACTTAAGATATCATAAGAGTGTAAACTTGTGTATGTTATTGATAAATCATGTGAAACATGTTTTTGATCATGTTCTATTAATTTCTTTTCCTAAAAAGATTAATAATGGTAGTAGATGTTTTAAGCAAGAAAACTCAGACTGAAGAATTATCAGTGCTAGCAGCAATGCGAGAGATTCTTGTAGACAAGTTATCACAAGAGCTTAAGTTAATGGTGATTTCAGAAATTGTTCCTTTAACAGATAAGGAGATCAGGGAAGGACAACAGAAGGATGCTAAGCTGGAGACGATAAAATAGCGAATGCCGGAAGGAAAAAGGGTCTTCACAATACATGATTTCAGGTGATGGAATGCTATATTTTGGAAAGAGAAAAATAGTGCCATATAAATCTGACTTGAAAGAAAGATTGATGAAGGAAGCTCCCGGTGCACCATATACTGCCCATCCTGGAAGTACTAAGATGTATCAGGATTTAAAAGAAACATTTTGGTGGGAAGGAATGAAGAAAGATATTGCAACCTTTGTAGCTAAATGTCCAGTGTGTCAATTAGTGAAAGTTGAACACCAAAACCTACCGGTAAATTATAACCCCTACCAATTACTGAATGGAAATGGGAGAATATATCTATAGATTTTGTACTTGGATTACCAAGAACATCGGTGGGGAAAAATACGATTTGGGTAATAGTTGATCGGTTGACAAAAAGTGCTCACTTTTTGCCTATTTCAAATGTGGATTCTATGGAAAGATTGGCAAAATTTTACGTAAAAGAAGTAGTTTGCTTGCATGGAGTGCCCAAAACCATAGTGTCAGAAGATGACGGGTACCAATTTAAACTTTAGTAGTACATATCATCCTCAAATAGAGGGGCAAACAGCAAGAACCATTTAGACTTTAGAAGATCTGATGAGAGCTTGTATATTGGATTTTGGTAAAGATTGGGAGAGTCTGTTACCATTAATCGAATTTGCTTACAATAATAGTTTTCAAGCTACCATGCAAATGGCACCTTATGAAGCACTTTATGGAAGGAAATGCAGGTCTCCAATATATTGGGATGAAGTTGGTGAAAATAGCATTTTAGGACCTGATTATTTACAGGAAGTTAAGGCGCAGGTTACAAGGATAAAAAATTAGATAGAAAGGGCACAAAATAGACAAAAGAGTTATGCAGATAATCGCAGAAAAGCCTTAGATTTTATGGTAGGAGATTGGGAGTATTTGAAGATTTCGCCTATGAAGGGAGTTATGCGATTCGGTAAGAAAGGAAAGTTAAGTCCTTGTTATATTGGACCTTATGAAATTCTGGAAAAAGTAGGTCCGATGGCTTACTACTTAGCATTACCTGATGCTTTGCAAGGAATCCATAACGTTTTTCATGCATCTTCCCTGAAGAAGATTTTAAGCAATGAATCAGTGGCAGTGATGGATTCAAGTCCTGTTAATTTATGTTTTAACCTATGAAGAGTGGCCAGTGAGGATTGAAGATCAGAAAGAACAGAGCCTTCGGATTCGCACAATTCTATTAGTGAAAGTAATTTGGAATAATCCTGTTTTTCAAGAAGCTACCTGAGAACTTGAGGATATGATGAGAGATAGTTATCCTCATTTGTTTGAAACTTAGTTGTATTAAATTTTGTTTTATGTTTGAACTCTAATATATGTATATAAAACTAGTTGTATGATGTTTGTGTTCTTTTGGAATCAATAGTTTTTTATGATTGATTTTACTCAGGATTATGGATCCAAAAAGAAAAGCAAGAATGTCAGTTACTCTTGTAGATCAGGTAAAGAAAAGATCGAAAAGGATTAGAGAGAGATTTTGTAGGGAAAAACTGAAACAATGAAAAGCAGATAGATTACATGGTTGAATAAGAGTGAGAACCATAGAACACATATCATGGACATAGATGAAGAAGGTAATTCAATCTGTAGATGAGCTTTGCCAGGTGAGGAAAGGTAACCCACTCAAAAATAGTTGCAATCAAAAAGGAAATTGTTGAAAAGAGAATATGAAGAAAAATTCTTCATAATGGAGTTATCTGATAGATCTGAAGATAGAAAGCATCGATGTGAGGAGGGACCACTCATAGAAGAAACGGAATCTGAAATACTGTGTAAATTATAGGAAATTAGTGTGAATATGTATTTTGATCAGCATGTGGTTACGCCCAAAGAATAATGCAGTCGTTTGCAGTATAGCTTTGGGGTGTCGATTCCACAGGGAGATGGATTGAGAAATTGAAGAACAGTAACGAAATTAACAAAAAGATTTAGATGTGTGCGAAAAGTAAAGCATCGGGAATCCTTTGTATATAATTGGTATTGTAATTATTTTCGATTCATTAATAACTCAATTGAAAATTCTATGTCCAAATTTTCAATCGGAAAATAAAACATTAATAACCAGATTTAAATCAAATGTAATCTTTCGAAAAATCATTCGTCACAATATAAGAACAGGAATTGTTATCGATATTAAAGAAATTCAACGTCGACAATATACTCATAGAGCAATATTGCAGCAAAGAATTAAATTAAAATAGATAACCAATTGAACCAAACATAATCAAAGGATTATTGCATTTAATAGAAAAAGCATGACTGAATCTATAAATGAAATAAATTCTAAGATTATTTGGTGACGAAAATATTTATAATAAATTTCGAATGACTAAACAAAAGAGTTTAATATTTGAAGAACACATATATGAATCAAAAACAATTACAAATACTATCATATATACAAATTCATCCCTAGCTCTACTAGAAAATTAGTTACACATATTGAAAATATGCAACAAAAATTCTCTAAGGGATAATATGGAAGAGCCAACCATTATTTTCTTCTCTCTTCTTTGGTTTTTCTTTTCTTTTCTCAAGCTCTCAAAAACAATGTATCTTCCAAGGCATCCAAGCACACTAAGCATGGTCTTAGAACACACACCCCTCCCTTCTATTTATAAGCATCCTTCATGCAAGTTGTCATGACAAAATCATCACAATTTCAACTTGTTTTGCCATGTGCCATTCTTGAATCCAAGTGATTTGTGAGTTGTCATTTTGATCATTTGTTTTCCCACCATGCATGAGCTGGATTTTGCTTGTAGGTTGAGTGTTTCAATTTTGCTTCTCTATCTATTAGTTGTCTTGTATGACTTAATATCTTGTGGTCAAATAATTTGTCTTGAAGAAACTTGAGTGCACTTCATCTTGTATCTGAATTGATCATTGAATTTCCAAGTTGGTGTAGGAGTGCTTGCTAGAAAATATTATGATGACATTTGGATTTGATGCAAGTGGCTGAAAAATATCCAGGAACGTCAAGTGCAGGTGCGTCCACTTGATGGTCGATTTTGTCTTAGATGGAGTGGCTATATATTCAAACACAAAACATAAAAGTTATAGATATTTCTCTTGTGGTTCTAGATCATCTTGAATCAGCTCAATCGAAGATTGGATGAGAGAGTTATGCCCATTTTACGAAAAGATGTCAGAACTGTCTGAAATTCCGCAATTATCTTCATTTGCTCCTAATGTTTCCATTTGTGTCCTAAATCAAAATATAAGAATAATGAGTATATTTAGGCATCAAATAAGAATAAAGTTTTAAACATTAAGAGAGGAAAATATGGCATTTTATATTCTCATCAATATATTAAATCATGCTTATATCTATCTCAAGATAAATGACCATTAATTTTATTAACATGAGTTATATCCATTGTTTTCTCATTTCTTTTAGTATTTAAATAGAGTATTTAGAGTGCATTTTTGTGCACTCATCAGCATGTCAAGATGATCTTTTACTATTCTCAAGATTCACTGTCAAATGAGGAGAAAGTCCCTACCTCTTCAGAAGAATCTACTGTTGCAAGCAACTGAGGTATTAATTCATTAAACCCTTAACTTATGTTATAGTGATTTCGGGGACGAAATCATTTTTAAGGAGGAGAGAATGTAATATTCTGAAATTTTTAAGATGAAATTTTATTTAGATTTCTTTAAAAGATTATATTTTTTGTATATTTTCTAGGAAAATAAAGTTGGAAATCTAAATAAGAGTATTGGGTTTAGAATAACTAAGATTATGTATTATAGAAAATATTATGAAGGAATCTTTGAGATTTGGAACAAGGTATCAACTAGAGAAATTCAATTTAGCTTATAAGGAGTTTCATTTTCAAGAATTAGGGTGTAAATGCAAGAGAAAGTGATTGAACCAAAGATCAAACACTTGGTGTACATTCTCGGATTAAACTATCGAGTTTTAGTATAATGATCATTAGTTACTCATATGAGATCCAAATGAGGTAATTATAATTTGTATAGAATCCTAAGAGATAGATATAAAACTTTCATGTTAGGAGTTTTTGAATATTTGGACAGTATCAATGAGTTATTTCGGAAGCAAGTGGATAACTCTGGATTGAGTTTAAACTAGAACTCGAGTTGGAGAATATGAATCTAAATGGGATTCTATCCTAACTAAATCAGGAAGGGGCCTTCTAGAACTTGTTAAGTAGAGTCCTAAGGAGGTTAGCAAATAACTAAATGAGTTAGGGGAAAGCTAAGGGGCGTGGCTAACCAGATGAAGGCTGGAAAGGGAGATGCATGCATGGTTACGTGAGATGCCACCTCATCCCTTATCCCATAAGCTTCTACCCCAACCATTGAACAAATGGTTAGCAAAAATATCTCAAATACTGACCATTGAATAATCATTTCAGCTACAAAGCCTAAGATTTTTGGGGGATTTAGTTAATCATGCAAATAGGCTTAGTTGCCCCTCTTATTATCTTTACCCCATGCAAACCAGAAAGCTATTATCTTTACCAAGTTGCCCCTCTTATTTTCTTCACATTAGTCGACCACCACCCCTATAAATAGACATTTGGGGGTCTTCTAACTCTCTTTAGTAATGTAGCACACGAATTTCTTTGAAGGAAATCAAAGAAAACCCTTCTCTAGTCCCTTAACCTCCACATACCTCCTAAATGAGCTTAGTAAATATTTTGAGGAGAAAACTTACAAAGATTTGGTTTGATCATCTTCAACCAGATTTAGAGAGTATGTAAGTTCATATTCTAGCTTAACTTTAGTATGGAGATGGTTTATTTAAATGGTTGGACTATACATGTTGGTATTGAAACCTTATATTCTTGCTAAAGTGTTATAATAATCTAAGTGTTGTTTGAAGTGGTTTTTATTAATGGAAATGTGTTAAATGATTTTTGTAATGCAAGTGGTTTTTGTAAGTGGTTTTACACTCTTTAATGCAAGTGGTTTTTATTAATGGTTTTTGTAATATGGACATAACTCTCTCATCCAATCTCCGATTGAACTCATTCAAGATGATATAGAACCACAAGAGAAATATATATAACTTTCATGTTTTATGTTTTAAGAGATATCCGCACAATACAAGACAAAACCGACTATCAAGTGGACGCACCTGCACTTGACGTTCCTGAATATTCTTCAGCCACTTGCATCAAATCCAAATGTCATCATAATATTTTCCAGCAAGCACTCCTACACCAACTTAGAAATTCAATGATCAACTCATATGCAAGATAAAGTGCAATCAATTTTCTTCAAGACAAATTATTTGACCACAAGATATTAAGTCATACAAGAAAACTAATGGATAGAGAAGCAAAATTGAAACACTCAACCTACAAGCAAAATCCAGCTCATTCATAGTGGGAAAACAAATGATCAAAATGACAACTCACAAATCACTTGGATTCAAGAATGGTACATGGCAAAACAAGTTGAAATTGTGATGATTTTGTCATGACAACTTGCATGAATGATGCTTATAAATAGAAGGGAGGGGTATGTGTTCTAAGACCATGCTGAGTGTGCTTGGATGCCTTGAAAGAGACATTGTTTTGAGAGCTTGAGAAAAGAAAATAAAAACCAAAGAAGAGAGAAGAAAATAATGGTTGGCTCTTCCATATTATCCCTTGGAGAATTTTTGTTGCGTATTTTTAATATGTGTAACTAAATTCTCAATGAGGGCTAGGGATAAACTTATGTGTATGATGATGTTTGTAATTTATTTTTGATTTATGTATTTGGTCTTTAAGTATTAAAACTCTTCTGTTCTATTATTCTCAATTTATTCGTGATATTTTTCGTCTTCAAATAATTATAGAATCTATTTCGTTTATAGATTTAGTCATGCTTTTTCTATTGAGTGGATTAGTTCTATAATTATATTTGGAGCAATTGATTATCTATATTGATTTAATTCTCTGCTGCAATATCGCCTATTGGGTATATTGTCGTCGTTGGATTTTCTCAATTCGATAATAATTTATGAGAGTTAAGCGCGAAAAATGATTTTTCAAAGAGTTACATTTGATTTAAATTTTGGCTATTAATGTTATATCTTTCGATTAAGAATTTGGATATAGAATTCTTAATTGAGTTATCAATAAATTAAGAATAAATTTGAATACCACAAATATGTAAGGAATTTCCTACACTCTACTTTTTGTCTCATTTTTATACTTTTCAAATTATTCATTTATTTTAATTTACGTCACACTCTAAAATTTACTTTTCGCACTCATCTAAATCTTTTTGTTAATTTCGTTACCGTTCTTCAATTTCTCAATCTATCTCCCTGTGGAATTGACACCCCAAAACTATACTGCAAACGACCGCATTATTTTTCGGGCGTAATCATGTGCCGACAAGGACAGCGATATGCAATGTCTGTCATATGATAAGAGTGTTATATATTATCACAGGAACGACAAGATGTAACGTCCGTAGAAGTGATATAAATAGTGGGGACGGCGAGACGTAATGCCCACTATGTTACGTATGTTCCATGTCAAGACGAGGACAGTGAGACATAATGCCCGAAAGATTGACACGAGACTCATCATAACAAGAGACGGCGATACGTAACGCCTAGGTGATTAATGAGTTATATGCAATGGGGACGATGATAGGTAACGCCCATTGGTGATGAGAGATAAATATGCTATAAAAGAGTTATTTATGATGGGGACAGTGATACGTAACGCCCATTGAAGATAATAATTGAACAAGTTTTACAAAGATGTTAATGGTTAAGAAAAAGGAACTTAAGATATTATAAGAGTGTAAACTTGTGTAGGTTATTGATAAATCACGTAAAATATGTTTTTGATCATGTTCTATTAATTTATTTTCCTAAAGAGATTAATGATGGTAGCAGATGCTTTAAGCAAGAAAACTCAGACTGAAGAATTATTGGTGCTAGCAACAATGTGAGAGATTCTTGTAGACAAGTTAACACAAGAACTCAAGTTAATAGTGATTCAAGAAATTGTTCCTTTAACAGATGAGGAGATCAAGGAAGGACAACGGAAGGATGCTAAGCTAGAGATGATAAAACAGCAAATGCTGGAAGGAAAATGGTCTTCACAAGACATGATTTCAGGTAATGGAATGCTATATTTTGGAAAGATAAAAATAGTGCCAAATAAATCAGACTTGAAAGAAAGATTGATGAAGGAAGCTCGTGGTATACCATATGCTACCCATCTTGGATGTACTAAGATGTATCAGGATTTAAAAGAAAAATTTTGGTGGGAAGGAAGGAAGAAAGATATTGCAACCTCTATAGCTAAATGCCCAGTGTGTCAATTAGTGAAAGCTAAACGCCAAAGACTAGTCGGTAAATTACAACCTCTACCAATTCCTGAATGGAAATGGGAAGACATATCTATGGATTTTGTAGTTGGATTACCAAGAATATCGGCGGGGAAAAATGCGATTTGGGTAATAGTTGATCGGTTGACAAAGAGTGCTCACTTTTTGCCTATTTCAAACACGAATTCTATGGAAAGATTGGCGAAATTTTACGTAAAAGAAATAGTTTGCTTGCATGGAGTGCCCAAAACAATAGTGCCAAATAGAGATGCTAGATTTACGTCTCGATTTTGGCAATGTTTACAGAAGATGATGGGTACCAATTTAAACTTTAGTAGTGCATATCATCCTCAAACGGACGAGTAAACAGAAAGAACAATTCAAACTTTAGAAGATATGTTGAGAGATTATGCATTGGATTTTGGTAAAGATTGTGAGAGTCTGTTACCATTACTCGATACGTAATGCCCATAGAAGATAATAATTGAATAAGTTTTAAGAAAGTATTGATGGTTAAGAAAAAGGAACTTAAGATAGCATAAGAGTGTAAACATGTGTAGGTTATTGACAAATCACGTGAAACATGTTTTTGATCATGTTCTGTTAGTTTCTTTTCCTAAAAAATTAATGATGGCTGATGAGTGCACAAAAATGCACTCTAAATACTCTATTTAAATACTAAAAGAAATGAGAAAACAATGGATATAACTCATGTTAATAAAATTAATGGTCATTTATCTTGAGATAGATATAAGCATGATTTAATATATTGATGAGAATATAAAATGCCATATTTTCCTCTCTTAATGTTTAAAAATTTATTCTTATTTGATGCCTAAATATACTCATTATTCTTATATTTTGATTTAGGACACAAATGGAGACATTAGGAGCAAATGAAGATAATTGCGGAATTTCAGACAGTTTTGACATCTTTTCGTAAAATGGGCATAACTCTCTCATCCAATCTCCGATTGAGCTGATTCAAGATGATCTAGAACCGCAAGAGAAATATCTATAACTTTTATGTTTTGTGTTTGAAGAGATATCCACTCAATCTAAGACAAAATCGACCATCAAGTGGACGCACCTGCACTTGACGTTCCTGGATATTTTTCAGCCACTTGCATCAAATCCAAATACAAGATGAAGTGCACTCAAGTTTCTTCAAGACAAATTATTTGACCACAAGATATTAAGTCATACAAGACAACTAATAGATAGAGAACCAAAATTGAAACACTCAACCTACAAGCAAAATCCAGCTCATGCATGGTGGGAAAACAAATGATCAAAATGACAACTCATAAATCACTTGGATTCAAGAATGGCACATGGCAAAACAAGTTGAAATTGTGATGATTTTGTCATGACAACTTGCATGAAGGATGCTTATAAATAGAAGGGAGGGGTGTGTGTTCTAAGACCATGCTTAGTGTGCTTGGATGCCTTGGAAGATACATTGTTTTTGAGAGCTTGAGAAAAGAAAAGAAAAACCAAAGAAGAGAGAAGAAAATAATGGTTGGCTCTTCCATATTATCCCTTAGAGAATTTTTGTTGCATATTTTCAATATGTGTAACTAATTTTCTAGTAGAGCTAGGGATGAATTTGTATATATGATGGTATTTGTAATTGTTTTTGATTCATATATGTGTTCTTCAAATATTAAACTCTTTTGTTTAGTCATTCGAAATTTATTATAAATGTTTTCGTCACCAAATAATCTTAGAATTTATTTCATTTATAGATTCAGTCATGCTTTTTCTATTAAATGCAATAATCCTTTGATTATGTTTGGTTCAATTGGTTATCTATTTTAATTTAATTCTCTGCTGCAATATTGCTCTACGAGTATATTGTCGACGTTGAATTTCTTTAATATCGATAACAATTCCTGTTCTTATATTGTGACGAATGATTTTTCAAAAGATTACATTTGATTTAAAACTGGTTATTAATGTTTTATTTTCCGATTGAAAATTTGGACATAGAATTTTCAATTGGGTTATTAATGAATCGAAAATAATTAAAATACCAATTATATACAAAGGATTCCCGATGCTTTACTTTTCGCACTCATCTAAATCTTTTTGTTAATTTCGTTACTGTTCTTCAATTTCTCAATCCATCTCCCTGTGGAATCGACACCCCAAAGTTATACTGCAAACGACCGCGTTATTCTTTGGGCGTAATCAAATTTTGGCGCCGTTGCCGGGGAGACGGTAAAAGAATTTGTAGTTTTTTTTAGTAGTTTGTTAAAAAAAAAAAAAAAAAAAGAGAGAGCGGTAGCTTCGTTCATTTTCTTTTTAGCTTTCTACATCTTTATTTTATTTTAGTTTTATTTTCGTAATTTTTTTTTTTTTTCAGTATTACGCTTTTCTTTACTTTGCATGCGCAGGTACAGAGACGCTTTTGGACGGTTTGCTAGTAGACCCGTGCTAGAATCAGATTCAGAATCTAATTTTTCTAATCGCTTGTTTGATAATTCTTCCAATTCTGACGCGATGAGTGAACACGTGGACCAACCTGTTAGAACCCTCCAAGATTATCTTCATCCCGCACGAACAGCCACACCATCCTGTATTATGTTCTCACCTAATGTTCGTCATGTAGATTTTAAAACGGGAATGATACAATTACTTCCGACTTTCCATGGTCTAGAAAATGAAAACCCCTATGTTCATATTAGGGAATTTGAGGAAGTAGTTGCAACATTTCACGGTCAAAATACCACTGACGAAACGGTAAGGCTAAAGTTCTTTCCTTTTTCTTTGAAAGATAAAGCTAAGAGTTGGTTGTACTCACTAAGACCACGGTCTATTGGAACATGGAGTGAGATGACTCAAGTGTTTTTCAATAAATACTTTCCCCAACATAAGACTAATGCTTTAAAAAGACAAATCTCTACCTTTGCACAAAAGGATAGTGAGACTTTGTACCAGTCTTGGGAAAGATTTAAAGAATTACTGAGTATGTGTCCCCACCATGGATATGAGAATTGGCGCTTAGTGAGTTGTTTCTATGAAGGCCTTACGCCCAGGGAACGTCAATTCGTGGAAATGATGTGCAATGGAGAATTTTTACAAAAAAATCCCGATGAGGCCATAGAGTACCTCAATGAGCTTGCTGAAAAAGCTCATACTTGGACTGGACCTAGTGCTACTGATAGCACAAACAGGTCACGACCTACAGGAAACTTGAGTGGTGGTATTTACCATCTAAGGGAGGAGGATAACCTTAAGGCTAAGGTTGAAATGCTCACCAGAGAATTAGAGTTATTGAAAACTAAAAACTCAAAACCAACACACACGACTAATCATGCAGAATCTTTTGGGCCATGTGTTGTCTGTGGTGGGATAGATCATCATTCCCAAGAGTGTCCTACACATACTAACATGAATGGTATGTATGAGGAACAAAGTAATGCTCTAGGTATGTACAAAAAGCCCTTCACACCTTACTCTGAAACCTACAACCCAGGATGGCGTAATCATCCCAACTTCAGCTGGAAGTCTGAAAACCAGCAACCTGCACAACTCTCTAGATCATATCCTGCACCATACCATGCACCTCAATCTTCTAGAAATTCTTTAGAAGATACTTTGCATACTTTTATTGAAATACAGGGTAAAACTAATCAAAAATTTGAATCTTTGATTATGCAGGTTGTTGAAGAAAATAAGGAAATCAAGAGCCAGGTGTCTAAAATAATGAGTTCATTGACTATGAATGAGAAAGGTAAGTTTCCTTCCCAAAGTCAATCTGTACCTCATGGTCAACATATGGCACAAGGAGATCTGAAGGACGTAAACGCCATTGTGACACGAAGTGGTAAGTCTCTACGTGATCCAATAATAGAAAAAAAAAAGGATGTAGAGAAAGATCAAGATAGCAGCAGTCCTGAGCTTCCCAAAGAACTTGAGGTAACAAAACCTGAGGAACCTGCGGTAACAAAAAATCCTGGTAAGGTACCTTTTCCTCAAGCATTAAAGTCAAGCAAACAAACTCTAGATCATAACAATGATATTTTGGAAAATCTTAGACAGGTAAAAATTAATCTTCCTCTTTTGCATGTAATTAAACAAGTTCCTACTTACGCAAAAATTCTCAAAGATTTGTGTACAGTTAAGAGGAAGCATTATGTGAAGAAGACTGCATTCTTGACAGAGCAAGTTAGTGCTCTAATTGAACAGCGGATTCCCCCTAAGTACAAGGATCCTGGATGTCCAACCATCACATGCAACATTGGCAATCATGAGCTTGGACAGGCCTTGCTAGATTTAGGGGCTAGTGTAAATTTGATGCCATATTCTATTTATTTGCAATTAGGATTGGGAGAAATCAAACCAACTTCTGTGGTATTGCAATTGGCTGATCGTTCAGTCAGAGCACCACGAGGTGTGGTAGAGGATGTTTTAATTCAAATTGACAAATTTTACTATCCTGTTGATTTCTTAATTCTAGACACTAGTTCTGCTGTAGAAACCACCTCTAAAATTCCATTAATTTTAGGTAGACCTTTTCTTGCTACTTCTAATGCTCTTATCAATTGCAGAAATGGATTGATGAAACTCTCTTTTGGCAATATGACTCTTGAGGTAAATATTTTTCATATTGCAAAACAGTCAGAAAAGGATGTCGAGTGTCATCAGACATACATGATTGACTCACTTATAGAAAGGGATGTTCTTACAACTCATGACTCAGATTCCCTTGAATACTTTATTGTTAATTCTGAATTTAATCCTATATGTGATTCATCTGATGTATTTGACATTTGTGCTATTTTTGACAGAACTCATGATTATAGCACACAGGCATGGCAACCAAAGTTTGAGAAGTTGCCTGAAAAAAGAGAAAGACAGATTCCTTCAAGTAGGGAAGCCCCTAAAGTTGAATTAAAATCCCTACCTAAGGGTTTAAAGCATGTTTTCCTTGGTCCAGGTGATACTTTTCCTGTTATTATTTCATCTGAATTATCTGAGTCCCAAGGTGAGAAATTAATTCAGATTTTATGCAAATATAAATCAACCCTAGGATGGAGTATTGCTGATATAAAAGGCATTAGTCCCCTAATCTGTACTCATAAAATAAATTTAGAGGAAGGAACTAATCCTCGAAGAGACCCCCAGCGTAGACTTAATCCCACAATGAAAGAAGTTGTGAAAAATGAAGTATTGAAACTATTAGATGCAGGAATGATATATCCTATTGCTGATAGTAAATGGGTAAGTCCTACGCAGGTTGTTCCTAAAAAGTCAGGAGTAACTGTGATAAAAAATGACCTTGGAGAGTTAGTCCCTACAAAACTGGTGACTGGTTGGCGGATGTGCATTGATTACAGAAAATTAAATGCCGCCACACGAAAAGACCATTTTCCGCTTCCTTTTATTGATCAAATTCTTGAGTGGGTGGCTGGTCATCCTTTTTATTGCTTTCTGGATGGTTATTCTAGTTATTATCAAATTGAAATTGCATTAGAAGATCAGGATAAAACTACTTTTACTTGTCCTTTCGGTACTTATGCTTTCCGCAGAATGCCATTTGGATTGTGTAATGCTCCAGCTACTTTTCAACGTTGCATGATGAGTATTTTTAGTGATATGGTTGAAAAGTGCGTGGAAGTTTTTATGGATGACTTGACTGTTTTTGGATCTTCTTTTGATGCATGTTTAATGAGTTTAGAAAGAGTACTGACTCGTTGTGAAGAAAAAGAATTGGTTTTAAATTGGGAAAAATGTCACTTTATGGTACCTTCAGGTATTGTTTTAGGGCATATTATTTCTTCCAAAGGAATGGAGGTTGATCAATCAAAAGTTGAATTAATCTCTAAATTGCCTACACCTAGAACAATCAAGGATATAAGATCATTTCTTGGTCATGCGGGTTTTTATAGGAGATTCATACAAAAATTTTCTGCCATATCTAGACCACTATGTAACCTCCTAGCTAAGGATGCCCCATTTGAATGGACACAAGCCTGTGAAGAGGCTTTCAAAACATTAATTGGCAAGCTTACTTCAGCACCCATAATGCAACCACCTGATTGGAATTTACCTTTTGAAATTATGTGTGATGCTAGTGATTTTGCTGTAGGTGCTGTTCTTGGACAACGAAAAGAAGGGAAACCTTTTGTCATTTACTATGCTAGTCGAACTCTAAATAATGCACAAATGAATTACTCCACCACTGAAAAAGAGTTGTTAGCTGTAGTATTTGCTTTGGATAAATTCCGCGCTTATTTGATTGGTTCTCTTATCATTATCTTTACAGATCATGCAGCCCTTAAGTACCTTTTTACAAAGAAGGATGCTAAGGCACGATTAATACGATGGATTTTGCTTTTGCAGGAATTTGACATCACCATCAAAGACAAGAAAGGAGTGGAGAACGTAGTGGCAGACCATCTTTCTAGACTCACATTCGAGGACACTTCTGACCACATACCAATCAAAGATGATTTTCCCGATGAGCATTTACTTTCTATTACTTCTCTACCATGGTTTGCTCATATTGTGAACTATTTAGCTGCAGGTGAAATACCAAAGGATTTTAGCACCCAAGACAAAAGGAAATTCATGATTGAGGTACGAAAATTCTACTGGGATGACCCTTACCTTTTCAAATACTGCCCTGATCAAATTTTAAGGCGTTGCATCCCTGATGAAGAGATTGCAAGCGTTTTGGAATTTTGTCATTCCCAAGCTTGTGGTGGCCACTTTTCAATGAAGAAAACCGCTGCAAAAATCCTGCAGTGTGGATTTTATTGGCCCACCTTATTTAAAGATACAAATATCTATTGTCGCTCATGCGAAAGATGTCAAAAGTTAGGAGCTATGACCCGTCGTAATATGATGCCCTTAAACCCAATTTTGGTAATTGAAATTTTTGACTGTTGGGGCATTGATTTTATGGGACCATTTCCTCCTTCTTTTGGATATTTATATATTATTGTGGCAGTAGATTATGTGTCAAAATGGGTAAAGGCAGCACCTTGCAGGACCAATGATAACAGGACGGTAATTAAGTTTCTCAAAGAAAATGTACTATCTCGATTTGGTACCCCACGTGCTATCATTAGTGACCGAGGTACGCATTTTTGTAACCGTTCTTTTGAAGCTTTAATGAAAAGATATGGGGTGATACATAAGCTTTCTACTGCATATCACCCTCAGACAAGTGGACAGGTTGAACTTGCGAATAGGGAAATTAAACAAATTTTAGAAAAAACGGTCAACCCGGATCGGAAAGATTGGTCTTTGAGACTAATCGATGCGCTTTGGGCTTACCATACAGCTTTCAAAACTCCCTTAGGCATGTCACCTTATAGACTTGTTTTTGGAAAACCTTGTCATTTGCCCGTGGAGCTCGAGCATCGAGCATATTGGGCCATTAAACATTTCAATTTTGACTTGGAAAAAGCAGGAAAAATTAGAAAATTCCAATTGACGGAATTAGAAGAATTGAGAAATGATGCTTATGAAAACTCCAAGATCTATAAGGCTAAAATGAAAGTATTTCATGATAAAAATATTTTGAGAAGAACATTTAAGCCTAATGATCGAGTATTTTTATATGATTCAAGACTCCATAAACATCCAGGAAAACTTCGATCTAGATGGACCGGCCCTTTTATAGTAAAAAATGTTTTCACAAATGGGGCAGTAGAAATAGAAAATCCAAAAGATGGATGTATCTTCAAAGTAAATGGTCAACGCCTCAAAATCTTAATTGATAGACAAATTCCAGAAGTGGAAGACATTCCATGTCTTCCACTTATGGACCCAGTATATCAATCTTGACCATCTCCAGGTATGTTTTTCTTTTATTTTATTTTCGTTCATTTTATTTTTGTTTATTGTTTACTTTATTTTGTTACAGGTTAATTTTATTTTGACAAATACCATCTTTGATGCCAAGCAAGTCACCCACATCCCACATCAGGTGTATTCTACCCTGTTTAGTTATTCAATTCTGATTCTTAAACATTGAGGACAATGTTTCATTTAAGTTGGGGGGTGGGAATATAAATCTGTTATTTAAACTCTGTGGCATATTTCAATCAATATATAAAAAATTGCCAAATTTTTTTACACAGGCATCTTTTCACACATGATACTCATGCTCATTTATAACCATCTTGGTGAATTCAACAAACCCATCTTAAATCATTTTGCTAAAGCATCCACAGAACCATTTATGCACTTCTCCAAATTTTGTGATAATATGGTGATTTGACACATGTAAGTAAAGAATTATTTTGCTCAAGTATTCATGTGAATTTTGTGAGAATTGAGAGCTTACAAATACAGAAATTGTGATAAGTATCCATTGATCTGTTGAATTTGACACTTCTTTTGAGAATATCATTACATGGTTTGTGGTAAGATACTGGATATACTTGGGATATGACGAAAATCAACTTAGAATTAACGTCTGAGCCTTTCAAGCTGACCTTTTTCATCATAGACCTCTAGTAGCCAATTTTGAGCCAATATACACATATGGCCTTTTCTTTTCATATCTACATCATTCATACCTCTCCACATTGGAGTATAGCTTATACACTATATTTTCCTACCATTTTACTTCCAAGTGTGTACTAGGTGTGAAATTATCATTTAAAAAAAAAAGAAAAAAAAAAGAAAACCATGACAAAAATGGCATGGTGCTAGATGTGTCCATCAAATTATGACGACACCAGTGGCAAAAGAAGATGGAAAAGTGTACTTAGTCAAAAATCTAAAAAATTGAAAAGTACATCAAAAGGAAAGTATAGTCTACTGAAAAATTTAACAGATTCCCTTTTGTGTATACTTGGAAGTTTTTGAAATCTCTTCACCTTTTCTTCTTATGAACCCCAACCCTAAACCACATTACAACCCTTTGTGTTGATTTTTCCGATCCTAAGTATGCTTGTGGAAAGAATGGTGGAAATCTCATTTGTTAGTATTCCTATCATAAGATCAATGTTTACTTATTACTTATATATAATTGGCTAAATTTCCATGAGAGTAAATGTACACCTTTGTCAACTCCATAGAGAGAACCCATACATGAAACACTTCTATACCCGTGAGTTATGGAGTTGAACCTTTTTGGTTAAGATATTCTAATGTTGCATGTGTCGAAACCTCTGATCTGATAAAAATAGTTTGGAACACATACACACTCTGTGGATTGCTATATTTGAATTACTTGTGAAAGGGTTATTGAATTTCTAAGATTGTTTTGATATGTAAATTTGAAAAATGTGTCTTGATGGCCCCTATGTGTGATTTTCTTTGGTCTTTCTCATCATTTTGCATGAAAATTGCTAGGGACTAGCAATGAGTAAGTTGGGGGGTGTGATGAGTGCACAAAAATGCACTCTAAATACTCTATTTAAATACTAAAATAAATGAGAAAACAATGGATATAACTCATGTTAATAAAATTAATGGTCATTTATCTTGAGATAGATATAAGCATGATTTAATATATTGATGAGAATATAAAATGCCATATTTTCCTCTCTTAATGTTTAAAAATTTATTCTTATTTGATGCCTAAATATACTCATTATTCTTATATTTTGATTTAGGACACAAATGGAGACATTAGGAGCAAATGAAGATAATTGCGGAATTTCAGACAGTTTTGACATCTTTTCGTAAAATGGGCATAACTCTCTCATCCAATCTCCGATTGAGCTGATTCAAGATGATCTAGAACCGCAAGAGAAATATCTATAACTTTTATGTTTTGTGTTTGAAGAGATATCCACTCAATCTAAGACAAAATCGACCATCAAGTGGACGCACCTGCACTTGACGTTCCTGGATATTTTTCAGCCACTTGCATCAAATCCAAATACAAGATGAAGTGCACTCAAGTTTCTTCAAGACAAATTATTTGACCACAAGATATTAAGTCATACAAGACAACTAATAGATAGAGAACCAAAATTGAAACACTCAACCTACAAGCAAAATCCAGCTCATGCATGGTGGGAAAACAAATGATCAAAATGACAACTCATAAATCACTTGGATTCAAGAATGGCACATGGCAAAACAAGTTGAAATTGTGATGATTTTGTCATGACAACTTGCATGAAGGATGCTTATAAATAGAAGGGAGGGGTGTGTGTTCTAAGACCATGCTTAGTGTGCTTGGATGCCTTGGAAGATACATTGTTTTTGAGAGCTTGAGAAAAGAAAAGAAAAACCAAAGAAGAGAGAAGAAAATAATGGTTGGCTCTTCCATATTATCCCTTAGAGAATTTTTGTTGCATATTTTCAATATGTGTAACTAATTTTCTAGTAGAGCTAGGGATGAATTTGTATATATGATGGTATTTGTAATTGTTTTTGATTCATATATGTGTTCTTCAAATATTAAACTCTTTTGTTTAGTCATTCGAAATTTATTATAAATGTTTTCGTCACCAAATAATCTTAGAATTTATTTCATTTATAGATTCAGTCATGCTTTTTCTATTAAATGCAATAATCCTTTGATTATGTTTGGTTCAATTGGTTATCTATTTTAATTTAATTCTCTGCTGCAATATTGCTCTACGAGTATATTGTCGACGTTGAATTTCTTTAATATCGATAACAATTCCTGTTCTTATATTGTGACGAATGATTTTTCAAAAGATTACATTTGATTTAAAACTGGTTATTAATGTTTTATTTTCCGATTGAAAATTTGGACATAGAATTTTCAATTGAGTTATTAATGAATCGAAAATAATTAAAATACCAATTATATACAAAGGATTCCCGATGCTTTACTTTTCGCACTCATCTAAATCTTTTTGTTAATTTCGTTACTGTTCTTCAATTTCTCAATCCATCTCCCTGTGGAATCGACACCCCAAAGTTATACTGCAAACGACCGCGTTATTCTTTGGGCGTAATCAATGGCTGTGTCTATGCTTTATTAAACTAATTATGTACTTACTGAGATTTCTAAGGAAATCTCACTCTTTTTTGGTTTTATGTTTTTTTCTTGTATGTATATATTATATAAAGGATGTGATGGCCAACATGGGGAAAGCTCCGATGATGGAAGGATTTTTTAAATATAGTCCTTATGTAGATTTCACTTTTACGTCCCTAGGACTTTCTATGTATGATCAGCCAGTGAAGTTGTGGTATCACAGTATACCTGCTTTCGCTGAGGAGGAACAGCATATAGGTTGCTGTTTGACTTTGGGAATGGATGGTTCCCTATCTATATGTGGGGTTTATTCAACACCACAGAGACAATATCTTCAGCAAGACCGTTGTCTTAGCTTGGATATATTCTGATATGGGAAAGAATTTTTCGAAGTTAAGAAGGAACCCAAGTTACTATTTGGTTGGTCTTTTGATATGTATTATTATTTTGTTGACACTGATAGCTATTTTGGGCATGTATATATAATAATACAATGTTTGATGAATGAAAAGAGAATGTGAATGTTGGAAGTAAAAATTTGCCATTTGTAATCTTTAGAATTTTTATATTTTAGTACCTAATCTGCTGCGAATTATATGACTTATGCTAATAAGTCAAGATTTATTCTTTAAGTTGTTGTTACATATGAGGGTGAGTAACTTAATACTATTTATCCTGACCCCTTGACTTACGTTAAATCCCATATGTGAGTTGGGGGTGTCACAATCACGCAAGGGATCGACAAGCAAGCAAGCATCTAACTACCAAGCAAACACGATAATAGCCACTACTACCAAATAGTTATCAGACAAGCAAGTCACTAACCAGCAAACAAGAACAACGAACAACTACATGTCATAACAAACTAGAAAATAATCATCATCTAGTGCATACATATCATACATGCAATACACATCCTATGTAATATGTTATTCATTTCAATTTATTCACTTCCTTTAGTCCATTGCACATTGTTACCCCCCTGTGCTAAGGTTAGCAAATCTTCCTTTAGATCATGTCGCAATTCATATATCATGGCATAATATTAGTTCATACAAATTATGCATCTTTTTAGAATCATAGCAATACATACATTTAATCATACATCCTATCCTAGCATCAAATCATGGCATTATTCTATAAATTCAATAGACAAATATATCAAGTTTCATTTTTTTTTTAGAGAATATATACAATAATTACTATATATAGGCATCCAATGACAGGCACATGCTTACATATTTGGGGTTCGATAAAAAGGACTACCAAAAATGGCCATACATACATATCTTAGCATTTTCAATCCTATTATCTTTTCTTTACTAATCTGGTAAATTCTAGGGTGTATGAACATAATACTTACCTGATCTCCATGCTATTTTCATATCATGCAATCCAATCACAAGGGCATCATATACAATCAACCTACATCATACACACAAATAGCATCAATATATATATCTAATACACAATCAATTAATTAGGAAAAATCTACACTTCACTAGGACACTCTCCTACTATCCCGATGACTTTGAGGTCCTTACTATGCTAAGATCATCGGAGACTCACTGTGGACACTAGGACACCTTTCGATCTTCCCATGTCCTTGAAGTCCTTACTCACTGCAATGAGACCATCAGGAACTCACTGCAGACACTGAGACACCTCTCAATATCCCCATGGCCTCGAAGTCCTTACTAGGGACAGAATACCCATTTCATATGGTAATCCTGTCTGGTACATGTGTTACTAGATACACATGCACCCTACCTACATGTCACTTAAGATCAACATAGAGTACGTTGATCACCCGCTGGCACAACAAGCACCATACATCGATAGCAGTTTTCTTGATACCGGTTGGCAAGCCTAATCCCACTTCCCGGCCCTATAATAGTCCAATTTTTCTTAGATAAAATATTCTCTTGAGAATTTATTTTAAGGGACTTATTGGAAATATTTTTCATGGAAATAGAATTTGAGACTTAGACGCATTCTAAGATAATTCTTGGATGGACATTTGAGAATTTTAACAAGGTATCAACTAGAGAAATTCAATTTGGACCTAGAAAGAGATAAATTTTCAAAATTTAGGGGGGAAATTCAAGAGGAGTGATAGAATCAAAAATCAAACACTTGGTGTGCTAATACGAATTCTCGGGCTGGTCCATCGAGTCTTTGTTTAATAAGAATAACTCCTTCATATGAGGTCAAAACGAGGTAGTTTTAATTTTTAAAGAACCTTAAGAGTAAGATATAAAACTTTCATGTTTTGAGTTTTTGGAGAATCGAAGTGGATCAATGGGTTATTTTGGCTGGAAGCGAGCTGATCTGATTTGGGCGTTAACTGAAACCTGAAATTGAATCACACCACCGACTTACTTTAAAAGCTCGAATTTGATTGGTTCTCTACATGTTTATCTTCTGGACATATGTGAAAAAGGTTTGTACTTTATGGTGAAAGAGTTTCTAGAAGGAAAATTTGTCTATAACCACGAGATAAGTAAGAACAAATCTGATTGGTGTAGAATCAACCAAATCAGCCAAGTTTCCCCTCCATTCTTAACCAATAGCCAACCAAACCTTAAGGGAATTCTTCCAAAATGTACCAAGTGTGCCAATGAGGGCTGGAACATGTGGCTAGAAGGGAATAAATGCTCTAGAAGTCGTGGGGTGCAAGGAAAGGCCAAGTGGCCAGTTGAAATTTCTATGTGTTGTAATTCTTTGAGCCATTGATCAAGATTATTTTAGAGATGGATTAAGCCTAACCATTATATAAAAAGCTCAGTAAATTTCTATAGGATTTGATGTGAGCATGAAGTTACAAACATAGGGACACCTCACAATCAACTAAATGGGGGCTGCTAAAGTACTCAAGTGTTTTCCCCTTAAACCCCTTGCTCCAACGCATATATATATATAGGTGTGTTAACTTCAATGCTTTCCCCTTTAGAGAAAACATTCAGCCACCTTGAGAAAAAGCCAAGAAAAATATCCAAAAGTCCACTCACAACACCTAAACCTGAAAAAAGAGCTAAGTGAGAGTATAGGAGGAAAAGTGGTGCAAGATCAACCCTAGACATCCAATCTATAGCTTTGGAAAAATTTGTAAGTGCACTACTTAACATAATCTTGGTGTAGTATAAGTGGCTTAATATATATATAGATATCTAGTTTGATGCTTGTTTAAGCTCATGCATTGTTTATATAGTAGCTTGAATGCTCTTGACTCATGGAATGATTTTTGTTATAGAAAAATGCTAAGAAAAATTTTAGAACCTTAAGAATATATTTTATGATTATATATTAAGAGTATTATATGAAAATATGAGGGCATATTTTGGAAAAACAAAATGATAGATCAACCCTAACAACTTTCGGACTAAAAGGGGGTTATATTGACAAATTTAACATCTTATGGTAAAATAATCATAACTTGTTAGTGTGATGTCAAAACTGAGTGAGTCAAAAGGATGTGGAAAGCTAAGACAGATATCTACAACTTTTATGTTTTAAGTTTTAAGAGATCAGAAATTTGTAAAAGACGAAATTGGGAATAAGTTGCAAAACAGAGTAGGTAATACTTCAAAAAGCGTGTTTCTCTTTTATTTTAAACTTCTAGTGAATTACTTGAGTGAGATTTTTAACAAGTATGTTAAATATAGAAATTTAAATATATTAGGAGGATTTTCAAGAATTATTATGCTAAAAAGATAAAATAAAATGAAATAATAAAATTATATATATATAAGAGATGTTCAAGAAACAAATAAAAAGGTCTAAGCTATGTGATTATGCAAAATCTTGACTTGAGTTAAATAAGTTAAATGAACAAATAATTAAGAATAAATTTCCCATCAAAATTCAGCCAGCCCTAATTAAATAAAAATTTAATATTTTATTTAATTGCATATGTATTATTTGCTAAACTTTGACGTTATGAATTTAAGTGATGTATGTACATGTAGGTTTTTGTGATATGCTTTTCTATGTCATATGCTTTACGAAAACATAAAACATACATATCACAAGTTTAAGTTTGTATGTATGTTACATTTTGTCACATACATGTCGTCATAAGTCATAACGTCCATTTCTAAAAAAAGTTCATATTACATGTCGTCATGTAAGTGTTGTCACCGGTCATGATAAACATTTAAGAAATAAAATAAGGAAACTTTATATGATATGGCCCAACCACGGATAATAATAGTGGATATGATATGACCCAACCACGGGTAACAATAATAGCATAGCCCGACCACATGTAATAATAGTGAGTATGGCCCAACAACGGGTAATAATAGTGGATATAAGTGAAAACTTATAAGAATAAGAATCTTAAGATAAGAATGAAAAGTCCATGCATGATACAAGTCTATTTGGGCAAAAAGGACATTAGTGTAAGTCAGTATAAGAGATAAGTCTAAATCATGTTGTGTCACATAAAGTATGCCATAAATATATACACTAGTTATCTGGCTTGTATGTGATTATTTTATGATATCTATTCTTTTATTAAGTTACATGTGTACTTACTAAGATTTCCAAGAAAATCTCATTCTGGTATGTTTCTTTCTTTTTGGAATATGATTTTCGCTGTAGGGTTAGATGGCAATCATGGGCTATATGGGCAAGATCCCAGTTGCTCGAGAGACCTGGAGAAACCTTGAAGGGTCCCTAGAGTGCTCTCTCTCTCTCGCTAGATGTTTTGACCCAATTAGTAGTAGGGACCGGTGTCGGCGCCCCAGCTTGCGCTTGGGTTCGTACGCAAAATGCGACGCTGGGGACGAACGTCACAAGGAAGTCATCCCTCATCTTTACTTGTGAGAGCCCTATTTTTTTTTTTATATATCGCAGCGGAAAAAGGTCAAGCCACAAATAAACGACAAAACGTTACGCTTGTCGCACATCACATGGTTAACAAAATAGAACCCAAATTAAACATCACATGTACATATATATACATCAGAATAAAGTCACCAACGTAAGCAGTTTCTATACAAAAGTACTTCCCAAAACAGCGGGAAGATTTTTCCAAAAGTACATCGGTGTATACAAAATAAAGGTGCTGCTGATCCACTCCTCCCTCCGCCAACCATACTAATAGGCGGGTTCTTCTTTTATCTTCTTATAGTTGGGGCCATAACGAAGGCTGTCCAGACTCAGCCCTGGACCTACGTCACACATCATCCCAGAGGATGACGTAAATAGGCGTCCCATGTGGAGGAGCCCGTCAACTCCCAGCACCATACAGCACCCCGTAGGGCGTAGTTCGTCAAAAAAATAAGTCGCCATAGGAAGCGACTCTGCCGCCCACTGACCTAACAGGTCTAGGGTCACTGGCCCGGCACTCTCAGCCTTAGTCGGGCCCATAAGGGTCCGACCCATCTTCTCGAGAGTCGTAATCCGTGGATCCATCCTGTCCTGCAATGACTTCTATTGTTCCCAAGGGAGCAATAGTAAAGATAATAAAAGGGGGGTGAGATTTCGGGAGAAATCTCAGCAAGTACACTACACTTAAACCAGAACATATCAGATATACAGATAAGTGAACAAAACATTCTTAACTAATGCACATGCAATGAATGACTGACTCATGCACATGCTTATGAAAACTTTTAAACAGACATACTTCTTTCAGACTTCTTTTTATAAAACTTTCATGCAGACTTCTTCTTTCATATCATCGTTACTTTTCAAAACATT
This sequence comes from Platycarya strobilacea, assembly GCA_036898215.1. NCBI lineage: Eukaryota > Viridiplantae > Streptophyta > Magnoliopsida > Fagales > Juglandaceae > Platycarya > Platycarya strobilacea. The sequence goes on along the minus strand of CM072558.1, from coordinate 5,128,420 downwards.
TCTTTAAAACATTTCGTATCTTTCTTTCTTTCTTAGGCGCCACTTATCTTGAACAGATCTTTCTTTTGGCTCGAAAGCCCTTCTTGTCATGACTTTTCTTTAACATGTATGAGACACAACACGGTTCCCCTAGCATCGCGTGTTCCCTGCTGGTTACCGCATCACCCTAGAGTGAGTGTCATATAACTTTAAAACGGCAGGTCCTTACACCTTATCCGTCTTGGGCACCCACCAGCGTTAGGTGCTACCGCGCTCCGGCCACCTTTTGGTGCCATACACGGTCCGCCGACTGTTCTTCGTCGACCCAGGGACTACCACTCGACTTTAGACACTCCTGAGTGGACAGGGAGTTCCACTGGGGCACTTCCCCGTCCCAGCCTTTGGGGTTCTTATAAAACTTTATTCCTTTTCTTTTCAAAAAATTCAATCTTTTCTTTTCTTTTTCCTTCTTCTTAAAAACATGCTTGACTTTAAAAACTTCTTTTCGTGACTTATGCATGGAACATGCAATGCTTACTTAATTTCATGCAAAACCCGAGCAAGCTCGAGTACATTCACATTTCATCTTCTTTTCTCCCTCTTTTAGGATATCTTCATAATTTTTCTACTTAGTCACCATATTCTATTCCCAAAATGGGCCTAGGATTGAAGTGGGGTATTGGGCCCATCTCCAACCCATCATGGCCGAATTCTCCTAGAGAGTTTCTAGGGCTTTCCTTCATCATTTGACTTCCAATTTCCTCCAATCAATTTTAAAAGTATCAAACCAAATCATGTACCCTCCTTAGCAAGGGGTAACCGAAACCTTAGTGCTTCCTAAGTAATCGTTTTCACCTCCAAGACTTAGTCATTCCTATTTCCTCCATTCACCTTTCTAACTTAGGGAGTTCCTCCCCTTAGTCTATTCAAACTTCCTTTCCTAAAAGTTTCTTCTATGAGTTCAACTAAACAAAATCACCACAAAGCAATATAATATTAATCTTCCAAATCTCAACCTTAAATATCATAAAAATTCCAAATAAACATTTCTATACACCATACACAAGTGATCATTTCTTCCATATGCAAGTGTATACCATTTCCATTCATATCAATCATATAGATTATTCTCAACACCATATGCTCTTTGAATAAATCAATTTCATCACTAGTTTCCTCAAACAACTTTACCTTAGCAACACCAAAATTTAACATTTCGCACTAAAATCCTTCATGCATCATTTTCATCATTTCATCAAATAATCATGCTTTTCCTTTCTTTTGCAACTAACCCTTGATTCATCATTTCTACTCATATTCTAAGCTTGTTCCATCATATAAATTTATCCAAGAATATTCATACCACAAGCAAGAAAAATCATTCCAATCCAAACATGGCAATGGCAACCATTAATCCAACAAACATGATCACTTCACTATATATAAGACTTGTTAAGGAAAAAGTGGGAGTATACTTACCACACTTCTACTATGCTTTAGCTTAAATCTGAAATTACACATATAAAATCTCCCATTAGTCTAACCATGAACATAAAACTCAAGGAAAACCCTATTTCCTTCCAACCATAACAAAGTGTTACATGTGTGTGTGTGTTCTTCCTAATCTTGTATAGATTTAATCACTAACCTTCTCCAATGAATTGATCACCTTCACACTCTTGCTTTTTGGCTTTCCTACTATAGGATTCTTCAAAATATGTGGTGAAAAGAGAAGAAACAAAAGTAGGAATGGCTAGGATGAGTTTGGCCGAGAGGTGGAGAGAAAGTGAGAGTGTTTGCATGTGGCTAAGTGATTTGAGCTCAAGGGGTTTTGCCTAAGGGTCTCACGGCCAGCTCCCTTCCCTAGGGTCCTTGGTACTCTTCTCATCATGTTTAGGCATGGCTAAAGATAGATGGGTTGATTGACAACTCTAGGCCACTCCAAGATCAAATCTTGGCCATACCTAGATGATTCTCCTTTCTCCTTTCTTTCCTATGGCCGGCGGCTTCTTGGTGCCTCTAGCCTCCATTTTCTTGTTTTTCACTCAATCATCATTCCCCTATCCCCTCATGTGTCCATCCAAGTGATTCCAAAGCCATGCTTTTTGGAATTTGAGCAAGGCATGACCGGCCAAGCTAGCTCCACCGAAACTCCATTTTGCCTCTCTTCCTAGTTTTTGTCATTTCAATCACCTACACACACACCATACCTCTCTTCACATCACCATACTTTCTTACACATGTACTTCATCCACTTACACACTCTTCCTCTTTGTCCTATCACTTGTAGGTGGCCATACCCCATGAGATTCCCCAATGAACCCCACGGATTGGCTTCCACCGAAAACTCCAAGCTCCTTTCATCCAAGCTTCTCCTCATGCCACTTGTAACTTCCCTACACATCATGACCTCACTTGGCAAGTCAAGGGATGGTGTTTTGTACCTCCAAGATACCATAGTAGGAAAAATCATTCCATTAGATCCTACACTCAATCCTACATGGCATGCATCCAACTACTAGTCAACTTTCACCAAATAAGATTTTCCTTCAAGGGTTTGGATAATTTTTCTAGGATTTTTCTCCCATTGACAAGTGTCTCAACTATGGGCTTGATGGGCCATGGGCTCATTATATGGGCTTTTGGACTCACCATTGCTCTCTTGGCCCATTCACTTGATCCATTCTCCAAAGGTCTCATTCCTAAGCCCATTTCTTCAAAGCCTATTTTGTTCTTTCACCAATTACCACTAATCTTGTGTATTAATCCTTAATTAGTTAATTAAATCAAGATGGATATTTTTAGGGCTATTACATCCTCCCCCACTAATAAAATATTTCGTCCTCGAAATCAATGTATGTGATGATATGAAGGATAATAATAAATTTTATCATACCTCGAGGAGTATTAGCAGTGGACTCTTCTGATGATGAATAAGTGGGTACTCCTTCTTCCTCAGTCACCGAATCTTGAGAAAAGTAAAATATAGCATCTAAATCCGAGTCGTAATACAAGTTCGTCTTTAATTCATTCAATCTGTGCACTATTTCTTCTTCCGTTTCCACTCGGGGTATCCCCTCTACTCTTTGTCTGATGCGATCATTAGAGGTATCAGAATTCTCCAAAGGTTCTAGGTTTGGTTCACTCGCTTTTCCCCATACTATTCTACGCAATTGCTCTCTCTCTCCCTTCATCCAGGGGTTAAGGGGTTGTCGCTCTTCGCTCGGCGTGGCTCTACGAAATACGAGGTTCCCTCTAGGTCCTATATCCATCCGATGGGTACGATGTCTCTCACATCGCTCCAGGTGCCTAAGCCTCTGTATTCTCTCTCTTTCACGCCTTCTACTCAAGATTCTTTGTCTAGCTTCCCTTCTCTCTCTTAATTGGGCTATGGTAGCTACTGACATGCGTGGCGTTCTTCTAGGTCTGGCCATAACCTGGGTAAATTTTATTAAAAAGTTACTTACAGTGCGGTGAAGTAATCCAATGAATATAACATTCAAAACACCAATCAATTGTTCATACATTCAAGCAAAGCAATCATTCAATTACAATCAAAACTTAGCCAAACGGAAATCAAATACATTAGAGATTTTCAAACAAATGAGGGTAGTTAGCCCTCATAGCATCTTCGCGTTGCCAAGTTGCTTCTTGAAATGCCGGGTTATTCCACAACACTTTTACTAAGGAGATTTTTCGATTCCTTAATTCTTGTTCCTTGCGATCGGTAATCTGAGTCGGCCACTCTTCATAAGTTAAGTTCGGGCGTAGTTCGATGGTACTCGGATCCATTACCGTTGCTGGTTTGTCGCCGAAACTCCTCTTTAAAGACGACACATGAAACACGTTATGGACTCCCTGTAGGTTTACTGGTAGATTCAAACGATAAGCCACTGGTCCGACTCTTTCCAAAATTTCGTGTGGTCCGATGTAACGAGGGCTTAATTTTCCTTTCTTGCCAAATCTGGTCACTCCCTTCATTGGCGAAATCTTAATATATACCCAGTCGCCGACTACAAACTCTAAGGGTCTTCTTCTTCGATCTGCGTAACTCTTCTGCCTGTTTTGGGCAGTTTTCATCCTTTTCCGTATCAGCTCTACTTGAGTCTTAACTTCTTGCAAATACTCAGGCCCTAACACTTTGCTTTCACCGACTTCGTCCCAATATAGCGGAGATCTGCACTTTCTTCCATACAAGGCTTCGTACGGTGCCATCTGGATAGTAGCTTGAAAGCTGTTGTTGTAAGCGAATTCAATTAAGGGCAAAGGACTCTCCCAATCGCCACTAGAGTCTAACACACACGCCCGTAGCATGTCTTCTAAAGTCTGAATAGTCCGTTCTGTCTGACCATCAGTCTGCGGATGATAGGCACTGCTAAACTTCAAGTTGGATCCCATCCTCTTCTGTAAACTTTGCCAGAAGTAAAAGGTAAACCTTGGATCCCTATCTGAGACGATCGTTTTTGGCACTCTGTGCAGACGAACTATTTCTTTCACATAAATTCGAGACAATTTCTCCATTGAGTCCGTATTTGCGATCGGTAGGAAGTGAGCACTCTTTGTCAATCTGTCCACTATCACCCATATTGTGTTCCTTCCCGTCGAGGTTCGTGGGAATCCTATTACGAAATCCATTGAAATGTCTTCCCATTTCCATTCCGGGATTGGAAGAGGTTGCAGCATTCCTACGAGACGTTGATGTTCTGCTTTAACCATTTGACACACGGAACATTTTGCTACAAAAGCAGCTACATCTTTCTTTATACCGTCCCACCAAAATCTTTCCTTCAGATCCCGGTACATTTTGGTACTTCCAGGATGGGCTGTATAAGGGGTGCAGTGTGCCTCCCTCATAAGCCTTTCCTTAAATTCTGGATTATCTGGTATCGCTGTTCTCTTTCCGAAGTATAACGTTCCATCATCAGACACGATAAAATGAGGTGATCCTTTTCCCTCGAGTAAATTTGTTCGGATCTTTTCCAGTTTGGTGTCTTGCCGTTGTCCTTCCCGGATTTCATCTTCGGTTAGAGAGATAATCTCTTGAACTGTTGCTAACATCGCTTTTCCAGGCTGATTCTTAACTAACATACTTTGCATACTTGCTAGTATCGATGGTTCCTCTACTTGTGATTTTCGGCTTAAAGCATCTGCCACCACGTTGGTGGTACTTGATCTCACACCGGAAATCATTTATAGTCTCGATCCACCTTCTCTGTCTCATATTTAGATTCTTCTGACTAAACAGATACTTCAAACTTTTATGGTCAGTGTATATCTCACATTCTTCCCCATACAAGTAGTGCCTCCAAATCTTCAGCGCAAACACTACGGCGGCTAATTCCAGGTCGTGGGTGGGGTAACTTCGCTCGTGATCTTTAAGCTGTCGGGACGCGTAGGTGACTACTCATCTTTCCTGCATTAATACACATCCCAAACCCAACTTTGAGGCATCACTATATACTACATATGGTTTGTGGGGCTCTGGTAATGCCAACACTGGTGCAGAAGTCAATCTTCATTTAAGCTCTTGAAAACTCTGCTCACACTGGTCATTCCAGACATATTTGGCATTTTTCTTTGTCAAAGCCGTTAGAGGACCAGATAACTTAGAAAACCCTTCAATGAATCTTTTGTAGTATCCTGCTAAGCCAAGAAAACTACGTATTTCATGAACGGACATCGGTTGAGGCCATTTAGTTACCGCCTCTATTTTTGCCGGGTCCACAGAAACTCCGTTGCTTGAAATTACATGACCCAAAAATTTAACTTTGTGGAGCCAAAATTCACATTTACTAAGTTTGGCGTACAGCTGATGTTCTTGTAAAATTTTCAGCACTGTCTCCAAATGCTCCTTATGTTCTTCATCATTTCGTGAATACACCAGAATATTGTCGATGAATACCACGACGAAACTGTCTAAGTAAAATCGAAAAATTCTATTCATCAGATCCATGAAGGCTGCTGGGGCATTTGTCAGTCCGAAAGGCATGACTAAGAACTCGAAATGTCCATAGCGAGTTCGGAAAGCAGTCTTGGGTACATCTCGTTCCTTAATCCTAAGTTGATGGTACCCTGATCTGAGGTCTATCTTGGAGAATACTGTAGCTCCTTGCAGTTGGTCCAGCAAATCGTCTATCCGGGGTAGCGGATACTTATTCTTAATGGTAACCTTATTAAGTCCTCGGTAATCGATGCACATCCGCATTGTTCCATCTTTCTTCTTTACAAACAAAACTGGGGCTCCCTACGGCGATGAACTAGGCCGTATAAATCCCTTATCCAACAATTATTCGATTTGAGTCTTCAATTCTTTTAATTCTGTTGGAGCCATCCGATACGGTGCCTTGTGAACTGGAGTCGTTGCGGGTTCAAGTTCAATGGTAAACTCAGTTTCCCGTTCCGGGGGTAATCCTGGCAGATCATCTGAGAATACTTGGGGGAAGTCCTTTACTACCAGAATTTCTTCAATATTCTTGGTATCTCCGCCTGCTTTCAAGGACAGTATCAAAAACCCTTCAGCTCCTCCTCTTAAACTTTTCGTCATTCTTTTCACTATCACTATAGAAGAAACATAGTGAACTGTTTCCCCTTCGTAGCGCAACTTCTCTTCTTCGGGCAATTCAAATGTAATCTCCTTTTTGCGGCAGTCAATCTTGGCATAATACTTAGATAGCCAATCCATACCTAATATCACGTCAAATCCTAACAAATGGAAAACTATCAAATCAGCGTTGAACCTTACGCCAGCTATTTCTAACGGGCAGTTCCTCACTATTCGCTGACATCCAAATGTCTTCCCATCAGGGAGTGTCACCAACACTTTTCGAGTCAAGGGCTCGACTTCTAACTTACACTTCCATACGCAATCATAAGAAATAAAAGATCTCGTCGCACCGGAATCAAACAAGGCATACACCACATTACGCATCAATATAATTTCACCTATACATATAAAACTTCCTCATGGTTACTTTAAGAAAGTTATCTATGCTTTAATTCTAGGTAAAAATTTTGAGATCGTTACCCGTAATAATGCCGGCGTTAATAGCCTCCTCGTCGTCCGCATCTACTTCTCCCGGGGTAATTGCGTATACCTTGGTCTTCATAGGGGCCTTCGCCTTTCCTCCAGGTACTATTGTTCCGCCAGGGGCTGTCTGTGGGCAATCACGGATCAGGTGACCCACTTGGCCACACCTAAAACAAGCTCCTGTTGCAGCTCGGCATTCTCCCTTATGTGGGCGTCCGCATGTCCTACATGGTGGAAATGGAGCCATCCCTGTTGGTCCACCTACTTTACCCTTCCCTTTATCCATGGGACGAGTACTTCTCCTTTTATCCACATCTTTCCCTAAAGAATATGGAAAATTTCTTTTCTTGTAAGCTTGCGCTTGATTAATCAGACTTCTCTGCTCGGCTTCAGCAATGGCCGTCACATTCACCAACTCTTGAAAATTTTCGATTCGCAAACAAGCCACTTGATTGCGAATCCTTGGCTGCAATCCATCCTGAAATTTCTTCGCTCGCATCTTTTCTGTTATCACCAAATGCGGGGCGAATCGTGTCAGTTCCATAAATTTAGCGGCATACTGGTCCACCGTCATGCTCCCTTGCACTAATGTGGCGAACTCTATCGCCTTCTGCTGTTTAATCGACTCCGGAAAGAATCGATTATCGAACTCGGTCTTAAACCTATCCCAGGTGAGGACTACATCCTCTCCCAATTCTTGTCTCAGTAACCTTCTCTTCGTGTCCCACCATAATCCGGCCTCCCCTTGTAATAGGTGACCAGCATATTGCACTTTTTGCGCCTCCGTGCACCCACTGATCTCGAAGGTGCGTTCTAAGTCCATAATCCATCGGTCGGCCTTCATAGCTCCTTCAGTCCCCATAAAATTCGGGTACCAATACACCAGAAATTTTTCGTATGGGCATCCTGCCGTCCCTCCACTGACGCTTGGGTGACGTCGGCTCTGCTCCATTTGGTGCCTCACTAATTCCGTCATCTGGCGAATAGCTTCCGCTATCGCTTGTCCACCGTCTAACGGGGTATTCAGGGTCTCTCTTCCTCCGGTCTGAGGTGGCGAAATTAGTGGAGTATTTCCTACGGTCAGCATGGGACTCGAAACATTAACTCTCGGTAAGGCTTCGGGCCTTGGAGTAGGGGCACGTCGTCGCCCTCCTGCCATTCTTCCCTGAAAAGTACATAATCTTCATATGAGTTACTTTAACTCCTGTGCTCCGACTCTGGTAACTCACCACATCATACTTGTATATCACCACTATCTCCTATCCATTATCTAAAGATTCAAGCCTAAGTATAAAGAATCATAGCCTACACCATGTGATTCTTTCTCCTAGGACTTGTGGTTTCTTACCCAGAGACTTAACTACTCTGATACCACCGCTGTCGGCGCCCCAGCTTGTGCTTGGGTTCGTACGCAAAATGCGACGCCGGGGACGAACGTCACAAGGAAGTCATCCCTCATCTTCACTTGTGAGAGCCCTATTTTTTTTTTATATATCGCAGCAGAAAAAGGTCAAGCCACAAATAAATGACAAAACGTTACGCTTGTCGCACATCACATGGTTAACAAAATAGAACCCAAATTAAACATCACATGTATATATATATAGATCAGAATAAAGTCACCAACGTAAGCAGTTTCTATACAAAAGTACTTCCCAAAACAGCGGGAAGATTTTTCCAAAAGTACATCGGTGTATACAAAATAAAGGTGCTGCTGATCCACTCCTCCCTCCGCCAACCATACTAATAGGCGGGTTCTTCTTTTATCTTCTTATAGTTGGGGCCATAACGAAGGCTGTCCAGACTCAGCCCTGGACTTACGTCACACATCATCCTAGAGGATGACGTAAACAGGCGTCCCATATGGAGGAGCCCGTCAACTCCCAGCACCATACAGCACCCCGTAGGGCGTAGGTCGTCAAAAAAATAAGTCGCCATAGGAAGCGACTCTGCCGCCCACTAACCCAACAGGTCTAGGGTCACTGGCCCGGCAGTCTCAGCCTTAGTCGGGCCCATAAGGGTCCGACCCATCTTCTCGAGAGTCGTAATCCGTGGATCCATCCTGTCCTGCAATGACTTCTATTGTTCCCAAGGGAGCAATAGTAAAGATAATAAAAGGGGGGTGAGATTTCGGGAGAAATCTCAGCAAGTACACTACACTTAAACCAGAACATATCAGATATACAGATAAGTGAACAAAATATTCTTAACTAATGCACATGCAATGAATGACTGACTCATGCACATGCTTATGAAAACTTTTAAACAGACATACTTCTTTCAGACTTCTTTTCATAAAACTTTCATGCAGACTTCTTCTTTCATATCATCGTTACTTTTCAAAACATTTCTTTAAAACATTTCGTATCTTTCTTTCTTTCTTAGGCGCCACTTATCTGGAACAGATCTTTCTTTTGGCTCGAAAGCCCTTCTTGTCATAACTTTTCTTTAACATGTATGAGACACAACACGGTTCCCCTAGCACCGCGTGTTCCCTGCTGGTTACCGCATCACCTAGAGTGAGCGTCATATAACTTTAAAACGGCAGGTCCTTACACCTTATCCGTCTTGGGCACCCACCAGCGTTAGGTGCTACTGCGCTCCGGCCACCTTTTGGTGCCATACACGGTCCGCCGACTGTTCTTCGTCGACCCAGGGGCTACCACTCGACTTTAGACACTCCTGAGTGGACAGGGAGTTCCACTGGGGCACTTTCCCGTCCCAGCCTTTGGGGTTCTTATAAAACTTTATTCCTTTTCTTTTCAAAAAATTCAATCTTTTCTTTTCTTTTTCCTTCTTCTTAAAAACATGCTTGACTTTAAAAATTTCTTTTCGTGACTTATGCATGGATCATGCAATGCTTACTTAATTTCATGCAAAACCCGAGCAAGCTCGAGTACATTCACATTTCATCTTCTTTTCTCCCTCTTTTGGGATATCTTCATAATTTTTCTACTTAGTCACCATATTCTATTCCCAAAATGGGCCTAGGATTGAAGTGGGGTATTGGGCCCATCTCCAACCCATCATGGCTGAATTCTCCTAGAGAGTTTCTAGGGCTTTCCTTCATCATTTGACTTCCAATTTCCTCCAATCAATTTTAAAAGTATCAAACCAAATCATGTACCCTCCTTAGCAAGGGGTAACCGAAACCTTAGTGCTTCCTAAGTAATCGTTTTCACCTCCAAGACTTAGTCATTCCTATTTCCTCCATTCACCTTTCTAACTTAGGGAGTTCCTCCCCTTAGTCTATTCAAACTTCCTTTCCTAAAAGTTTCTTCTATGAGTTCAACTAAACAAAATCACCACAAAGCAATATAATATTAATCTTCCAAATCTCAACCTTAAATATCATAAAAATTCCAAATAAACATTTCTATACACCATACACAAGTGATCATTTCTTCCATATGCAAGTGTATACCATTTCCATTCATATCAATCATATAGATTATTCTCAACACCATATGCTCTTTGAATAAATCAATTTCATCACTAGTTTCCTCAAACAACTTTACCTTAGCAACACCAAAATTTAACATTTCGCACTAAAATCCTTCATGCATCATTTTCATCATTTCATCAAATAATCATGCTTTTCCTTTCTTTTGCAACTAACCCTTGATTCATCATTTCTACTCATATTCTAAGCTTGTTCCATCATATAAATTTATCCAAGAATATTCATACCACAAGCAAGAAAAATCATTCCAATCCAAACATGGCAATGGCAACCATTAATCCAACAAACATGATCACTTCACTATATATAAGACTTGTTAAGGAAAAAGTGGGAGTATACTTACCACACTCCTACTAGGCTTTAGCTTAAATCTGAAATTACACATATAAAATCTCCCATTAGTCTAACCATGAACATAAAACTCAAGGAAAACCCTATTTCCTTCCAACCATAACAAAGTGTTACATGTGTGTGTGTGTTCTTCCTAATCTTGTATAGATTTAATCACTAACCTTCTCCAATGAATTGATCACCTTCACACTCTTGCTTTTTGGCTTTACTACTATAGGATTCTTCAAAATATGTGGTGAAAAGAGAAGAAACAAAAGTAGGAATGGCTAGGATGAGTTTGGCCGAGAGGTGGAGAGAAAGTGAGAGTGTTTGCATGTGGCTAAGTGATTTGAGCTCAAGGGGTTTTGCGTAAGGGTCTCACGGCCAGCTCCCTTCCCTAGGGTCCTTGGTACTCTTCTCATCATGTTTAGGCATGGCTAAAGATAGATGGGTTGATTGACAACTCTAGGCCACTCCAAGATCAAATCTTGGCCATACCTAGATGATTCTCCTTTCTCCTTTCTTTCCTATGGCCGGCGGCTTCTTGGTGCCTCTAGCCTCCATTTTCTTGTTTTTCACTCAATCATCATTCCCCTATCCCCTCATGTGTCCATCCAAGTGATTCCAAAGCCATGCTTTTTGGAATTTGAGCAAGGCATGACCGGCCAAGCTAGCTCCACCGAAACTCCATTTTGCCTCTCTTCCTAGTTTTTGTCATTTCAATCACCTACACACACACCATACCTCTCTTCACATCACCATACTTTCTTACACATGTACTTCATCCACTTACACACTCTTCCTCTTTGTCCTATCACTTGTAGGTGGCCATACCCCATGAGATTCCCCAATGAACCCCACGGATTGGCTTCCACCAAAAACTCCAAGCTCCTTTCATCCAAGCTTCTCCTCATGCCACTTGTAACTTCCCTACACGTCATGACCTCACTTGGCAAGTCAAGGGATGGTGTTTTGTACCTCCAAGATACCATAGTAGGAAAAATCATTCCATTAGATCCTACACTCAATCCTACATGGCATGCATCCAACTACTAGTCAAACTTCACCAAATAAGATTTTCCTTCAAGGGTTTGGATAATTTTTCTAGGATTTTTCTCCCATTGACAAGTGTCTCAACTATGGGCTTGATGGGCCATGGGCTCATTATATGGGCTTTTGGACTCACCATTGCTCTCTTGGCCCATTCACTTGATCCATTCTCCAAAGGTCTCATTCCTAAGCCCATTTCTTCAAAGCCTATTTTGTTCTTTCACCAATTACCACTAATCTTGTGTATTAATCCTTAATTAGTTAATTAAATCAAGATGGAGATTTTTAGGGCTATTACAACCGACATCGACATGGAGAAAGGGTTTTCCAAAGTGAAAAAGGAGCCTAGGCAGCCCTAAGTCGAAGTTTTGATAAATTTGTAAATTGGCTGAAAAAATAAACTGGTTTATGCATGTAAGGATATGATATTATTTTAAGAACGAATAATGTGGATATTGTGTTTTGCTTTATACTATCATGTGATCACTAGAAATTAATTTTATTCAGAACTTTTTCATTGCGATTTGCATTAAATTTTAATAAGTATGGGGGTGAATAGCCAAATGTTATTTATTCTGACACTCTTGTTTACATTAAATTTCATACGTAAATTGGGGGCATCACAGACACTTTACGAGTTCGTCCCAATACTTAACATAATAAAGTTCATCTACAATATACCTCCGTCACGTCACATAGTTCAAGACTATTATCGAGCTATCTTATCATCCACCACTTCACATAGCATTGCGCCACGTGACACTTACATTGACTCTAACTCAACACGAGTACGACTCCTTACGTATCCTAGTTATGCTCCTAATACATCACTGCTACGCGGCTCTGTCACTTCACACGTACTTCGAGACATGACACGCTCACACAATGATAGCCATCATTAGGGTTACCGATCACATCACTACTTTGGGATGCTACTCCACAGTTCCCGACACTACATGCACTTTACATACTCCAGTCGTGCAACTACCCATTTTCATGACACGCCTTATGGTGCATCATGACTACAGCATATGGAGTACACTCCACGCTTCCGCTACACACTCTATTTTGTACATACATTCCATGTCAAGTATTCTCCATGTATACCCTCTCCATAACACTTTACGCCACAACTCATACAATGTACGTTACATGGTGCATCGCTTTACCCCCGTGGAGTACACTACACATGTGCTTCATTCAAACACCTGCTGCGATACCATACCCACACACAAAGCACTCCTATACTACAGAGCACAATCCACAATCCTACTTCATAACACAATTCTCAATACTTCAGAACATAGCCTACCAACTTCACACAATTTCCAATGGACTCTACAACATTAACAATACAATCCATAATCGATCAATTAAACATAATTACAAGAGAAAGAGGGTTATACCATAGCGGGCTAAACCTATACGTTGCTCACTTCCTGACACGGCTAGTGGCGTCGGACGGCACTAACTTTAGCGTTAACCGCTTTGTCATGGTTAGTGTCGTGACCTTGGAATGAAAATGTCCCAAGGTTCAAATCTAGGGTTTGGTTACTAAATCTAAGTTGTGAAAGGGTGACCATGATGGTGGGGAGTTCATACGTTGCGGCTAATGTCGCATAAGTTGACGTCAATCATGTAACGTGACGATTTGGGCTAGGGTGCTTGGTTTGACATTGGAAGCTAGGGGGATACTCATTAGAGGAAGAGGAATTTCAGTGGTGGTGGTGAGGCAGTGCTACCATTGGAAGGTGACGGATCTAGTTCAAAAGGTGCAAAAGGTGGCTTAGGGTAGGTCTCTGGTGGTGTGGGGAAGTTGGCTAGAGGTGGTGGTGGCCATGGTGGCCGGTGGTGGCATCGCAAATGACTAAAACCCATTAAACTCGTTTTCGGGTATGTGACTCACGCACAAGCTGGGGGCCGCCATGAAGTGCACTGCCACCGCCGATATGGTTGTGCTTGCCGGTGTGAGAGGGGTCCAGTGACATGAGCGGTGAGGGTTGGTGACCGGCGGTGGCACCGCTGTAGGCTGGAAGCCGAACGACCATAGGGAAAGGGACGGTACTGGTCGCACGAGAGAGAGAGGAGAGAGAAAGAGAAAAAGGTGAAAGAAAAAAGTGAAGAGTTTGGGTCACTTTGGGCTATTTATAAGCCTAACATATAGGGGTCTTCCAACTAACAAACGATACGCTTAAAATAGTTATCTGAAAGTATGTAAAATCAATTTAACTTAAAACACTTAGAAGAGTTAAATATAATATTATTTTAACTTACTTTAGATCATAACATAATATTCTTTATCATTAATTAAAATGATGAAGCTCATTAATTATTTAAAAGAATAAAACCATATATTTAAATCAGAGGTTTAAAGCATAATTGAAATCCCACAATATAATAAATAACTAAAATTAGGATAATAAAATGATTTTGTATAATTATAATATTTTGTACCGCTCCAAGATGTTGCCCAGATGACTAACACAAGAGGGGGGGTGAATTGAGTTGTATTTAAAAAATAATAACAATTATAAATCAAATATATAATATAAAATATAAACAAAATATGAAACAACAATAAATATAAAGAGTAAGGGTAAGAAAGAAGCAAACACAGTATGTTAACAAGGTTCGGCCCCACTGCCTACGTCCTCGCCTCAAGCTACCCCTTGAGGATCCCCAAATCCACTATTCAATCTCCTTTAGGTGGAGATAAAAACCTATTACACCTTTGAGCAGCACCGCTCCAAAGAATCCGTGTAGAACACCCTATACACTTCAAATCACCTCACACTTGGTGATTTAACTATTCGCCGTGTAGAACACCTTCTACACTTCCAATCACCTTACACTTGGTGATTTAACTATTCCTCGTGTAGAACACCTTCTACACACACAAGGGTTATACGCACCCTATTACAAATACAAGAGTTGATAGTGGGTAGACTATCAAAATACACTCCTCAATGAGTGAGATAGAAACAATACAGCGCAAACTATATCTCTCAAAATGAACAAGGGTTAAGGCTCAATGCTTAGAGAAGAGAGAATGAAAGCTTTGAATGAATGTTGTATGCTTTTGGTGTTGTGAATGTGAAGCTCTCAAATGATCTATTTATAGGCATATGAGACTTCATATTCAAATTTAAAAAGATTCACATATCAAAGACATCATCATTCACTTTTCAAAAATTTCAAACCTAATCTTTTTACTTTTTGCATGTGATAAAAGGAGCACATTTTACTTTTCAAAATTTTCAAATCTAATCTTTTACTTTTTGCATATGACAAAAGAAGCACACTTTACTTTTCAAAATTTTCAAACAAAAACATCTACCATTTGCATAAGTCAAGAAAAGCATCCATCACTTTTGAAAATATTTAAATAAAACATACACATGTGAAAGATGACAATCAATCATCTTAATATTTTCAAAATTCAAACCTTTAATCATGTCATACACATGTAAAAGATGACAATCAATCATCTTAATATTTTCAAAATTCAAACCTTTAATCATGTCATGCACATGTGAAAGATGACAATCAATCATCTTTCAAAATTTTTAAATTTAATTTTCAAAATATTCATGCACATGTAGAAAATGTATTTTAATGCTTTATGATAAAATATTAATTTTGAGTCTTAATTCTAATTTCAAATTTTTAAGAGATTTACAAAATTACTCTATGATTTTAATGTGAACTTGTTTCCTTCTTGCTCATGCTTGGTTCCTTGATGTGCTTGATTGTATTGTGTAGACAACTTGAGCTTGAGACTCCTTTATTCTTTGAATTCATTTGTTATCATCAAAATTCATGTGTAGATTTACATGAAACTTGAAATTTTGAATTCAACAATCTCCCCCTTTTTGATGATGACAAATACTTGATAGAACCTGAAACCTGTATTAATACTTAAGCTCCCCCTGAGAATGTGCGTTAGTTTTTCAAGCAAAAATATAAATATAATTCCAAGCATATATAACAAGTTTAACAATTTAAACAATGTTAATGTTCTAGTCTAAAATTTCTCCCCCTTTTGGCATCATTAAAAAGAAATCATAATTAGCTCAATAAGATATATTCCTACAATAACCAACAGACAAATAAAACGCTGCGTTAGTAGAGACTGTAGAGAATTTGGTGTGTAACCACACGTGTTCGACAAAACTTGCAAAGGCTGGAGGCCTAGTTTCAGTAATTCGATGCGAAAGGAGATTTTGTAAAGAGCTGAATAATTGAAACCACTCGTGCCCGACTAAACCTGCAAAGGCTGGAGGCGTAGCTCTGGCAATTCGGTGCAGAGATTTGATCCGCTTGATGTTGCTGAAAAATGAGATATTATCATGATTTGTAAGTTTGTCTTGTTCTTATTTCCGTTTCTATAAGAGCAATCATTAGCTTTATCTATTTCGCATCAATCTTTCTTCTCATCTTTGTAATTTGCTTGCATTCTCATTCTACAATTTTTCAATGGCTCGTAGATTTCCCTTCAGTGCTTCTCTTGATCAAGATTTGAGGTATCCTTCACCTCAGTCTCAATCTATTTCTGCATCTGTCGTGGGTGCCATGAAGCAACAAGAGACTGATTTAGCTAATAAATCAGATCATGACGCCATTTACGAGCTTGTGGGTCTCGAAACTCGATACTCATCATCTATCGTCGCGTTTTCTACTCGGTTGCAGTCCAAAACTCGCGAAATTGAGAAGTTTAGCGAGACTGTTTCTGTACTTCAATGACTTGTTTATGAGTCAAACAAAAAACTAGTAGAGTTAAAGCAACAGAATAAGGATTTGAAATCCTTTCTTACCTCTTCATTTCGATTGCCTAATCCTTTAGACAAGGATGGCATGATGATTTATGAGGAGCAAATGCATTTGAATGATGAGGCTAAACGTCTCAAGTTTCTGTAGGTCATTTAAGATAATAAAATAAAAGTATCTAGCAGATATCCATGGCATGCATCATTCCTATTTCTCTTCTAATCATGCATAGTCTATCTTCTGGTAGGGGTTTTGTGAAAATGTCTGCCAATTGATCATGTGTGCTAGTGAATTCTAATACAATATCGCCCTTTTGCACATGATCTCTAAGAAAATGATATCTAATTTCAATATGTTTGGTCCGAAAATGTTGTATTGGATTCTTTGAAAGATTTATAGCACTTGTATTATCACATTTGATTGGAATGTGATTGTACATAAGTTTAAAATCCTCAAGTTGTTGCTTCATGTAAAGAACTTGAGCACAACAACTACCCGCAGCAACATATTCTGCCTCAGCAGTAGATAGTGCAACAGAATTTTGTTTTTTACTAAACTAGGAAACTAGTGCACGACCTAAGAAGTGACATGCTCCACTAGTGCTTTTTCGATCTATTTTACAGCCAGCATAATCTGCATCTGTGTAGCTGATTAGATCGAAAGATGTGTGCTTAGGGTACCATAACCCTAAGTTAATTGTACCACTAAGATATCTAAGAATGCGCTTAACTGCAATTAAATGTGATTCTTTTGGAGATGATTGAAAGCGTGCACATAAGCACACACTAAACATAATATCTGGTCTATTGGTTGTCAAATATAATAAGCTACCAATCATACCTCGATATACCTTCGAGTCAACTGTTTTGCCGGATTCATCTTTATCAAGTTTAGTGGATGGGCTCATTGGTGTTCTAGTTTCCTTAGCACATTCCATCCCAAACTGCTTCAGTAATTCTTTAATATATTTTGATTGATTGATGAATGTCCCACTTTTTGCTTGCTTAATTTGCAATCCGAGAAAGAATGTAAGCTCTCTCATCATGCTCATTTCAAATTCTTCCTGCATAGTCTTAGCAAAAACTTGGCACATATTTTCATTAGTAGCACCGAATATTATATCATCAACATAAATCTGAATCAAAAGAATATCATCATTTTCGTATTTAATGAAAAGAGTTGTATCAATTTTTCCTCTTGAAAAGCCTTTTTTAATCAAGAAACAACTAAATCTCTCGTACCACGCTCTAGGAGCTTGTTTGGGTCCATATAGTGCTTTTGTGAGTTTGAAAACATGATTTGGAGAAATATGATTTTCAAAACCTGGAGGTTGCTCAACATATACCTCTTCATTTATAAAACCGTTTAAGAAAGCACTTTTAACATCCATTTGAAAAAGTTTGAAATCTTTATAACAAGCATATGCAAGTAGCATTCGAATAGCTTTTAATCTTGCGACTGGTGCATATGTCTCATCATAATCGATTCCTTCTTCTTGATTGAAACCTTGGGCTACAAGTCGAGCCTTATTTCTAGTAATGACTCCGGACTCATCTTTCTTGTTTCTAAAAACCCATTTTGTTCCAATAATAGTATGATTTTTGGGTCTAGGAACAAGTGTCCAAACATCATTTCTTTCAAATTGATTAAGCTCTTCTTGCATAGCTAGAATCCAAGATTCATTAAGAAGTGCTTCATCAATATTTTTAGATTCAATCTGAGATAGAAAAGCAGTATGATTGCAAATATTTCTAAGAGATGATCGAGTGCTTACACCTCGTGAAGGTTCCCCCAGAATTTGTTCCACTAGATGATCTTTCACAAATTTCCACTGTTTGGTTGCATCTTGTATTAAATTTTGATGATCTTTCCTGATATCTTCATGTTGGACTTCCTCTATTGTGTTCTCTTTGTTGAGATTGAGACTTTCCGTATTATTTATACCTCCTGTTTCTTCATCAATAGATTTCTTGGAGAGTAGAGAATTAGATTCATCAAATACTACATGCATAGATTCTTGTACAGTCAAAAATTTTTTATTGAATACTCTATAAGCTTTATTATTAGTAGAATACCCGAGAAAGATACCTTCATCAGATTTTGCATCAAACTTGCCTAAATTATCCCTGTCATTTAAAATAAAGCATTTGCATCCAAATACATGAAAGTAACCAATGTTGGGCTTTTTCTCATTCCAAAGCTCATAGGGGGTTTTATCTAATTTAGACCTTAGCATAACTCTATTTATAACATAACATGCAGTACTTACCGCTTCAGCCCAAAAATAACTAGGCAAGTTGTTCTCATTGAGCATTGTTCTTGCCATCTCTTGAAGAGATCTATTTTTCCTTTCTACTACCCCATTTTGTTGAGGAGTTCGAGGAGCAGAAAAATTATGCACAAAACCATTTTCATCACAAAATGTTTCAATATTTTTATTAACAAACTCTTTTCTGCTATCACTTCGGATACTTGAAATAGTATAACCCTTTTCATTTTGAATTCTCTTGCATAACTTGGTAAAAGCATTATGTGCCTCATCTTTATGAGTAAGAAAGATGACCCAAGTATATCTATAGAAATCATCAACAATAACAAATGCATAATATTTTCCTCCTAAACTTGCAACTCTATTTGGTCCAAAAAGATCCATGTGTATCAGTTGCAGTGGTCTAGTAGTGGAAATATGTTTCTTGATTTTAAAAGAAGTTTTTGTTTATTTACCAAATTGGCATGCATCACAAATTTTGTCTTTAAGAAAATTTGCCTTTGGTAAACCTCTCACAAGATCATTTTTTGAAAGTTTGGAAATAAGTTCCATATTGGCATGACCTAGTCTTCTATGCCATAACCAATTAGTTTCATTTTGAGCTGAAAAATAAATCGCATCTTGTGAGGTAATTTCTTCAAAATCAATTGTATAAACATTGTTACTTCTAAAAGCAATAAAACAAATATTACAATCATAATCATTCAATATAATGCACTTATCCATTTTGAAAGTAACTGTAAATCCTTTATCACATAATTGACTTATGCTTAAAAGATTATGTTTTAAACCTTCAACAAGTAGAACATCTTCAATTATAAGAGAAGACTCATTACCAATTTTACCTATTCCCACGATCTTCCCTTTCGAGTTGTCTCCAAATGTCACGTGTCCTTCTTCTTTAGATCTAAGATCAAAGAACTTAGTCTTGTCTCCCGTCATGTGTCATGAACATCCACTATCTAAAAACCATTTATTTTTGTTCGTGGAAGACTTCATGCACACCTATAAAAACAATTAAAATGATTTTTCTTGGTACCCAAGTTCTTTGGGTCCTTTATTTATTAGTATTAGAAGAAACAAGATTTTTAGGTACCCATATGGCCCTAATAGTCATTGTATGTTTTCTTCTAATAGGACAAGCAAAATAATTATGACCATTTCTATTACAAAAATTTCAAATAGCATGTGACATATCTGAAGAACTCGAGTGATTATAATAGTATCCTTTTTTAACAAAATTATTTTTATGAAAAGAATTTTGAATATTGGACTTTGATTTAGAAGGATTATCAAATAAGTTTTTATAAGGTTTGTATTTTTGTTTTGGCATATATCCCAAGCCTGCCTTATCAAAAACACATCTTTGACTACCAAGAAATTTTTCAAAATTTCTTTTTCCATTCGTAAATTTTTCAATAATATTTTCTAAATCAGTTTTCTTTTTCTTCAACTCAAAATTTTCATCTTTCAAAACAATACTTTCTTTTCTTAAAATATCAATTTCGTTTGTTAAAGAAGAATTTTTCTTTTTCAAAACAGTATACTTGATATCCAATTTTTCAAATTCCTCATATACCTCTTCTAAAACATTTTGCAATTCTTCATATGAAGGATCTTCAAATTATCAAGATTTGTTACCTCAATGTCATCTTTAGCCATAAGATAAAGATTTGCTGATTCTCCGTTGCTTGCTTCACTATCTGAGCTACTTGAATCATCCATCCCATGTAGCTTTCATTGCTTTTTTGCCTTTGTTTCGATCTTTCTTTAACAGAGGACAATCTGCCTTGATATGACTAGGTTTATAGCATTCATAACAAATTAAAGTGTCATTTTTACTTGAATCTTTCTTGGAAAACTTTTTGAAGGATTTCCTTGGAGGAGTTTTATTTTTCTTTAAGAACCTCTGAATTCTTCTTGTTATCATCGCAACTTCTTCATCTTTGTCGTCATTTTCCTCATCTTCATCACTTTCACTTTCATGTGGAACAGCTTTAAGTGCCAAGCTCTTCTTTGACTTTCCTTCTTCTTCTCCTCTTTTCAATGTGTACTCATGGGTGATAAGTGACCCGATGAGTTCATTCACTTCGAGTTTCTTGAGGTCTCTAGCTTCAAGAATCGCTGTCACTTTTGATTCCCAACGTTTTGGTAGAGAGTTGAGAATTTTTCTTACTATCTCCACTTTGGAATAAACTTTGCCAAGAGCTGTCAAGCTGTTTATGATGTTAGTAAAACGAATGTACATACTAGAAATAGATTCATCATCTTTCATCTTAAACATTTCATATTCATGAGTAAAAATATAAATTTTTGATTCCTTGACTTGAGAAGTTCCTTCATAAGTAACTTCCAAGTTATCCCAAATTTCCTTTGCTGTAGCGCAAGTCATTACTCTTTTAAATTCATTACCATTGAGAGCATTATATAATAAATTCATAGCAGTTAAATTCAAAGTATAAAGTCTATCGTCTTCACGATTAAACTCTTCTTCTTCCTTTTTGACCTTTACTCCATCAACTACTTTTGTTGGAATATAAGGTCTATTTACAATGCATTTCCAGATTTCTCGATCTTGAGCCTGAAGGAATATTCTCATTCTAACTTTCCAGAATGAGTAATTGTCTCCGCAAAAGAGTGGAGGCCGACTGCTAGATTGACCTTCACCAAATGAAGCTGCAATGTTAGCCATAAGATCTTAACTCCAAAAATAGTTAATCTTATAATAGAGCTCTAGCTCTGATACCAATTGTTGCCCAGATGACTAACACAAGAGGGGGGGTGAATTGAGTTGTATTTAAAAAAAAATAACAATTATAAATCAAATATATAATATAAAATATAAATAAAATATGAAACAATAATAAATATAAAGAGTAAGAGTAAGAGAGAAGCAAACACAGTATGTTAACGAGGTTCGGCCCCACTGCCTACGTCCTCGCCTCAAGCTACCCTTTGAGGATCCTCAAATCTACTATTCAATCTCTTTTAGGTGGAGATAAAAACCTATTACACCTTTGAGCAGCACCACTCCAAAGAATCCGTGTAGAACACCCTCTACACTTCAAATCACCTCACACTTGGTGATTTAACTATTCTCCGTGTAGAACACCTTCTACACTTCCAATCACCTTACACTTGGTGATTTAACTATTCCCCGTGTAGAACACTTCTACACACATAAGGGTTATACGCACCCTCTTATAAATACAAGAGTTGATAGTGGGTAGACTATCAAAATACACTCCTCAATGAGTGAGATAGAAATAATACAGCGCAAACTATATCTCTCAAAATGAATAAGAGTTAAGGCTCAATGCTTAGAGAAGAGAGAATGAAAGCTTTGAATGAATGTTGTATGCTCTTGGTGTTGTGAATGTGAAGCTCTCAAATGATCTATTTATAGGCATATGAGACTTCATATTCAAATTTAAAAAGATTCACATATCAAAGACATCATCATTCACTTTTCAAAAATTTCAAACCTAATCTTTTTACTTTTTGCATGTGACAAAAGGAGCACACTTTACTTTTCAAAAATTTCAAATCTAATCTTTTACTTTTTGCATATGACAAAAGGAGCACACTTTACTTTTCAAAATTGTCAAACAAAAACATCTACCATTTGCATAAGTCAAGAAAAACATCCATCACTTTTGAAAATATTTAAATAAAATATGCACATGTGAAAGATGACAATCAATCATCTTAATATTTTCAAAATTCAAACCTTTAATCATGTCATGCACATGTAAAAGATGACAATCAATCATCTTAATATTTTCAAAGTTCAAACCTTTAATCATGTCATGCACATGTGAAAGATGACAATCAATCATCTTTCAAAATTTTTAAATTTAATTTTCAAAATATTCATGCACATGTGGAAAATGTATTTTAATGCTTTATGATAAAATATTAATTTTGAGCCTTAATTCTAATTTCAAATTTTTAAGAGATTTACAAAATTACTCTATGATTTTAATGTAAACTTGTTTCCTTCTTGCTCATGCTTGGTTCCTTGATGTGCTTGATTGTATTGTGTAGACATCTTGAGCTTGAGACTCCTTTATTCTTTGAATTCATTTGTTATCATCAAAATCCATGTGTAGATTTACATGAAACTTGAAATCTTGAATTCAACACAAGATATTATAATTACATATTTTATAAATCTGGCTTAGATCCAATAATACTAGAAATGCCTAATATAATATTTTTAGGAAATTTAAAATATTCTATAGTATTAAAATACTAGACGTATTTTAAAATTAACGTTATCTTTTAAAAACATGTCATCGGGGTCAAGCACGTGCATCGAGGATCGTCTCAATCAAATGAGAAATGAACGAGTTGCCACATCATCACCTTGGGATTTGCTAAGCCTTAGGAAAAAGAGAGAGCGGGTGTTACAGTATGTTTCTCCCATTTTTTCTTCACTGTGGATGGGGTTTGTGGTAAATTTGATCAATAGACAAATTTATGTTCCGCTGTATAATTTCAACTTGTTTAAGAACATATTTTTATCTTTCTTCTTACTATCTATTTAATAACTCATTGTTATATTCTTTGCAGGTCATTTATTCCATTGGTTATTAATAAATGATGTAGTGCATTTTTTTATGTTTAGTACTTATGCTTATTTTTTCTCTTTCTTTTCAAATTATCTAAAATTCTTATTTGTATTCTAATATATATATATATATATTTGTAATATATTATTAACATTCTTTATGTCTTTTAGGAATAAGGTTGTAAGCTTGTGATATTGGTTTACTACTATTTTTTTATTTCATAAAAGACTAATTTTGACGATCATATAATGCCATAACAAGCCATTTCTTAAATTTTTATTACTAGAATTTGTCATTTTCCATGATGCAGTCATGTCAGAAATATTAACATTTCTAACAATTCAAATAATGGTTGGAAAAATGGGCTTCTTGGGTCAGTTATTTCAGCCCGGACCCTCTTGCAAATGAAAAATGCCAAAATAAACTATTACAGACAACATTAAAAGTAAGTGTTTTGGACAAATTATTTTCCGAAAAAAATACTTTTTGTTGTAGTGTCAAGAAAATGAAATAAAGTTTAATGAAGGAAACATCAAAGCAATCATCACTCCTTTTAAATGTAGAAACCGGCTGCAATCAACACCCAAATAAAATAGCCAACGTTAATACTCTAAACTGAATGGCTAAACGGCTATTTTAATAAGCATTCATCCACTAGATGGCTAAACGGCTATAAGACCATTTCATTTTCATAAGCTACCGTATGTAATAGCGAAAACGTTACAAAAACTCTAATTATTAGAAAAAATATCAACAAGAGGTATATAGCCAAGTGCATGATCTTGGTGATTATAAAGAAGAATTTTCAAATTTATTTACTCGCAATTGGATTACCTGGTTGTAATATACAACAGAAAAAGTAAGATATTTGGCGTTTGGGCTTGCGGCCAAGAAATCATATCACCTCGGTCACTAAATAATTAAGATGTTTAGATAGGAGCTTATGTAACGGGTCTTGGTGTATGCTAGTGGTGGGGCGCTTTTACTGATAAAGAGCTATATTATATTCAGCCCTGGACTATGCTATCAGATATGGTCCTGAGTCCTAGGT
Organism: Platycarya strobilacea; assembly: GCA_036898215.1. Taxonomy (NCBI): domain Eukaryota; kingdom Viridiplantae; phylum Streptophyta; class Magnoliopsida; order Fagales; family Juglandaceae; genus Platycarya; species Platycarya strobilacea. Next base: position 5,103,910 of record CM072558.1, on the reverse strand, counting down.
TATTGGGTTAAAATAGTGTGGCCACCGAAGAATCAACACGATGATTTTTATCTTTTAGCATTTTTTTAAAATATTTTTTATTTAATGATTAATAAATCTTTTTTAATAATATTGTATATTTTTTTAAAATATTTAAGAAGATTAAAAAGTAGATAAAAAAAAAGTTAAAAACAATTATGAGTTCTCTCGTGCTACGCCTAGATGGGTCATGTCCGTATAGCATTGTCCCAAACATAAAAGAGTTCAGAATTAAAGTGACGAAATCGTATGTAAGATTTTTAAGTTTCGTGTTTTATTTGGAACTTCACGGGAGATTATCAAACTCAAAAGAACTCCTGATCTCTCTATAAGACTCCTACATGTAGAATACCCTACGAAAAAACCTGTCGATTTGTCACAAAACTACATTCACATCAACATCAATTCATGTAATTCCGTGAGATGAAAACTAACTAGAAATGGGCGATCGCACTCCCATATATGGTGGGTATTGTAAGTGAGATTATGGTCCACTAGAAAGGCCTGGTATAAAGGTATATTCCCTTTTTATTTGGTCCTATCATATGTTGAATGGGAGAGCGGCCGATTTAAAACTCTCCGAAGAATGTATAGGTGAGAAACTTGGAAGCTTTGAAAGGATCTGTACTTTTGTCTATTTGCAGCACTTAATAGCTATCCAATACTGGCAGTGTTAAACGACAACTAGAGATTAGATGGACCAGGGAAACCATGTGACATCCTTGTAACCAAGTTTACACGGCTCGACACAATAACAAATGGCAACTCCTAATACATTGCAGGTGTTCATGTTTGAACGCTTTTTTGTCGTTTTGGACATCCAGTCTAGCTGTTCTTAGCTTCTTTCCCTGGTCAGTGACGTCCATGTTATTTTCAGATAACGTAACCCTTTGTTTTGAGCAATACGACATAGAAAGAACATCTCTGTCCACACACAGAATTCAAACGGACTCGGTCCACAAGGGAAAGCCCCCCACTCAAATGTAAAAACCTATTTGTCAGAGTGCGATGAGGGCCGGGTCATGTTATTTCTCATTAAATTTGATCCCCATTCAATTCAACTTTCCTTTTCATTTTGACACTACTGTACTTAGTGTACTGGATGACATTCTTATCTTTATTGAAACTATTTCGAGCATTGTTATTCAGTTAGGACTTTTGGATTTTTATTTGAGAGGTTCCTTTTCATTGAGGCGTGCATTTTGTCCTTTTCCAAGTGCAGTTATAGCTGACTTTAAGTTGCCAAACAAATTCATCTAATTGGTGCTCGGGACATGCAGTTTTTAAGTCTCTTTTTAGTTTGAGAAATCCTGACAAACGGTGGGGCTTATTTTTCTCAAATAGCAGCCACCAATAATATAAAGACATCTATGAATTCTACTATAATAATCTTGTGATACACTACATTCGAATGAAAAGTCTATTTCCATTTCCCCCCTCTTGGAATACCCACTCTCTCGTCGTCAACCCATTTCCATTAATGTTTCTCTCTCTCTCAATTGTTTTCGTTCTTCAAGAGATTTCATCTTTTTCAAGAGTTCCGACCCACTGTCGGCCACCGCCTAACAAAATGCACGAGGAAGATTGGCGAACTGCTACCGATTTGCGCGAGAAAGATGGCAAATTCTGTTTGGTTGCCGCGAAATCTAGGGCATTTGACATTTTCTTTCTTCTTCTGCTACATCTTCTCCCCATCGCAAAACTAGTTTGATTGTGGATTTTGGTCTTCCATTGGAGCAGAACTTCTCAACTTGGATGTTTCTTCGCGTATCTCGTCCGACGATGGTAGATCGGGTACGGTTTAACAATTTCTTCTGATCTTATCCGATGCTCAATGTTTTCTTAGTGGGGTTATCATTTATTTTTTTTTAATTTGTGGGTATGAGGAAAATTCCCTTTTATTTGAGGAGATGTTATTTCTGATTTTAATTTGTGAATCTATGTGATAATGGATTTTCTTTTGTTTTGTGATTTGAACCGAATCTGTGATAATTGATTTTCGATGCTCTGGGTGCTCTGGTTTTGTAATGGGATTCTGAAATAGAGAGAGACAAAGGGGGTAGGCATTGACGAATGAGAGACAGAAGAAATTACTTGAGCAACGATATAGATGATGGGTGACGACAATAGGAGAAGATGAAAAGCATGGATGTGTTGGGGTCTGGGCTCATAATCTAGTATGATTCATTCTATTGATTTAATATGAAATAAATGTAAAATAAGTGATGTGTCACAATAATAATAAAATGATGTTTTTCAACGTTTAGCAGCCCGATCGATCTGTAGTGTCTCCCTTTTAGTTTTCCTACATTAGCTCACTACAACAATATCGAGTTTTTGCATCCATTATATTACTGACATTGTGTGCAGTTGACTCAAAATACCAAAGTCAAGAACTATTACACGTCAACTGCAATCGTGCTGTGATAAGTATCATATTGCTGCAAAAAGTGACTCGCCGCATTCATTTTGACCAAAAAAGGTATGTTGCAGGGCTAACTGAATTTTTTACATAAGTTTTTGTTGCCACGACAAAAATTTATGAAAAGCTACTATTAACTGTGACATTTTCGCTACAACAGGCTCTGAGTTATAAATACCTAAAATTACCCTTTTTCAAAAGCATCAACTTTATGCCAAACTCATTAAGTGTGAGTTAGGGCTATGAGAAGTCAAATGTCTAGGTCATGTAATTTTAAGTGAAGGAGTTTCAGTGGACCCAGCTAAAATAAAAGCAGTGATGGATTGGCAGCAACTCGCAAATGCCCATGAAGTACGTAGTTTTCTAAACTTTCCGCACCTTCGATGGCACTAACAAAGAAGAATGTTAAGTATGTCTAGAGCGAACAATATGAAGAAGTTTTTAAGAACTCAAAAGGAGATTGACTATGGCACCAATTTTGGCCATACCGGAACCTTATAAGCTATATTGATATATAGAGATGCCTCAAAGATGAGTTTGAAATGTGTATTAATGCATAAAAAAGAAGTAGTTGTGTACGCATCCTGACAAGTTAAGAATCATGAGCAAAAGTGTAATAGCCCAAATTTTTTAAAGTAAATTATTTTATGAAAATTACTTTAAGGAAATTTATTTGATGTATTTATTTTCTAGGAAAATAGAATGGAAGATTTAATTGAGGAATATGAGATAACACTTGGTATTGAGAATTATGCATTCTCGGATTAATCTGTCGACTTTTAGTGAAATGGGCATAAGTTATTCATATGAAGTCCAAATGCGGTGATTCTAATTGGTATATAACCTTGAGAGATATATCTAAAACTTATATGTTTTAAGTTTTCCAAGATTCAGAAGGGATCAATAACTTATTTGGGAAGCAAGTGGGCAATTCTGGAATGGGCTTAAATGGAACTCGAGTTGGATGAAATGAACTAATTTGAGGCACGTAACTAATTAGGCAATTGGTTTTGAGATTTTCTGGGATTAGGACATGTGTAGGGATAGTTGGAAATGGATGAAAAGTTGATTTGGAAGCTATTTGGTTAGTTAGTGTGATGGAAACACAAGGAAAGCCAAAATCTAGTTGATAAGTAACTAAGTCGGTCAGATTTGGCTCTACCCTAACTAAACTAAGACGTGGCCTTCTAGAACTTGTTAAATGGAAACTTAAGGGAGTTAGGAAGTAACCAAATGAGTGAAAAAATCTGGAGAGGGGCGTGTGACACAAGAAAAGGGCTGGAGATGGGACGTGCATGTATGGTTAGGTGAAATGCCACCTCACCTCTTATCCCTTTATCTCACTCCTCAGTCATGGATCAAAATTGGCAACAAAAATATCTCAAATTTGAGCCCTTGGATGACTAATCCAGCTGCAAATCCTAGGATTGGGGAGGCTTAAGCCTTATCATAAGATATGCTTAGGTGGACACCTCATCACCCATGCAAACAGACAACTAGTGCACCTTAGAATTTTTCCCTCTTCTCCCCCTCATGTTGGTCGACCACCATCCTATAAATAGACCATTGGGAGCTTTCTAAGCTCTTTTAGAAGGAGAGAACACATTCCCTTTGGAAGATAACTCCAGAAAAACCTTCCCAAAACCCTTAAAGATTTCCTTTGTGAGCTAAGTGATTGAGTTTGGGGAAAAGCTTGCAAGAAATTGGTTGGATCCATTCTCTTGAACTTTGAAGAATTTGTAAGTCCATATTCTAGCTTAACTTAAGCATGGAAATGATTTATTGAAGTGATTGAACTATGTTTACTAGTATTGAACTTTTAAGAACATGATTAAGTGACAAAGTGACATATGAGTAAGGTTGGATTTAAATTGTCTTGTAAAAATGTTCAATAAAATTTAAAGAACTTAGATTTAAGTTTTTAAGAAGCCAAATAAAGTATAGTAAAAAGATTGGCATATTTTGAGTAGAAAAACTCCTAGTGCCATGATCTCGCTCGACTATCGCTCGACCTGTGAGTCGAGCGAAGGCAAAATATGACCCCTCGCTAGAGTATCGCTTGATACTCTGCTCGAGCGACTTCGACGTGACTTCGCTCGATATTCGCTTGACACCCGCTCGAGCGAGTTCCAACCCGTGACTTCACTTGATGATCACTCGACATCCGCTCGAGCGAGATGCCCTGTTTTGCTTAGACTCAAGGTTTTCCTAGAATAAAATCGGTGTTCCAAATGGAAAGGGTTATAAGTGAAATACTCATATGAATAAGAAAGGAACTACTAAAAATAAAACGATGTATAAGAATAAGTTTGTCGTGATGGGGACGGTGAGACGTAACGCCCGGATGACTGACGTGCCAATAGGGACGGCGATACGTAGCGTCTGTCGTGTTATAAGAGTGTGTGGTCTTCACAAGGACGGCGATACGTAACGCCTGTGAGACTGATCTGAATAGCAGGGACGGCGATACAAAACGCCCGTGAGACTGATCTGAATAGCGGGTACAGCAATATGTAACGCCCTCAATGATATATGTATATGTTTTGTGTCAAGATGGGGGCGGCGAAACGTAATGCTTGAAAGATTGACACGAGACTCATCACAACGGGAACGGCAAGACGTAACGCTCGGATGATTGATGAGTATATGTGATGAGGATGGGGAGACGTAACGCCCATCAGTGATAAGAAAGAATAAGAACTTTTAAGGAAACGGTGTAATTCCATATAAGATTACATATTCGGTTGAGCCAAGAAAAGTACCAGTTAGATAGTAGTCTTATGATGTATAACTTAGGGTAAATTTCCCTAATCATTCAATGGTGATAATATCATGGTTGCTTTTTCCCTAGTTCTTTTAAGCTGCTTATGTACTTACTGAGATTTCAAAGGAAATCTCACTCTTTTATGGTTTTATAATTTTTTGTGCATATCAACTATATACAGGATTCAATGACCAGCAAGAGGAAAGTTTCGATAAAGCAGGAGACTTCGGGGAGTCCTGAGAGACTCTACGACTATAGTCCTTATATGAACATTTCTTTTGTTTCCTTCGGACCTCCTATCAGTAATCAACCTACAAGAGTTTGGAGCCTTGACACATCCACTTTTGCTGAGGAGAGGCGACGCACAAGATGCTGTTTAACATTAGAACTAGATGGCTCGTTGTCCATGTGTGGGGTTTACGTGACTCCACAGGGACAACAGTTCCAGCGAGACTTTAGTGTTAGTATGGATAGGTTTCGCTATGGGAGAGAATTCCCCGAGGTCAAGAAAGAAAATGAGTGAGGTAAGGAGAGTCTTTTGGAAGGATGTAATATATTTTTTAGCTAACTTGCTACCATTTGGGCCTTGTATATGTAAAAAGGTACAATGTTAAGCTATTAATGAATGACGTGAATGTTGTGAGTATATTTTCCATGTGATCTTTAGAAAGTTTTATATCTAAAACTAGATCCACTACGAATTACATGATATATGCATTTTATTCTTGTTAAGTACGAGAGTGAGTAGCCAAGTATTACTTATCCAGATATCTTAATTCACGTTAAATCTCAGACGTAAATTGGGGGCGTCACAAAAAGTATCCTACTCATGATTTGGAGTCAACAATGGTCGTGTTTGCCTTGAAGATTTGGAGGTACTATTTATATGGAGAAAAGTGTGAAATACCACCTTGGGAAGTCTAATGTGGTGGCTGATACCTTAAGCAGAAAAAAAAAAATCCAAACAGTAGAGTTATTACTATTAGCAGTGATGCGATAATTTCTCGTTAATAGGCTGCCAAAGGAAATCAAGTTATTGGTAGTCCAAGAAATCATTCCCCTAACGGATGAAGAAATTAAAGAGGGATAATAGAAGGACGATAAATTGGAAAAGATAAGGCAACAGTTGTTGAAAAGGAAAGGATTCCCACATTATCTAATCTCGGGTAATGGAATATTGTATTATAGAAACAAAAAGGTGATTTCCAATGGTTTAGAGTTGAAAGAAAGATTGTTGAGAAAAACTCATTGTACACCATATACTGCTCATCCCAGAAGTACTAACATGTATTGGAATTTAAAAGAAGAGTTTTGGTGGGAAAGAATTAAGAAGGATGTTGCAACTTTCGTAGCAAAATGTCCAGTATGTTAGTTAGTAAAAGCAGAACATCAAAGGCCAACTGGAGAGTTGCAACCCTTATCAATTCCTGAATGGAAATAGGAAGACATATTTATGGATTTTATAGTAGGATTACCAAAAACATCCTATTATAATTCAATCTAGGTGGTAGTTGACCAGTTAATGAAGAGTGTTCACTTTCTACTTATTTCAAACACGGAGTCAATGGAAGAGTTAACATGAATTTACATAAGGAAAATAGTTCATTTGCATGGAGTTCTTAAGACTATAGTGTCAGATCAGGATCCTAAATTCACAACACGATTTTGGCAAAGTTTATAAAAGATGATGGGCACAAGTCTGAATTTTAGCTGTGCATATCATCCTTAGACGAATGGACAAATAGAAATGACTATTCAAACTTTAGAAGATATGATACAAGCTTATGTCTTGGACTTTGGTGGTGATTGGGAAAGTTTTTTACCATTGATTGAATTTACTTATAATAATAGTTTTCAAGCTACCATTTAGATGGCGCCTTATGAAGCATTGTATGGAAGGAAATGTAGATCCCCCATATATTGAAATGAAGTTGGTGAAAGCAGTATTTTGGGACCTGAATACATGCAAGAAGTTAAGGAGCAGATTGAAAGAATTAGAGAAGAATGAGTGGCATAGAATACATATTATGGACATAGATAATAAAGGAAATGCCGTCTTCAGAAAAGACTTACCTGGTGAAGAGAGAAAAATTGCTAGAAGAAAGTTGAAAGATGTTTAAGTAGAGCTATCTGATGAACTGGAGACCATAGATGTCAGAAGGTCCAATTATAATAAAGGCAGAAGTAGAAAGGTTGCTCAAATTACAAGAAATGAGCATTCATATGTACTACGACCCGAATCTAGATAAGATTTTTTATTTTTTGCTCGTAGAGGAAAGAGGGCCTACTTTGTCAGAGGAGTTGATAGTCACCAGTACTAGAGGTACAAGACATTTATATTGAGTTCTTTAAAAAGTTACGTCTTAACGATTTTGAGGACGAAATTCTTATTTTAGGGGCGGAGGATATAATAACCTTTTTTTTTAAAAGTATTTCTTAGGCCATATAATTGTTGGTCATATAATTTTTTTGAGGTCATTTTAAAATTTTATGGGATTTTTAAAAACATATGGTGTTTAGGTATTAAAATCCAAGTGAAATACTTAAACTATTGGATGAAAAAATTATGAATTGTGGTCAATTATTAGAATTTTGAGCAAGATATTAGTTAGAATATTTTAGTTTGAACTTAGAGAAACTATTTCCATAAGATTAAGGAGACAATTTAGAAAAATTCAAAATTTGAGGAAGGAAACACATGGAAGGCTCGGATTGGTGTTCTTGGGTCACTTCAACCAGTTTCGGTAAACTGAGAATATCTCTCTCATTTGATTTCATAATTAGGTGATTCAAAATTATATAAATTACTAAGAGGATGATTTAAAACTTTCATGTTTTTCGTTTTCAGATGATCAAATTTTATCAAAAACTTATTCGGATAAGAAGTGGTCAGACCTGAATAGACGAAAACTGGAGTCCGAAATGAATATGTGCACCGCCTTATTATTAGGGACTAAATTTGATTGTTTTTCATGATATTTGACCATTGGATGGAGATATTAGCAAATAAGCCTATGATTAGAGACAATCATGAGGTGAGACACCTCACCTTACTCAGCAAAGGGCATAACCGAATTGCCCCAAGATTTTCATCCTCAAACCAAGCCTTTTGTTGCCCCCTATGCCTACATATATGTGTGTGGACTTCTCATCTCTGTCCTTTAGAAATAACATTCGGCCATAGTGAAAAAGAAGCAAGAAAACTCACTGAAACACACTCATTTCACCAAAGCATCAAAAGAGAGCAAATTAAGGGACTTGGAGGAGAAATTGCACAAAGCCTAATCCAACCATCAAGCCAAGCTTTGGAGAAATTGTAAGTATGCAATTTTAACCTAATCTTGGCATAGAATAAGTGATTTTATGGTTAGATGATGTTTGATATTTGTTTGAGATTAAATTTTGCTTAAGTGTTAAAATGAAATCTAGTAAGTTTTAGATTAGTTTTTTTTATAAAAAATGCTAAGAAAAATTGTAGAAACTTAGGAATATGTCCTATTCTGATATATGAAGAGATTTATGTGAAAATAAGAGACTTTGATTTGACAAAAAAATAAGAAACCCCTTCTAGCAATTTTCGGCCTCAATAAAGTTACTAGTGGATTTTTTATTCTAAATTCATATCTACTTGATTTTTGTTATTTGGATGATATTTTAATAATTTTGATGAGTTTAAGGACTCTAGTTTATTTGGAAAAATTTTAAGAATCATCATGTAAGAAATTAGTAGAGAATTAGTTAAGAAAGCAAAATAGTATATGCTTGAACTCAATTTTAAAGTTAAGGGTAACCTGAATATTTTATAAATGAAGAGTTTAGTTTAGTTTGAATAAAATAAAATAAAGTTTGGAATTACTATAGGGATCGACCAGCTATTATTTGGTAATATTTTAATATTTTATTTAATTATTTAAGTATTGTTTGTTATGTTTTACTGTTACGAAATTATGTGATGTAAATATAAATGCACATGACGTATGTTATTGTGATATGTTTCTACATGTCATAGGATTTATAAGGATATGAAATATGCTTTTTAAAAGTATAAGATTATGATCATGTTGCATGAGTCTCATAAGGCATTCTATAAGTTACATGCTTTTGTTCTGCCTTCTATGTTAATTTCATGTTTTATCTATGTCTTATTTCGTTAACTGTATACTTACTGAAATTTTTAAGAAAATCTCACTTTTGTATGTTTTTTTTCAAAAAATTTAAATATTACTACAAGTCCACATGACAGAAAGGGGAAAAGCTCCTATGACTTAGGGAACTCAGCGGAGCCCTAAGGGGCCCACTGACTTCCCACTTTTTGACTATGTTGACTCTCCCGTACATGATTATATATCGGAGGTTATAAGATAGTGTGCATCCGCCTCGTGCGCAGAGCACCAACGTGTCGGGTGCTGTTTGGTGTTGCACTTTGGTGGTTCGTTGTCTGTATGTGGTATTTATAAAACCCAAACGGGCAACACCTCCTAAGAGATATAGATATGAGCACGAATAGATTTCAATACGGGAGGGAATATCAGGAGGTTAAGAAGGAGCCGAGGTGGTTCTGAAGTTGTTATTTGATAAATTATGTATATGATTATGAGAGACAAAGCTAACTGGATTATGATGTAAAATGAGACAATGTGGATGTGTAAATATTATGCTATATTTAAGGTTATATGTCCACAATGTGATCATTAGCTTACCTTGTAAATTTTTTGTTTTAGACCTCTTCCACTGTGAATTTCATTGCACTTGATAGTAAGCTTAGATGCGTACATTAAACTTTCGATATGTATAGAAGTAAGTGGCCTAAGGCTATATTTCTGGCTCTCCTCTTTGTTAAATCCTCAAGTGCAGATTGAGGATGCCACAAAAATTGTTCAGAATAGAGCAACATATTACAACCATTCAAAATGATGGAGTACAAGTGAATGATAGGCTAAATAGTTGTCTCTTGATGTGCAACAGGTACATGATTGTATTGCTAATTCAAATGTAGAGTAGAGGCCTTTGGCTTCATGTTGACAAAAAAATGGGAGATATTTCGAGGTAGAGGTGATGCTAAACGGCAACTAAAGGAGGAGAAAAGCCCACGAGGAATGCTGCTGCAGTGATGCATAAATTATATATATATTTGTTTAAAAAAATAATAAAATAATAAAATTCAGTCTGGATTATACTTAAGACAATGTTGCTTTTGATTTTCTGCTTAAACTGATTTGTTTTGTTTAAACAGTGTGCTACTTCTGTTTTTGAACATTACATTGACTACTACTATTGAGAAAGAAGTATAATATTTCTGCATGAGATCTTTACTCCTGGCTTGATTGTTTTACAGGTATCCATCACATTCATCTAAAGTATGTGCTATCACCAATCTGCCAAATGGAGGATTATAAATGTAAAAATGTTGTTGGCTAAGATTACATGACTAGGATTTGATTTGAAACATTGGATGAATGTAATTTAATTAGGTCTTTAGGATTTATTCGAATAAAGTGATGAATGTAATCAGCCTTTTTATCCTATCCTTGTCTTTATCTTGAACATTTAAATTCAAGATAACTGATCCAAGTTAAAAAAAAAAATAATGATGAAGATTGTAGTTTAAAAAAAGCTGAAGATATCAAGTGGCCTGATTACAAGACTTAGTGAAGATACAGAAGAAGATTTAAATTCAAAATATCAAAGAAGACATTCAGTAAGGCACATTTCAGTGTGAAACGTTCAAATCTGCTAGCAGTGTAATAGAGTGAATAACTCAATGAAACCATCAGCAGAATCATGTAACAAATCAATCACTGGACAGTCTATTTAAAGAGAGATTCGGTTGAATGTTTAGATCAACACTTTGATCAACATTGTTGCGAGTTTGAAAATTTGAGAGAACTTCAAGTATCTGTGTGAGATAAAATTCTTGAGAGGAATTTTCGAGTTGCTCATTCTTTTGGATTTTAGTGTGTGCTACTCTATGAAGGAATTCAAGTGTTTGTATTCAGCCATTAGAGGTTCAAGAAGGAAAGTTAATAGATTGAAAATCATCAGAAATTTTGACAACTACTACGATAGAAGACAAACAGACCGTTTATTTGATCAAGTAAGAGTGTTTAGTTGTAAAGGTTTTGTAATTTAATAACTTTACTTATAATTAATCTTACTCTAATAATATTAAATTTTCTCAATTTGGCTGTCTTGTAGGATTTTATTATTGAAGATTTCTTCTTTGAATTTTTCTTCGTAATCAATATTGTGCTACTTTAATTTATTATTTTATACACATTATTGTTAATTACTAATCAATATTTTCATTATTTTCGTGAAGCATAATGTGAGAATTATAATTCCATTTCTAAATTAGTGTGTAGAGCACAATATTCATGCACGTAACTACAATGTAAGATTTAAATTTTTAACTTCTCTTCCAAATCAAAGTATGTTATATAAGGACTCTATTAGTTGCATTATTTACATCGGTATATGAATAGCATTCTTCGATTTGCAATTTGAAAGGATGACTATATAATAAGAAAAAAGCTAAATGTACTAATTAAGAAAATCTTACAAAAATTTATTTCTTTTTATATCAATTATTGATATACTAAACATTATGAAATTTGAAATTCAAAATTTTGATTTTAAAATAAAACTGATAAAATGAATATTGTAAATAAAATTGTAAGTACATGTAATTTATAAATTTATTTTTTATTTTATTTTCAACACCCATTTTGTTAGTTTTCTTCTAAAGTTTACTATTATAATTTTTGCATATCAATAATTGACATATAGAGAAGTAAGTTTTTACAATTCTTTCTGTAAATACATTTAGCATTTTTCACAATAATAATAACGTAATAGTGATAATAATAATAAGATAATAATAACTATAAGAAAAAAGATGTAATCGATAAAAACTTACTAACAAATAATTGGTGAGTAAATTATAACAATAATAAATAATAAATGTTACATACATAGAGAGATAATATAAACTAAATTTATAAATTAATATAATTTATGAAATCTATTAAATTTATATTATAATAAAAATATTTTTATAATTTAATGAGCATTAGTTAATAGATTTATTTTTGTGTAATGTGAAAGTATTTTCTATAATAAAATATAATTTAGGGAAGGCCAGGACCTAAACGAGATGCAAAATTACAGAAGTGCCCCCGCGTTTAATTTAGGTCCCACATTCCATTTGGCCAAGTCCAAACCAATTGAAATTATGGCCATGTGCATCATTAGGCAATACGTGTCAGCAGTTTGGTAGCAAGTGGTTGGGCCACGTCATCAAGACGAGCTTTTTTAAAGCCATAAGACCCACCTCCCCCTGGCCTGGCCTAAGCGCAAGCTTAAGCTTACCTTCCCCGCCTGAACGGAAATGCCACTTTGACGCATCCCTTAATTCTTCTTATCTGTCTGTAGCTTTATTTATTTATTTATATCTGACCCACAAACAGCCCCCAACCCAAACTTCCTTGTTTTATTTAAAGATCTCAAAGTAAATAAACTTTCCAACTGTTGAGCAGATCAGCTCTCCTCTCTCTCTCTCTCTCTCTCTCTAAAGAAGAACTGATCTTCTCCATGAGCAACATAAGCATGGTAGAGGCAAAGTTGCCTCCGGGATTTAGGTTTCATCCAAGAGATGAAGAACTTGTATGCGATTACTTGATGGGGAAGGCCACGAGCTTGCACTCTGGCTCTCCTCTTCTGATTGAAGTTGACCTTAACAAGTGCGAACCCTGGGACATCCCAGGTAATTGTCTAGTACTCCTATTTCATTTCATCGATCCCCCATCATCATCTTGGTTGCGCCAACTATAAATCCGATTCTGTTATGATATATTTCTATGTTTGTTCTCTGGAGTCTAGTTAGGGCATTCCCGGCCATCTTACTTTTAGTTTTTGCAGGTCAAACTTTTTTCATCTTCGAAGATAATTCTTTGCTTAGCCAGTTTTCTTTTCTTATATAAATATATACATATATATATATATTCTTTGTTCTTGTATTTCCGTTTTTTTCTTTTTTTAAATTGGAAATGCGATGTGGGATATTCTTCTTCTTGGTTGTGGTTTGAACTTTGAAGTGATAGCAACCGGACTGGCCATAAATAGATGCCATCATGGCGGTCTACTTGCTCCATATACGTATGATCGACGACAAAGATAAGACATATATATATATATATATATCTTCTTGTTGAAAGCTAAGAAAATGACCAATTATTGTTGGAATTAGTTAAACTGAGATGGATGATAAATAGTACTCCTATCACACGTCCATTGAATATTGTTTTCGGCGGAATCTAGTTATTGCATGAGTCATCAAAGCAGCACTATATATTTGCAAGTCACAACTAGTTTGAAACTTGGACCGGCTTTATACATACATACATGCAAATGTATGTACAGGATGTATAAATGAAGAAAACTGGCTTGGTATCTGAATAGGGACATGCTTGGTCATTCTGAAATAGGGAGTTCCGAAATATTATTTTCTTAAGGAAACAGAATAATTAGCTGGTCATGTAATAGCTTGTTACGTCTCAGCTAATTCACCTTTAACTTAATTATCTCATTTCATTATTACAATTTTTTTAAATTTTTATATACTTTTTTAAATTTTTATACAAAATATAATAAATAATTTAATTTTTTTAAAATTTTAAAATATTCATAATATTTAAAAAATAATATTTTAATAATATTTTATTCAACTTATCTCAACTCTTCTCGATATCCAAACACAATCATATCTTACGAGATATATAATCGTTTACTCTTTCACACACACATATATATATATATATATATAATTCTAAACTTTAACTATCATTAATTTGAAATAATCAATTACTTATAAAATTTTGAATTCAACTAAATAATATCTAGATGTGGAGGAAACTCATTATTGCTGCCCTATCTAATTTTCCAAATAGACCAAATACTTTGCATTCATAGCTTTTTGAAGAATTTGACATTCTTGGAATTGCCCCAACTAATAGTTGTGATAGTGATTGAAACAACAATACAAACCAATTAGAAGTCATCAGATGCTTATTGTCGTCTTACACTACATTTTGCAGCCATACGCGTGTACATACTTACAGTTCAGGTTGGAAGTGAGTGGATTTTTCTTTTTCCTTTCTTACCAAATCCAATAAAGGCTTGTCACCATCTTCAGCCATTGAAAATTATCTTCCTTTTTGAAACTGATTATTATTCAAATTAATTACCTCTAATATTTTTTTGAGCAACTATATATCTTAAAGTTCCTGACCCACACATGCCATGCCTTGCCATGCGATGCGTGTAAGAAAAGCAGCCTGTGTTTTTGACTTGGCCAATTACCATTAATATTACGTTCAATTCCTAGCCTCTTTATTATTGGTCATGAGATATTGACGGCTCAACGGCATAATAATTAGATATTTGGAATAGAATAATACTGTTCCAAGCTCATAGCTCATGGTCCCTGACCCAAAGATGGCACCCTATGAGTGGGGGATTAAAATTTGAAAAGTGTTAATCATTATGATGTACTTATAGTAATGGTATTAGTTATATGAAAGACAAATTTTAAAATTTGATGAAAAATATAAGTTTGATCAAAAGTCAATATTTCTACATTCATAATTTCACATTATAGATTCATCAAAAATAATAATATAATAAATAATTTATAAAATCAATAAATACATCTATAATTTATTTATCAAACAAATATATTAAAAGATAATAAAAAATTTTTGATGTATGAATAATAATATTTCAAATATGAAAGATGATATTTAAATTTTGTAACTCAAAACTTGAGTCGGTAGATTTTAATAAGTTTAATGTATGATTATTTTAAATAAAATCATTAAATTTATATTTGATGAATCTAATGATAAATTCAATGTCAATACTCTTATATATCTCTATGTAAATGTTTTTCCGTTAATTGGTCCATTGTGAAACAAGAATATAGTTTTTATTTCATAAATTTGAGGATACTCAAATAATTTTACTTTCAGATGGAAGTGATTTTCCAAGTTTTTGCATTTCTTGAAGGCCAAAAATACCATTTTCGCAATCTTTATTTAGAGCCAAATGGGCTTTTTTTTATTTATGGATGGTGCTATCAGGCCACTGGCCAGCGGTTAACGCTGGACATACTGCTAGTGCATTTTAATTTTCTTTTAAAAGAAAAAATTATTTTTTTTTTGACATAATTTTATTAATAATAATTTTTGTATTATTAAATACAAAAATTAAAATACTCGAGTGATCATAACTTTGAACGACTCCACTAGCATTTTGGGAGGCTTGCCGCCCAATATATTAATTATTGATGCCAGTTCTCCGCTGGTTATCAACAAGTTGATTCACTCATATATTTTATTTTATTTTCCATGGAAAATTAGCACAATAAATTAAAGAGTACACATACTTCGATCAATTAAAAAAATAAAAATTATACTAACAAGAAAAATGAAGCCTTTCACAGTTTCACTAGTGATGTCTCAAATTATTGATCTATAAGCTGTACTAAGTTTAATTGTTCATTAAGCCAAGCAAATGCAGATAAAAGAAGAAAATTATCAATTATCAATAGATTATTCATGAAATTCGGGGTTGGCTACATAGAGCACGAAATATTCATGATTCTAAATTTCTAATTGTTTCGGAATAGATTGATCTGGTTGATGGCTTTCCATTGTATTTCTCAGACAATTACGTAATGATAGAAAATCTCATTTGCTTTATTTTCTCTGTCGTTATGTAGAAACGGCTTGTGTGGGAGGCAAAGAATGGTACTTCTACACTCAGCGTGACCGAAAATATGCAACCGGACTCCGAACGAACCGTGCAACCGCCTCCGGCTACTGGAAGGCCACAGGGAAGGACAGGCCTATCCTTCACAAAGATTCCCTTGTTGGTATGAGAAAAACATTGGTTTTCTACCAAGGTAGAGCCCCCAAAGGCAAGAAAACTGATTGGGTTATGCATGAATTCCGGATTGAAGGACCCCTTGCTCCTCCTCATATGTCTTCTCTCAAGGTTCGGCCATTAATGCTGCCTTTAATTCTAAATTTTGTCATTTTCATGAACTGTTTTTGTTGATTCAACATATTTTAATAAATAGTTTCATATACTTTCACTTAAAATGTTAGGAACCATAAAAAAAAAAAATGCGAGGCCTACAAAATTTCTCATATTTATAAATACGCCTACAATTTTCTTTGCATTTCGCTCACCATATACTTTGCATCTTTTTTAATCAATTTATTTTTAAAGCCCTAGTTCATGCATGTTGGCATCATTTCTTAGAATTGAGATAACTTTCACACCAAAAAGACTTTGTTTGTTTTCATAAAGAAGATGAGATGAATGTTAAAAATTGATTGAAATATTATTATAATATATTTTTTTAATATTAATTTTATTTTGAGATTTGAAAATTTTATTTTTGAAATTTGAAAATTTTAAATTATTTATTTCATTTTATATGAAAATTTGATACAATAATATTGACGAGATGAGATAAAATAAAATTATTTGTAAAAATAAATCAAGCCTAAATTTAATTAAATTTTTGGCAAACTACCACTTTGAATGGTAGGAAGTTTTTGGCTCGTCCGGATCACGGGGCAAGTTGGGTTTATAAATTAACATGCTTTCAGTACGAACAATGAAATTCAACCATCCTTGTCTGTTGTCTCATTCATGATCACCGGTTGTTATGTGAATTTTTTAAGTCCACTCTCACCATTTGGTAGATGGCCTAATTAATTAGAAGATCATCCTTTGCAATATTTTAATTTGGAGTATCTTAATGTAAGTCTGTATGATTCATTCTTTCTTAGCTGTAGTTCCTAATTTTCAATCGAAGACAAACTTGGCTGACGTTTATGAATTGCAAGTCAAATACAAATTTTATCTGTCTTTTACATATCAACTGGGATATGTATAGACCAACCAACTGACAGTTACAGAATATCATATCAATTTCTCTTCCTTATTTTCTGGCTTCATTCATTCCATATGAGATAATGGATATTGCTGACCTATTTTGGATTATTATAAGGCTTCATTTGTTTTAATTTCAATCCTAATTTGATCATCACTCTTCTTGTTTTTCAAATTTTTTTTTTAATTTTTTAATTTTATCAAATAACATATTTAACTTAGATGGTTTTCATTGGTTCCTTCAGGTGGATTGGGTTCTTTGTAAGGTGTTCTATAAAAATAGAGAAGCTACTGCCAAACCTAGCATGGGAAGCTGCTATGATGACACAGGCTCTTCATCTCTCCCTACTTTAATGGACTCTTACATCACTTTTGACCAAACTCACACTTATGTTGATGGGTATCAGCAAGTGCCCTGCTTCTCCATTTTCAACCAAAACCAGGCCAACCAAAATTTCACACACATCACCAACATTGAATCAAACGTACCTACCAAGAGTGAAACTACGTCCAAGGGAATATCAAATTTTGGTACTTGTTTTGACCCTTTTTCCTGTGACAAAAATGTACTAAAAGCTGTTTTGAATCGGCTTAACAATATGGATAGCTCCGATCTTCCTAGCAAAGAATCACCAAGCTTTGGAGAAGGAAGTTCAGAGAGCTACTTATCTGAAGTGGGTATGCCCAACATTTGGAACCATTACTGATTTTTGGCTTCAAATGTGGACTCATTTCCCTCAACTAGCCAAACAAACAGTTGTGAAAAGAGATGTAGTGATTAATATATGTAAGTACTCAATTATTATGAACATGCATCTCTATTCTATGTCTTTGGAGGCTTCTCCAAAAAGACATGTATTTGACTTCTTAATTGTAAGTTCTTAATTAATTTGACTAAGTGTACATTGTGAAATTCTCAAGGTTAACCAAATTAAACCATATGAGATTAAGGAATAAGGTAACCTTTATAAGAGTGTGAATGACGGTTGGAGAAGGATATATATAATAGTGGTCTCATTGTCAAAAAGTCCGATGTTTCAGAAGCTTTCCTTTCTCGGCCTTCAATGGATTGGTAACACCATTTGAAGAGACACGTCAACTCGAGACCTAAAGCATCCTCATGAAGTCACTTGGTGCCAAGTTAGCATAAGTACTTTTTTACCATCGTGCTTCTATGAGTAGAAGGGAACTAACCTTCCATAGAAGCGTGAGGCCTTAATCATATTGGGTCCGATGGTGGTAGATCGAGCTCTTACTGTGTTCGGAATTCTCTCCTATCCAGATCGAATTGTCGTATCATAGCGAGAACTCAGGTATGGCATGTTACCTCTATATAGCTCGGCCCCTCTATGGATATGCATATGTATTGATTATATTTGATGAATCAAAAGCTTGGTTTATAATCACATATATATTTATATATGTACCTATATACATACACATACAAATATAAAATCCAAAACTCATCATCATTATAAACCAAGCTTTTGATTCATCAATATATGAAAGTGTTAAGGTAGTCGAGGTTTGGTTGGAACTCTATTTTCAGTCCCTTAGAGTGTGACATAGAAATGTGACATAGAAATGACCGATGGTTTGCAATGTGTTAAAATAAGTTTTGATGACTATCCAAAGAAGGTCTTGGGTTGACAAAGATATGGTGGAAATTTCCTATGGTGTAGTATGTCTTTCGGTTTTACCCTACAAATTTTGGATGGTGTTTTCTAGTGTTGAAAAAATGGTGGAAAGGTCTAATTGGGTCAAATTCTAAAATGAAACATAGAAGCAAGGGATAAACCCTTTTGGGTCTCTAGATTGCACTTATGGAGCACTAAGCTGTAGATTTTTGGAAAGAAATCAAAAGCAATGTTTTAAAATTCGTTTCGTTCTAGTTAGAAATTTTTGTGCTAGAACAGTAACCAACACAAGGTAAGTTACTGTTTCATCCTGGGTCAAAATTCTGAAGCTCCGCCCTGTTTTGGTGCATTCTGGCGAGATTACAATATTCTGGCTGGAAGGACGTTTTGGTCCAAAATTTTCTTTGGTCAGTTTCTATTCTCCACCTTGTTATTACTTTTCTTTTAATTTACTTGAGAGAGGAAGAAAGGATTAAGATAGTGAACGAAAGAGAGAAAAAGAATGAAATTTTTAAAAACTACAAGAATTCACCCACCATTATTCTTGGGAAATGTAAATCAATTTGCGAAATGAAAACTTGAAGATGGTAAATTAGACTGTAGCAAATTGGGAAAAAGAGCATAAAAGAGTGGTCCCAAATACCTAACCATACATGCTTTCCACTTGGCATTTTAAGAATGGAATGGCCAAAATTTGATTGGAATGACCGGAACGGCCAGAATTTTGAGCGAAACAGAATAGAATGGTATTGTGCGCAAGTCACTAGATCAGAACGAAAAATTCTGGCCAAAACGACCGGAATGGAACAAAATTCAAAACTATGATCGTGATCAAGTAGATTTGGTCAACCAAATTGAAGCCTTAATTGAAGCCAAGCAGATGAATTATCATTAAAGTTTCTAGCATGCAGATATCTTGTAACAATCATTTTAATAGTGATTAATGTTGTTGATATCTGACCTCGTAAAGATTAATTATTTCCTTGTATAGCTTCTCTATTTTTATACTATATATACATGTACAGAACATGTAATGAAATATAAGTGAAATATTTTCATTTATTCCAATATTTCATTTTCTTACATGGTATCTAGAGTCACACTAGTTCACACCTATTGTTATGGCCAATCCTAATTCTACAACCACGTTCTTCCTTCCCAATATCAACCACTTAGTGTATGTCAACTTGGACAATTTCAATTATTAGTTATGGTTGTCACAGTCACATCTAGTTTTAAGGAGTCATGATTATTTGGGTATTGTTGATGGCACTGAGTCATGCCCTCCACAACTCCTAAATGATTCTCAAACTCTAAATCCATATGACACTATTTGGAATAAGAAAGATCAGTATCTCCCAGGCTAGATCAATTCCACACTCACTAAAACTATTCTATCAATAGTATATGGCATGAACACTTCTAAGCAAGTATGGCAATCTTTATCAGCTAGATTCTCTTCTCAATCTCATTAAAGAGTTCCTCACCTTAAAAAAGACAATTTCAAATTCTTTGACAAGAGTCCAAATCCTATCAAGAATTTCTTTTCTTGGCCAAAGCACTGACTGATCAGTTAGCAGTCATGGGGAAACCAGTTGATTACGAAGATCTTGTCTTATACATCACTAGTGGACTTAATCCCTCTTATACCTCTTTTGTAACTTCTTCTAATTTTTCTACTCAGAATATCCCTATGAATTTTGAAAATTTCCAAGCAGAGTTGTTAAATCATGATCTGCTAATGGCTACACAAACACCTACTTTTGAAGCTGTGAGTTTTTCTCTTTACACTCAACAACATACCAATCAATCTTCTCATTACAAATCAAATTCTAGTTGCAATGGTTGCAAACAAAAAGTCATGTAATAACCTAATTTTTTTAAGATAAAGCATTTACTTGAGAATATTTTAAAAGAATTTATTGGAAAGATATTTTTTTATGAAAATAGAATTTGAGACTTAGATGCATTCGAAGAAAAATTTTGAATTGACCTTTGGGAATTTTAGTAAGGTGTCAACTAGAGAAATTCAATTTGGACTTAGAAAGAGATAAATTTTTTAAATTTGAGGAAGAAATTCAAAGTGAAGTGATAGAACAAAATATCAAACACTTGGTGTGCCAAAATGAGCTTTCGACTAATCCATCGGGGTTTGGTGTAATAATCATAACTCATTCATATAAGATCAGAATGAGGTGATTCTAATTCTTATAGAACCCTAAAAGGTATTTATAGAACTTTCATGTTTTGGGTTTTTAAATAAAAGGAATGGATCAATGACTAAATCTGGTGTGAAGTGGATGGATGGGAATGGGAGTCAACTGGTAACCGACTTAGATGAGTTATCTTATGTTCGGCCATGTGATGAAAATTGTGATTGGCTATAAATTTTTCTAAGGTCTTTACATGTGTGGTAACATGTGGAAAGTTAGTACAAATTCATCTAGAAGCCTTGGTGGGCAAGAAAATAAAGGAAAACAAATGGAGAACTCGGATTGGGTGTTCTCGGATAAGTTTAGATGTGTTTCAGTGAAATAATCATATCTCTCTCATCTAATTTCATAATGAAGTGATTCAAAATCCTATATAACCTTAAGAGGATGATATGAAACTTTAGTGTTTTGAGTTTTTGACGAATTGAATTCTATTAAGAAATTATTTGGACTGGAACGTGGTTGATCCCTAGGAGATGCCAAGTGGCTAGATACACCTTATTGGAAGATTTCCTATGATGTTTTCTTGTATTTACCCCCATGTGTTGGAACTCTTTAAGCCCTTGATCAAGATTAATTTATAGGTGGATTAAACTCAACCATGGGATTAAAATATCAACAAATCCCCATAGGATTAGGGGTAATCATGAGACCACAAGTATAGGAGACACCTCACCTATGCAGCCAAATAAAGTTGCTAAAATGTCCAAACTATTTCTCTTTGCATCCAATGCCTTTTATGTATATAACTAGATGCATGGGCTTCTCTTCTTTCTCCATGAGATATACGAGTTGGCCATAGTGAGAAATACCTAAGATAAATACACAAAAACCCACTCACATCACTTAAGTACCAAAAGAGAGCTAATTGAGAGCATTGGAGAAGAAGTGGTGCAAGACCAACCATAGACATCAAATTTAGCTTTGGAAAAATTTGTAAGTTCATATATTAACTTAGTATTGGCATAAAATAAGTGGTTTGGTGATTGAATTATATTTGATATTTATTTGAGTTTAATCTTTATTTATGTGTTAAGTTGAAACATATTAAATTTTGGAGTGATTTTTGCTACAGAAAAATTCTAGGAAAATTATGAGACTTAAAAAATATATTCTATGATGTTATATGAAGATAATTATGTGAACAAATGAGATTTTTCTATAGAAAATAATGAAAAAACAACTCTAGTGAATTTCGGCCTTAATAGAATTATTATTGGCAAATTTGACACCTTTTGGTAAATCAAACATAACTTGCACGTTTGATATTGGATTTGAATAATTAAAGAGGTTATGGAAAGATAAAAAAAAAGATATACAACTTTAATGTTTTTAGTTTTAAGAGATAAGGATTCAATAAAAGATAAAATTGGGATTGAAGTGGCAGAACCGAGTTTACCAAAGTAAGCATTATTCGTTAAGTTTTGATGTTACGAATTTATGTGACGTAAGTGCATGTAAAGTATGTTCTTAGGATATGTTTTTATACGTCACATGAATTATGAAGACATGAAACATGCATGTCATAAGCCTAAGTTATGTGTATATTACATTTTGTCACATACATGTGTTATCATAAGTCATGACGTTTGTTTTAAGAAAAGTCTATGTTACATTTCATCAAGTGTGTGTCGTCATAAGTCATGTCAAGCATTAAAGAAATAAGAAAGGATATGACATGGCCCAACCACGGGTAATAATAGTGGCATGGCTCAAGTATAGGTAATAATAGTGGCATAGTCCGACCACGGGTAATAATAGTGGCATAGCCTGACCACGAGTAATAATAGTGGCATGGCCTGACCACGAGTAATAATAGTAGCATGGTTTAACCACCGTAATAATAGTGGCATAGCCCAAATACAGATAATAATAGTAGTATGGTCCAATCACGGGTAATAATAGTGGATATAAGTAGAGATTTATAAGAACAATAAGTTTAAAATAAAAATGAAAAGTCTATACATGATACAAGTTTGTAAGTCTAAGTCATGCATGAGCCACATGAAGCATGCCATAAATGCATACTCTGACTGTCTGGCTTGTATGTAATTATTTTATGATGTCTATACTTTTATTAAGTTATGTGTGTACTTACTGAGATTTTTAAAAAAATCTCACTATTGTATATTTCTATTTTTGAAAATATAAAATTATGTTACAGGATTAATGATTGAGATAAGGGAAGACCCGATGACTTAAGGAACTCAGAGGAGCCTAGATGGTCATAAAATTTGTATGCAATGATACCATGTTATTATAATAATGGATGAGATGGATATTGTGGTTTTAATTCACCATGCGATCATTAGAATTTTTTTATTCAGAATTCTTCCGCTATAATTTCGATCAATACGGGGGTGAGTAACCTAGCGATACTTATCCTAACACTTCAATTTGCATTGAATTATGAACGTAAATTGGGGGCGTCACTACTCAGCTATGGAAGATCAAGCATGGTATGTTGATAGTGGGGCAAACATTCATATTACAGCCAACTTGGATAATCTCTCAACTCAACAGCCATATCAAGGTCCTGAGATAGTTGTAGTTGGAAATGATACCACTTTTTCTATTCAACATTATGGTTCTAGTATACTATCAACTCCAACTTCTTCTTTTTCATTAACCAATGTTTTTTATTGTCCCAAAGCTCCTATTAATTTTCTAAACATCCAACAATTATGTATTGATAATGATTGTTTCTTTGAACTCACTGCATCTAATTTTTCTATAAAAATTGCAAAACCAAGAGGCTACTTCATCACAAGCACAATGAAGATGGTTTATACCTGATGAGTGCACAAAAATGCACTCTAAATACTCTATTTAAATACTAAAAGAAATGAGAAAATAATGGATATAACTCATGTTATTAAAATTAATCGTCATTTATCTTGAAATAGATATAAGCATGATTTAATATATTGATGAGAATATAAAATGCCATATTTTCCTCTCTTAATATTTAATACTTTATTCTTATTTGATGCCTAAATATACTCATTATTCTTATATTTTGATTTAGGACACAAATGGAGACATTAGGAGCAAATGAAGATAATTGCGGAATTTTAGACAGTTCTGACATCTTTTTGTAATATGGGCATAACTCTCTCATCCAATCTCCGATTGAGCTGATTCAAGATGATCTAGAACCGAAAAAGAAATATATATAACTTTTATGTTTTATGTTTGAAGAGATATCCACTCAATCTAAGACAAAATGGACCATCAAGTGGATGCACCTGCACTTGACGTTCCTGGATATTTTTCAGCCACTTGCATCAAATCCAAATGTTATCATAATATTTTCCAGCAAGCACTCCTACACCAACTTGGAAATTCAATGATCAATTCATATGCAAGATGAAGTGCACTCAAGTTTGTTGTATACAAATTATTTGACCACAAGATATTAAGTCATACAAGACAACTAATGGATAGAGAAGCAAAATTGAAACACTCAACCTACAAGCAAAATCCAGCTCATGCATGGTGGGAAAACAAATGATCAAAATGACAACTCACAAATCACTTGGATTCAAGAATGTCACATGGCAAAACAAGTTGAAATTATGATGATTTTGTCATGACAACTTGCATGAAGGATGCTTATAAATATAAGGAAGGGGTGTGTGTTCTAAGAATGCTTAATGTGAGAGGATGCTTTGGAAGAGCCATTATCTTGAGAGCTTGAGAAAAGAAAAGAAAAACCAATGAAGAGAGAAGAAAATAATGGTTGGCTCTTCCATATTATCCCTTGGAGAATTTTTGTTGCATATTTTCAATATGTGTAACTAAATTCTCAAGGAGGGCTAGGGATGAACTTGTGTGTGTGATGGTATTTGTAATTTATTTTTGATTCATGTATTTGGTCTTTAAATATTAAAACTCTTTTGTTCTATTATTCTCAATTTATTTGTGATGTTTTTTCGTCTTCAAATAATTATAGAATCTATTTCGTTTATGGATTCAGTCATGCTTTTTCTATTGAGTGAATTAGTTCTATAATTATGTTTGAAGCAAAGAGTTATATTTGATTTAAATTTTGGTTATTAATGTTATATATTCCGATTAAGAATTTGGAGATAGAATTCTTAATTGAGTTATCAATGAATTAAGAATAAATTTAAATACCACAAATACACAAGGAATTCCCTACGCTTTACTTTTCGTCTCATTTTTATATTTTTCAAATTACTCATTTAGTTTTAATTTACATCACACTCTAAAATTTACTTGTCACACTCATTTAATCTTTTTGTTAATTTCATTACTGTTCTTCAATTTCTCAATCCATCTTCCTGTGGAATCGACACCCCAAAGCTATACTGCAAACGACCGCGTTATTCTTTGAGCGTAATCAATACCCTATCCACCTACTGAGGAAATTCATAAAAAACAATACAAGTTTTACATGCTTGATGGGAGTAAAAACATCAAAGTCACTATGGCATCACAAACTTGGATACTCAACCAAATCAATCATTGAACATGTTCTCAAGCATTTTCAGCTTCCAGTGTCCTAGCAAATTGTATGTTCATCATATGTTTGTGAATCTTGTAAGCTTGCAAAAATAAAGTAGTTGCCTTTTAGTCAGTCTTCAATAAATAGTTTCAGTCCTTTACAAGTTATTCACTCTGATATCTAGTCATCTCTTGTAATATCCTGGATTTTCATGAAGAACCTTATTCATGGTTAGAATGAATAATTATATTATTTATTTTATTGAGGTTTTTGGAGTATTAAGAAAAAACCTTTTAGGAGAAATCTCAAGATTGTTTGATTTAGATCCTTTTAGTGCAAGCCCTTTTTTTTGTTAAGGCATAGGAAGATTAGGCCCAAGAGGAGAGCAAGCCCATGAGATCTAATCTCATTCTTGAAATCCCAAATAAGAAAGGGTATATTAGGTAATTCTAGAAAAAGGTCGAAATTGGATACTTGTCAAATTTTAATAGAAAGGATAGAAGAAGTAGAAGAAGGCCCAAAAAGGCCCAAGATAAGCAATTCGGCCTTGGGAGTGCTAGGTGCCACATGCAAGAGTAGAACCCCTTTTGGACACATGTCAAACTAAGACACAATATCTTTTACCTTTTCAAGATGCGTCTTACATGAAGAAGATAGAAAGAGGAAGATGGAAGGTTTTGTGTATGAAAGAGCAAGGGTAGGCTTGTAAGAGAGAGAAGAAGAGTGTGGGAGTGGAAAATGAACCTAGGAAATGACAAAATTATCTGATACACTCCACCCCCACATGCCACATGTCAAGTAAGAAGATTAGGGTTTTAAGCAAATAACTAAAGAGCCCTTCTCAGGTTTTTGAACGTAGACTTGTGTTGAGGGACAAAATTGGAAACAAAGGGAGAAGGAAAATTTGGATTTGGCAAGTGGTGTAGCTGAAAATACCTTGGCTTTTGGTTTCCCCAATGCCATCCCATCATAAGAGAGAGATTGGAAGAGTTAGCCACTTGTCGCACCTGCATTGGTTGTTGGTTTGAAAGGAAAGAGACTATAAAAGGCAAAAGCCAAAAATCAATGTAGTTTTTCGCTATCATTTTGTCTCTTTATTTTTCCTAAGATTTGACCATAAGCTTTCTTTCTAAACTCTTATATTTTTCCGCATTTTCCCACTAGTCAAACACTCCGTATTTACTTTGTTTTCGAATTTTTCTACATGGATCTTTTGAGAACGAGCACTACACCATGGTTAGCTTTCATTTTATTATTTTCACTTCACCATGAATGAGTTTGAGGGGTAGATTCATCTTTGTATTTTCAGACCTATTGGTTTTCCACACAAGCATACACCTTTACTCGAAAGCTAGGGTTCTTAATCCTTCTAAAATGAAACCCTAGATATTTTTATATATTTTTAAATAAAAAAAATGCAAGCTTTCATAAAATAGATTTAGGTTTTTAAAAGAGAAACCAAAACTAGGGTTTTATCTCTTTAAGAGATTCAACCTTAGGATTTTTAAAAGAAAGGTTGATTATTTTGAGCAACAAAAACTCCTTATTTCATAGAGTTTCTAATTTAGGGATTTGTAGGTCAAGTCTTGATTGATTTTTTTTTTTCATATTTTTTTTGCTTATTATTCTTGGAAAATTTGTAAATATACTCTTAATCTATCTTGGATATTGTTTGCATATATTGTATGAACTTTGCTTGCTTATTGTTTGTTTGTATATATTTTCTCAAGAATATGTAAAGTTTAACCTTATGGTATTGAGGATATATTGATGGATTGTTGATAATCATTTGATGAAATTATAGAGGGAGTAAGACTTGATAATTTCAGCCTAAGTGGTTGGAATATGATAGATTGGTTATTTGATGAAAGTTATGAGGTTTTAGGACCTATATGGTTCGGCCATGATGATATTTTCGGCTTAACTTTAAGTACTCAACCTATAAATGGAGGCATGATTATTCTAGAGTTCTTATATGATAAATGGATTGAATTCATCAACTATTATGGCATGTGTTTTGGCTTTGAAAGGTTTAAGGTATTATAAGAAATATTTGATGTTTTGTGAAAAGAAGAGCATGATAGAGAATTTTAGGGTTTTGGCTAAGGCCATGGGAAATAGCTTAAGCATGTTTTTTTTAAGAATAATTAAGTGGATGCATGAGTTGGTATTGAAAAAGGTGAAAATGGTTTCTTATAAGTGCTTGAGATGGTTCGGCCATGAACCCTAAGGGTTTGGTAGATTTGTTTGTTATCTTTCTAAGTTTAAATGACTAAGTTTCTATGAGATAAGATATGTTTGCATGTTCTAATATTTTCAAGTCATGATTGGAAATGTACGCTTTGAAACCAAATCACATTCTTTTGATTTCATACCATTAATAAGTAAGTCAAAGGTTGCATACAAGTCCATGTCACACGATTGCATGTCTTTAGGTCAAAGCTTTGAAAGAAAAGAGTCAAAGAGTTTTTATAAGAATCTCAAAAGTTAAAACGGGAAAATGTCCTAGTGAAACTCCCTATTTATTCAAAAGTGTATCAAGTCGAGTGAAAATTCCTAGGTCGACAAAGTACCATCAACAGACCTCGAAATAATTTTCTTAAGGACGCTGAAGTGGGGTCACACCTAAAACTAGTGGGTGCTAAGAACGGTGAAGGCGAAATATGTGAACTATTATATAAGTAAATGTTTATGATGTAATCACCTTGATAGAAGAAGTCATAAGTTGATCTAGTAACTAGAGAGGAACAAATGGTGCATAGGGGAGTTGTGAGGTGTCCATATGTGTTAAATGAAAATCATGACAAGAACAAAGCTTTAAATCCATGAATGATAGGAATGTTATAAAAGGATATGAAATGATATGAATACGTGTTAAGATGTCAAAAGGAGAAAAGAAGAAAGAATGTCTTTTAAATAAAGTATATGATGCATATGTTAAGTTATAAGTCTCATTGTTTATATCCATGCATATTGTGTTTGCCTTTATATGTCTATGATATCTATGCTATGTTAATTATATACTTGCTGAGATTATTTAAAATCTCATTGTGGTAGTTTCCATTACTATTCCCCCCTACCATTCCCCTCCCAGAATGGTAGAAGTTCTTGCAGGTTGTAACACTCGCTCATTATTTTTCCTAAGGTTTAGCGAATTTGGAGAAGATGATGTGAAATCTTCTCTCATTTGATTGAGATGAGCCTTGATGCATGTGCTAGGTCTCGAAGCACATGCTCAACCTCAATAGCTTGTTTTTAAAAGATAACGTTGATTTTAAAATACATCTAGTGTTTTAATGTTCTCGTATATTTTAAATGTCTTGAAAATATTATATGAGGTATTTTCAGTATTATTGGACCCAAACCAGATTTATAAGAAATGCAATTATAAAATTATGGAGTGCAACAAAATATTATAATTGTATAAATCGTTTTATTACCATGATTTTAGTTATTTAAAATATTGTGGGATTTTAATTATGTTTTAAATCTCTAATTTAAATATATAGTTTTATTCTTTTAAATAATTAGCAAAACTTCATTTTAATTAATAATTAGGAATATTATGTTATGAATTAAAGCAAGTTAAAATAATATTTTATTACCTTCTCCTGAGTGTTTTAATTTAAATTAATTTTATGTGTTTCCAGGTCAGTGTTTTAAGTGCATCGTTCGTCAGTTTGAAGATCCCGAAGAGTCGAACCTATAAATAGCCCGAGGAAGTTCAGACCCCTCACCTCTATTTCTTTTTCTCCTTTTTCTCTCTCCTCTCTTTCCCTCCTAGCTTGCGTGCGCTCTCCCCCTCCCATGGCCCCAACTAGCATTTTGCTAATCCTTGAGCAATATAGTGAAAATTAATTCAGATGAATATTGCAATCAATTACAATTCTGATTTATCACAAAATGTGACACATTACTACTCAACTCTGGGAGCCATATCCATCAAAATTATTTCAAAAAAAAAAAATCACATAGAATTAAGGCAAATATCTTAGAACTCAAATATGTGTGTGGCTAAGCAATGTGTGTTCCCCACTAATAGTCATGATTTTCTTAGAATTTTCAACCTTAAGATTAATCTTTGATGATTCTAACTACCTTAAAGCCTAAGGGATAAGCAGTTTTCACGCCAACTCTGTTTAAAAGTTGAATACTTAACCCCCAAAGTTTTGGGTAACTGTTTCTAACCCTTTATTTAATAAAGCTCTATAAGTCACTTTCATCCTTTTCTTCTTCTTCCTTTTTTTTTTTTAATTACAGCTTCGCAAAATGAGGAATCAAACTTAGGGTTGTGCGCCTAACCCACACATTCGTAAGTTTGCCCTTACCACTAAAGCAGACCTGTGTTTTTTTTCTTTTTTTTTGAGAAAAAAACTCGATAGTCCTATAGTTTACTTCTCCTATGTTAAATCAGTGAACATTGATGACGATCACTACAAGTGTAAGCATGTGCAAAAATATTCCTTCAAAATTTGCCCTTCATTCTACATAAATCTTACCATATTCTCATCTTAATGAGTATAACATCCCAATGTTCCAATCCACATATCAAAAAAATATGATACATAAAAAATCATGCTTTATGCTCAAGCTTGGAAATAAATCTTCTCAAATAGTAAGATGCTCAATCACTCCACCAAGATACTCAACTTTTACAAAATGCTAAAAGTGAAGTATTGGTCATTTGTGTATCATGCACATCACAACAAGAAAATAAAATAAAATAAAAAAACAAGTTTAATTTTAAGTCAATCAACTATCCCCGACAATGGTGCCAAAACTTGACTCATTCGAAAATGAGCAGTACAAAGGCTATCCCAAGTATAGGAGAGTATCACATAATAATTAGGACTAAATTCTTAGATCGTCTCCTCAAGGAAAATTGTTTTAAAATCAAACTCATATAAAATAGTAGAAATATTTACCAAGAGAAAATAAAAATGATGATATGTGCAATGGATATAAGAGAGCAACAAAAATAAAAGAGTATTGGTCGTGGACCAGATTCATGATTTTAAAGTTGAATGTAGTGAGGAAATGTAAAATAATGAAATGCAAAATAGTAAATTAAATTTGCTGAAATTAAATAATATAAATTTAAAGGAGCAAGAAAAGTAAATGAAATTAAATTAAATGAGCAAGGAATTAAAAAGTTAAAGATGGAGACATCAAGTGAAGGGAAAAAGCTAGACAATAGTTGGACTTGAGGGCTCTACAACATGCTGCCATGCTCTCTTTTCTCACTTAAGTTAACTCCAAAAGTTACATAAATATAAAATTAAGCAAGAAATAAATTACACTAGATGAAGACTACAAGTGAAGGAGGAAAGCTAGGTAGCAGTTGGGCATGAGGGCTCTACAACCTTGTTACCACGCTTTCTCCCCACTTGATGTCACTACAAGCATTACAAAAATAAATAAAACTAGACAAAAAATTAACTTACACTACTCATATTCCTACTCTAACCATAAAACTAAGGAAAAACAGATAAATGAAGGTAGAGATGGTAAGTGGAGGCTGGAGCAGCAGCAAATTGGGCTCCATAAGAGCTCTACAAAATACTACTTCTCTTCCCCTCTCTACTCCTGTGTCTCTCCTCCCTTCAAAATTAAAATTAGCTGCATGTTTTATAGGTCCAACCTAAGAGCCTCGACACCCTCTCTCTCTTTCTCTCTCTCATTCCTCTGATATATGGCATGTTTCTCATGAAGAGAGAAGCTATCTACTGCATCAACAATGAAAACTGAGTGGTCTTGCTTTGTTACACAGTCAAGGACATAAATTTGATGCTCTATCTCATGCATGATCAGCTAAATAAAAATAGTGTCTACTGTGCATTGCTCCAAGCTTCTGAAAATATAACTCTGCTTATTGGTGTGCTCAAGGATGCAAAAATAAAGCTGCTCTATTGTGTGTTTGATGCAAAAACCCAGTAGACCGACACAACTCTTCCTTCTTCAACCCAATGGACAAGAACCGAACCAACAGCTTTGTACCATAGTGTGTTGCATTGAAGCTCCTGTGTTCGTCAGAATTGCTTTGGTATGAAGCTGCTGCCACTTTGAAACCAAGAGACATCAAATATATTTTTCCCCAATATCTCTCGTTGACCACTTTTGTTGTCGTATGTCTTTCTTTCAATGTAGCTTTTCTTTCAATGTAGCAGGCCATGTTGCTGTCAAGCCAAGTAGCTTCTTTGTGTTGCGAACCACGTTGAAAGTTGATGTAAACCCAGTCGACTGACCGATAACTCTCCCTTCAACCCAATGGACAAGAGCCCAAGAGACATCATGCATGCATCCTCCTTTTGTTGTAAACTTTGCTGGTCTCTTCCTTTAGAAAAAAGTTGGTTTTTCTACAAGCATATAACAATTAATGGTACACAGCCAAGTCATTCCAATGACCCTCCATTCTTTTTCTCTTTTTATTTTTTATTTTTATGTTTTTTTTCTTCTTTTTTTCTTTCTTTATTTTGAACATGCTTAAATAGAAAGACATAAGAAAATATAAACATCAAAATGAAAACATCAAAATGTAATGTGCATGTGAAGAAATATCACTTAATTAAATCACAAGTTAGATAATTAAATCACAAGTTAGAAAATAAAGCATAAACCATGTTATTAAGAAGTTTTAATCACAATTTGAATTTACACCTCATAACCATTTTTTCATCTAAAACCAATAATAATATCATGCAATAATCAAAGAATATATCGGTTATATATGTATAAAATATGCAATAATTCAGCTCAATCAGCCGCTAGGCATGTCATTGCCCCCACCACTAGAACTACCACCTACCAGCGGGTCAGTCCCTACAACCCCACCCTCGGACAATCCTCCACCTTCCTCCCATGAGCCAAAACCCGAAATGGGTTTTCTTCTTCAAGCCCCCACCTTGTGCGGCCTCTAGCTCCGTTGTGAGCCACTGCACGATGACACCACCCCCTTCATTGGATCTGCCGACTTCCGACTGGTGAACCACCCCCCACTGGTGAACCCAGCTCCATCAGCACCTCACCTCTCGCGTTGAAGCCTAAACCCGAAATGGGTCTCTCATGCTTTCCCTCCATTTTCGGCTCCATTGTTGGCCATCAGAGTCACCACCACCTTGGAATAGCTTCCCCACACCACTAGGGACCTACCCCAAGCCACCATGGCCTCCCCTTTCCTCCATTGGCCGGAACAAGTTACCCATGAAATGGATTTCACAACCCATGGTTTTAGCCACCTAGCACCACCACTGGACATAGTAGGGTCTCACTGCTAGCACCAAAGTGCTCTCCTACCTCAGGTGATCTCACCCCTAAGTCCACTCCTCAATCCACGGCCCCACCTCTAGTGTATAAGCACATATTAGAAAATGGATTTCCACCCCTAGCTCCACTCCTCAATTGTGACACCCTCAATTTACGCTAAGGGTTTTAATGTAAATTGAAGAGTCTAAGTAAGTAATACTGGGCTACTTACCCTATATGTATCGATCTCATAATGCATGCATCTACTCTTTTCTATAGTGTGTAATGAGACTCACAGCAGAAAAATGGTCTAAGTAAAAACTTTTACAAAATAAAATAATGATCACATGGTAAAATATAACCATAATATTATTCACATCCACACATTAATAGTATCATATTGTACTATTACACATATGCTTGTTTTCTCAATCATATAAAAATACATATTTAACCAACCACTACTCTAGAACCACCTCGGTTCTTTTTTGACCTTTGGATACTCCCTCTCATAACAAAACTTGTCCAAACTAACACCAAAATCTTGATGAAGGTATTGTCTATATGGTGTTGTGTAATTACCGCACATGGAAAATGAGCCATCTAATCTTAACGTCAAACAACATCCTGTACATTTCTGTTGTGTTGAGAAGGCAGATACATCGTGTCTCCATAACCCCATTGGTTGATCATAAATATCAATAACAGGAGAGTCAAAAAAGTCAAAAAGGAAAAAATCAGAGGGTCCCTTAGGGCTCCTCTGAGCTCCCTGAGACATGTGGGCTTTTCCCCTGTCCGTCAATAATTTTTTCCCAGGAAAAACACAAACAAACAAAAGTGATATTTTCTTGAAAATCTCAGTAAGTACACATATAACATAATAAGGCATAGATAAAGTATAACATAAATCACATGACAAGATCATAGCATATGACATATAACATTATCGTATGTAGCTCATGTATGTGAATAACATATGAATGACCAGCTTATATATCCTATGGACCCACTCTTATTATACTTAAGTTCTTATTTTTTATTTTATCTTTCATAATATTGTGGGTCATACTTATTTCATAATCTTGACGGGAGTTACGTATCGCTGTCCCCGTCAGGTGTTCTCAACATGATATGTCAGCTTATACATAAGCTCATAAATCTTTCGGGCATTACGTATTGTCGTCCCATCCTAATGAGTCTCGTGTTAATCTTTCAGACGTTATGTATCGCCATCCCCGCTCGTCATGTCAGTCTTCCGGGCGTTACGCATCACCATCCCCGTCATGACATGACACTTAACTTATCACGTTTTATTAATGTTTTCATATCGTATTTTCTTAAAATAAACATTGTGACTTATGACGACACACATATATGATGAAATGCAGTATACATACAAACTTAGACTTGTGACATGCATGTTTCATGTTTTCGTAAAACATATGATATAGAAAAGCATATCACAAAAACCTACATGCACATACGTCACCTAAATTTGTAACGTATAAGCTTAACAAACAATACGTATGCAATTAAATAAAATATTAAAATTTTATTTAATCAAGGGCTGGCTGAATCTTCATGGGAAAATATTCTTAATTATTTGTTGATTTTAACTTATTCAACCCAAGCCCATAAGTTTGCATAATTTCATAGCTTAAATATTTTTAAGTGTTTTTTGAACTTTGCTTATATATATAAAATTTTATTTATTATTCTATTATATCTTTTTAACATGTTAATTCTTAAGAATCTTACAAATATATTAAGATACCTAAACTTATCTTACTTGTCAAAAATTTCATTCAAGTAATTCACTAAAAGCTTTAAAATGAAGAAAAAACACCCTTTTTAAGGGTTACCTACTCTATTTCGTTACTTATTCCAAATTTCGTCCTTCACAGAGTTCTTATATCTTAAAATATATAAAAAAAAAAATTGTAGATATCTGTCTTATATTTCCATAGCCTTTTTATTCACTCAAGTTGGATATCACACTAACAAGTTATGGATCATTTTACTGTATGATGTTAAATCTACCAACTTAACCCCTTTGAAGTCTGAAAGTTGCTAGAATTGTTCTATCCTTTTTTCCAAATAATAACCTCATATTTTCACATAATAATCTTATTATATGATTATAAAACATATTCATAAGGTTCTAAAATTTTTTCTAATATTTTTCCACAATAAAAAGCACTCTATAAATCAAGAGTATTCAAGCTACTTCATAAATAATACATAGGCTTAAACAAGCATCAAATAGGCATCAAACTAAATATATAAATTAAGCCACTTATACTACAACAAGATTATGTTAAGTAGTACACTTAAAAAAATTTCCAAAGCTAGATAAATAGTTTTGAATTGACTTTACACCACCCTTCTCTCCAAGGCTCCTACTTAGCTTCCATTTGAGAAGTGTGTATTGTGAGTGAGTTTTATTGGGGTAAAAGGAAACAAATTGAAGCTTTTATGTGTATTTATTGGGGTAAAAATATGCTAGAGGACTTAAGAATGGAAGGGGTATCTCGACAACCCCTTTAGTTGAGTGGTGAGATGTCCCCCCCTAAATTACAAGGTCATGATCACCCCTATATCTAATAATCTCCCAAGATTTTCATCCCATGGCTAGACTTACCCCATCTCTAAATAATCTAGATCAATGGTTTAAATTATTACAGCACATAGGTAAAAAAAAAAAAAAAAGAAACAAAATCCTAGCATATCTAGGATAAGCTTAAACCAGCCACTTGGCCTTTCCTTTGTCCCCATGTTTTCTAGATCACTTCTCCCCCTTTTGCCACATGTTCCAACCCTCCTTGAATTTCTTAGAACATCTTGGAAGAATTCCCTTAAAACTTGGTTGGCTATTGGTTAAGAATGGAGGGGCAATTTGGTTGGTTTGGTTGGTTCTACTCCAATTAGATTTGTTCCTACTTTTCCCTTGGTTATATACAAATTTTCCTTCCAGAAACTCTTCTACCATCAAATACAAATCTTTTCACACATGTCTAAAAGATAAAAATGTAAAAAAACAATCAAATTCAAGCTTCTAAAGTAAGTCGGTGGTGTGATTCAATTTCAATCTTCAGTTTATGCTCAAATCAGATCAGCTCGCTTCCAGCCCAAATAACCCATTAATCCACTTCGATTCTTCAAAAACTCAAAACATGAAAATTTTATATCATCCACTTAGTGATCCATAATATTTTGAATTACCTAAATAAAAGGTCATATGAGAGAGATATCATCAATTTACCAAAACATCTTACTCTAATCCGATAACTCACTTTTAGGCTACCTAATTGCTTTTCCACTCTACTTCCAATTTTCTCAAATTTCTTCTTAATCTTCTTGATTCAATTATTCTATAGATGAAAACTAAAATATTCTAATTTGCACATTTTTAAAATTATCAAATAAATTGATCATAATTTTCTATATTTCATTTACTACTGAAGGTGTTTCTAGTTTAGATCTTCCTTCCTATTACAAAAGCTTCTTAAAAATTCCCTTAAAATAAAAATAAATTTCTAAATGAATCTATTCCTAGGGATATATGTAAAAAGGAAGGGTTATTACATCAATCCACGCCACCACGTTAGCCGCAACGTACGACCTTCCTACTACCACCAACGAACTCCCCACCATAATGGCCATCCTTTCACGATCCAAATTTTGTAACCAAAATCCTAGACCTGAATCCTAGTTAATTCATTTCAAGGTCACAATATTGGCCTTGACAGACCGGTTAATATTAAAGTTAGTGGCTTCCAACCCCACTAACAAGGCCAGGAAGCGAGCAATGTCTGAGTTTACCCTACTATGGTATAATTGTCTTTCTCTTGTATTTATGTTTAATTGATTTATTGTGGATTGTGCTGTTGTTGTTATGGAGTCCACTGGGAAGTTGTGTGAAGTTGGTTGGCTGTGTTCTGTAGTGTTCAGAACTATTTTATGAAGTAGGGTTGTGGGCTGTGCTATATGGTACGGGGGTGCACTATGTGTAGGTTTGGTGTATGGCAGGTGTTGCGAAGGGAGTATGCGTGGAGTGTACTCCATGTGGGTAAAGCGATACACTGTGTACTATGTATCGTATAGGTTGTGGCGTAGTATACTATGGAGAGAGTATACACGGAGTAGACTCGACGTGGGGTGTATGTGCGGAATGGGGTGCACAGTAGAAGTGTGGATGGCACTCCATATGCTGTAGCCGTGACGCATCATAAGGCATGCATTCAGTCTTGAATTGCATGATGTGATAGAGGTATATTGAGATGGACCTTATCATGTTAATTGTCGGGATGAAATCATAGAGGATCAGGAAGTGGGATTAGTCCTGTAGGGACCCCATGGACTAGACTTTGATTTTCAGCCTGGCTAATTTGATTGCTAAGGGCCTCGGCACAAAGGATGAAAATATAGGGGATAGTGAATCCCCCTATCTTATTCCTCTAGTTGGAAAGAAGGTTTCTTGTGGGATTCCATTGAGTAGTATAGAGTAGGAGACTGATTCCAAACACTGCATTATTAGCATGACAAACCATCATAGAAACCTAGCTTCTTTAGCACTGCTTTGATGAAAGGCCACTCTAGTCTATCATAAGCCTTGCTCATGTCTAACTTGATGTCCATATACCCCTCTCTACCCTTCATATTGCACTTCATGGTGTGTAAAGCCTCAAAAGCTACTATTATATTACCAGATTTTAACCTGTTGGGTATAAAGGTAAACTGGACATTGGAAACAATATTAGGCAGTAGGGGTTTTATATATTAGCTATTACTTTAGATACCAACTTATACAAAACATTACACAGAGAGATAGGTCTAAATTTAGTGACCTTTGTTAGAGCTTTTTTCTTTGGTATTAAAGTAATAAAAGTATGATTGATCTCTGGTATGTTGCCATTAGAATTCAAAATAGATAGCACAACCTAACTGACCTGGGGACCAAGTATGTTCCAGTATTTGTCGTAGAAAGTGGCTAGAAAGCCATCTGGACTCAGGGAACTTAGGCCTTCCATTTGGAACAAGAAGGAATTTTGAGTTTCAAAAACTCGAGCCTACATTGATGTTAGACATCCTGGAATGCCTCTGGGTTTTGCAGTTGAGAAGAGTTCCTTGTAGTAGGTCTGGAAAAGAGTACTGATTCCTTCCCTGAAGTGTACTTGAAGCCTGTCCTCTGTGACCAGCTTCTTAGTAAGATTAGTCTTCCTCCTTTGGGATGCACAGTGGTGGAAAAACTTTGTATTTCTATCCCCATCCCTCAGCCACTTTTGCTTGGCTCGCTCTTTCCATCTAACATTCTCTTCCTCAAGCTGTTTTCTGACCATTTCTTGCAGCAATTTTATGGGTTCATTTAGGTGCCCACAATTCTCTTTTTGTAGATCTACTAGCTTGTCCATCTCTTCTTGCACTTGTTGCTTGGAATTCCTTGAACCTACTTTCCTCCATTGCAATAAATGATGTCTGCATATTTCCAAGCCCTCTATGGTGAAATCTAGCTTGCTGTTAGAAGCTCTATGCTTCTTCCAAGCTACTTCCACAATGTCCTTATAATCCCCCTTAAGAAACTAGCTTGCCTCTACTCTGAAGGGTTTGTCAACTTGTAGTGTGGAGGGTTGGTTCCAATCCATGCTAATCATAATAGGACAGTGATTAGAGCTAAGAGCTGGCAATGTGTGGACCTTTGAATGGGGGAAGATGTCAATCTAGCTGGGGTTACCTACCCCTCTATCAAGCCTTTCCTTAGTAAGGCTTTACCATGTCTGCCATTTGACCAAGTGAATTTATTGTCCAAATAGCCTAGGTCAAAAAGCATTCATCGAGAGTGTATCTAAGCAGAATCATCTAAGATTGAGGTCTTAATGGTCCTCCTTTCTTTTCACTAGAAAGTAGGATTTCATTAAAATCACTAATGCAAATCCATGCCTGGTTATGAGAGGGTTTGATAGTCTTGAGAAGAGCCCAACTTTCCTTTCTTTTAGTAGTCACTGGTTGGCCATAGAAATCAGTGAGAAACCAGCTCCTTCCTGCCACTGATTCCTGGACTAAAAGAGATATATGATGAGAGGAGTAGGTGTAATAACCCAAAATTTTTTAAGATAAAGCATTTACTTGAGAATATTTTAAAGGAATTTATTGGAAGGATATTTGTTTTATAAAAATAGGATTTGAGACTTAGATGCATTCAAAGAAAATTTTTGGATTAAACTT
This sequence comes from Platycarya strobilacea, assembly GCA_036898215.1. Lineage (NCBI taxonomy): Eukaryota > Viridiplantae > Streptophyta > Magnoliopsida > Fagales > Juglandaceae > Platycarya > Platycarya strobilacea. The sequence goes on along the minus strand of CM072558.1, from coordinate 5,064,960 downwards.
TGGGAATTTTAGCATGGCGTCAACTAGAGAATTCAATTTGGACCTAGAAAGAGATAAATTTGAGAAATTTGAAAAATAAATTGAAAGGGAAGTGATAGAATAAAACATCAAACACTTCATGTGCCAAAACGAGTTGTAGGGCTAAACTGTCAGATTTTGATGTAATAGTCATACCTCTTTCATATAAGGTCAGAACGAGGTGTTCTAATTCTTATAGAACTTTAAGAGACATATCTATAACTTTCATATTTTGGGTTTTTGAAGATAAGGAATGGATCAAGGACTAAATCTGGTGTGAAGTGGATGGATGGGAATGGAATTCAACTGGTAATTGACTGAGATGAGTTGTCTTATGTTCGGCCATGTGATGAAAATTATGATTGGCTATCAATTTTTGCAAGGTCTTAAAGTGATTCAAAATCCTATAAAACCATAAGAGGATGATATTAAAATTTCATGTTTTGAGTTTTCAAAGAATCAAATTTTATCTAGGACTTATTTGGGATGGAATGTGCCTGACCCCCAGGAGAGGACAAGTGGCCAGATATATCTATTGGAAGATTTCCTATGATATTATTTTATCTTTACTCCCATGTGTTGAAACTCTTTGAGTCCTTGAGCAAGATCATTTTATAGGTGGATTAATCTCAACCATAGGATTAAAATATCAGCAAATCCCTATAGGATTGGGGGTGATTATGAGATCACAAGTGTAGGGGACACCTCACCTATGCAGCCAAATGGAGTTGCTAAAATGTCCAAACTATTTCTCCTTGCATCCCACGCCTCTTATGCCTATAAATAAATGCATGGGTTTCTCTTCTTTCCCCATGAATGATACCAGTCAGCCCTAGTGAGAAATTCTCAAGAGAAATACACAAAAACTCACTCACATCACCTAAGTGCCAAAAGATAGCTAATTGAGAGCATTGGAGAAGAAGTGGTGCAAGACTAACCATAGACATCTAATTTAGCTTTGAGAAAAATTTTAAGTGCATATATTAATTTAATCTTGGCATAGAATAAGTGGTTTAGTGATTGGATTATATTTGATATTTATTTGAGCTTAATTTTTGTTTATGTGTTAAATTGAAACATATTGAATTTTGGAGTGGTTTTTGCTATAGAAAAATGCTAGAAAAATTATGAGACTTTAGAAATATATTCTATGATGTTATATGAAGAGAATTATGTAAAAACATGAGATTTTTCTCCGGAAAAGAATGAAGAAACAACTCTAGTGAATTTTGGCCTTAATAGGATTATTATTGGCAAATTTAACACCTTTTGGTAAATCAGACATAACTTATTCGTTTGATATCAGCCTTAATACGTCACATGCACATACATTTACGTTACATCAATTCATAAAATCAATGCCTACTAAGACAAACTCGATTCTATAACATGTATCATACCAATTATACCCTTAAATAACATATATAATTTTTCTTTATTAAAACATCAACCTTTATCCAAGTAAAAGTCTTGAATTTAAGCAAATAGAGTATCGAGCGAGATTCAAGTGAATATCAAGCAAACTGGGTATCTCACTCGAGTAAGGTATCGAGCGAGATTCAATCGAACATCAAGCAAACTAGGTATCTCACTTGAGCTAGGTATCGAGCGAGATTTAAGCGAGGTCTCAGGTTAGAACTCGCTTGAGCAGGGTATCGAGCGAGTGTCAAGTAAAGTCTCGGGTTGCACTTCACTCAAGCCAAACATCTAGCGAGAGTCAAGCGAGGGTTTATATTTGTTCTACGCTCGATCCTTCAGTCGAGCGAAGTTACAAAGCAAGGGGTTTTTCAATCTAAAACATGCAATCTTTTCTCAAAAACCTTATTTTTACTTATTAAAACATAAATCTATGTTCTTATAATTTTCTTACCATTTTACCATAACAAATTCTCATCCAAAACACAATGGATTTTAATTACATCATATAAGCAAGGTTTAATCTTCAACTAACAACAAACATGGTTTCATAATCAATTTACTTAATCTATGCCAAATTAGGTTAAATTGTATACTTACAAGTTTCTCCAAAACTTGAATGGATGATAGAACAAATCTCTTGTAAGAATTCCTCAAGATCACACAATTAGCTCACTTAAATGATGTTTGGATGTTCAATGGTTTAAAGAGGCTTCTTCTTTGGTTTTCTCTCCAAGTGGGCATGTGTCGGCGCCCAGCTTGCGCTTGGGTTCGTACGCAAAATGCGACGCCGGGGACGAACGTCACAAGGAAGTCATCCCTTATCTTACTTAGGAGAGCCTTAACTTTTTTTTTTTTTTTTTTAATCGCAGCAGGAAAAAGGTCAAGCCAAAAATAAACGACAAAACGTTACGTTTGTCGCACATCACATGGTTAACAAAATAAAACCCAAATTAAACATCGCAAGCTCATATATATACATATCAGAATAAAGTCACCAACGTAAACAGTTTTATACAAAAGTACTTCCCAGAACAGCGGGAAGATTTTTCCAAAAGTACATCGGTGAATACAAAATAAAGGTGCTGCTGATCCACTCCTCCCTCCGCCAACCATACTAATAGGCGGGTTCTTCTTTTATCTTCTTATAGTTGGGACCATAACGAAGGCTGTCCAGACTCAGCCCTGGACCTATGTCACACATCATCCCAGAGGATGACGTAAACAGGCGTCCCAAGTGGAGGAGCCCGTCAACTCCCAGCACCATACAGCACCCCGTAGGGCGTAGGTTGTCAAAAAAGTAAGTCGCCATAGGAAGCGACTCTGCCGCCCACTGACCCAACAGGTCTAGGGTCACTGGTCGGGCAGTCTCAGCCTTAGTCGGGCCCATGAGGGTCCGACCCATCTTCTCGAGAGTCATAATCCGTGGATCCATCCTGTCCTGCAATGACTTCTATTGTTCCCAAGGGAGCAATAGTAAAGATAATAAAAGGGGGGTGAGATTTCGGGAGAAATCTCAGCAAGTACACTAACACTTAAACCAGAACATATCAGATATACAGATAAGCGAACAAAACATTCTTAACTAATGCACATGCAATGAATGACTGACTCATGCACATGCTCATGAAAACTTTTAAACAGACATACTTCTTTCAGACTTCTTTTCATAAAACTTTCTTGCAGACTTCTTCTTTCAAACTTCTTTTCATATCATCGTTGCTTTTCAAAACGTTCCTTTAAAACATTTCGTATCTTTCTTTCTTTCTTTCTTAGGCGCCACTTATCATATACAGATCTTTCTTATGGCTCGAAAGCCCTTCTTGTCATGACTTTTTCTTTCACATGTATGAGACACAACACGGTTCCCCTAGCACCGCGTGTTCCCTGCTGGTTACCGCATCACCCTAAAGTGAGCGTCATATAACTTTAAAACGGTAGGTCCTTACACCTTATCCGTCTTGGGCACCCACCAGCGTTAGATGCTACCGCGCTCCGGCCACCTTTTGGTGCCATACACGGTCCGCCGACTGTTCTTCGTCGACCCAGGGGCTACCACTCGACTTTAGACACTCCTGAGTGGACAGGGAGTTCCACTGGGGCACTTCCCCGTCCCAGCCTTTGGGGTTCTTATAAAACTTTACTTCTTTTCTTTTCTTTCAAAAAGTTCAATCTTTTCTTTTCTTTTCCTTTTTCTTGAAAACATGCTTGACTTTAAAAACTTCTTTTCGTGACTTATGCATGGAACATGCAATGCTTACTCAATATCATGCAAAACCCGAGACAAGCTCGAGTACATTCACATCTCATCTTCTTTTCTCCCTCTTTTGGGATAACCTCATAATTTTTCTACTTAGTCACCATATTCTATTCCCAAAATGGGCCTAGGATTGAAGTGGGGTATTGGGCCCATCTCCAACCCATCATGGCCGAATTCTCCTAGAGAGTTTCTAGGGCTTTTCTTCATCATTTGACTTCAAACTTCCTCCAATAAATTTTAAAGTATCAAATTGAGTCGAGTACCCTCCTTAGCAAGGGGTAACCGAAACCCTAATGTTTCCCAAGTAACCATTTCACATCAAACTTAGTTATTCCTATTTCCTCCATTCACCTTTTCAACTTAGGGAATTCCTCCCCTTAGTCTATTCAAGCTTCCTTTCCTAAAAGTTTCTTCTATGAGTTCAACTAAACAAAAATCACCACAACACAATATAATATCAATCTTCCAATCTCAACCTTAAACATCATCAATTTCCAAATAAACATTTCTATACATCATACACAAGCGATCATTCCTTTCATATGCAAATATATATATATATCATTTCCATCTATATCAATCAAATAATTTATTCTCATGTCCATTTTTTTTTTTACAACAATATGCTCCTTGAATAAATCAATTCCATCACTAGTTCCTCAAATAAAATCTTTACCTTAACAACACCACAATTTAATATTTAACACTAAAATCCTTCATGCATCATTTTCATCATTTCATCAAATAATCATGCTTTTTCCTCTCTTTTGCAACTAACACTTGATTCATCATTTCTACTCATATTCTAAGCTTGTTCCATCATATAATTTATCCAAGAATATTCATATCTCAAGCAAGAAAAATCATTCCAATCCAAACATGGCAATGGCAACCATTAATCCAACAACCATGATCACTCCACTATATATAAGACTTGTTAAGGAAAAAGTGGGAGTATACTTACAACACTCCTATTAGGCTTTAGCTTAAATCTGAAATTACACATATAAAATCTCCCATTAGTCTAGTCATGAACATAAAACTCAAAGAAAACCCTATTTCCTTCCAACCATTTCAAAGTGTTACATGTGTGTGTGTGTGTGTTCTTCCTAATCTTGTATAGGTTTAATCACTAACCTTCTCCAATGACTTGATCACCTTCACACTCTTGCTTTTGGCTTTCTTACTATAGGATTCTCCAAAATATGTGGTGAAAAGAGAAGAAACAAAAGTAGGATTGGCTAGGGTGAGTTTGGCCGAGAGGTGGAGAGGAAGTGAGAGTGTTTGCATGTGTCTAATTGATTTGAGCTCAAGGGGTTTTGCCTAAGGGTCACACGGCCAGCTCCCTTCCCTAGGGTCCTTGGTACTCTTCTCATCATGTTTAGGCATGGCTAAAGATAGATGGGTTGATTGACAACTCTAGGCCACTCCAAGATCAAATCTTGGCCATACCTAGATGATTCTCCTTTCTCCTTTCTTTCCTATGGCCGGCGGCTTCTTGGTGCCTCTAGCCTCCATTTTCTTGTTTTTCACTCAATCATCATTCCCCTATCCCCTCATGTGTCCATCCAAGTGATTCCAAAGCCATGCTTTTTGGAATTTGAGCAAGGCATGACCGGCCAAGCTAGCTCCACCGAAACTCCCTTCTTGCTTCTCTTCCTAGTTTTTGTCATTTCATTCACCTACACATACACTATACCTCTCTTCACATCACCATACTTTCTTACACATGTACTTCATCCACTTACACACTCTTCTTCTTTGTCCTATCACTTGTAGATGGCCATACCCCATGAGACTCCCCAAGGAACCCCACGGATTGGCCTCCACCGAAACTCCAAGCTCCCTTCCTCCAAGCTTCTCCTCATGACACTTGTAACTTCCCTACACATCATGACCTCACTTGGCAAGTCAAGGGATGGTGTTTTGTACCTCCAAGATACCATGGTAGGAAAAATCATTCCATTAGATCCTACACTCAATCCTACATGGCATGCATCCAACTACTAGTCAACCTTCACCAAATAAGATTTTCCTACAAGGGTTTGGATAATTTTTCTAGGATTTTTCTCCCATTGACAAGTGTCTCAACTATGGGCTTGATGGGCTATGGGCTCATTCTATGGGCTTTTGGACTCACCATTGCTCTCTTGGCCCATTCACTTGATCTATTCTCCAAAAGTCTCATTCCTAAGCCCATCTCTTCAAGGCCTATTTGGTTCTTTCACCAACCACCACTAATCTTGTGCATTAATCCTTAATTAGTTAATTAAATCAAGATGGAGATTTTTAGGGCTATTACAGCATGTGTTCTACTTTTCAAAGAGGATTATAAGACTTACCAACACACACACATATATATAGGAGGGTGGTCGGCCCTTTATAGGAAAAGGAGAAGAAGAGGTAGCTAAAGGCTACCGGTTACCTCTTGCTTGGAGGATGGTGTGTCATACTTCCTAAACTCAAATGATTAAATCTAAGCATATAAAATCTAGACTTGGCAGAAAATATCCTCATCCAATGGCTGATATTAAGTCATTTTAGTCAGCCAAAATTGATCAATGATCGAAGAAATATCAGATGACCTAAGGCATGAGGTGGCACTCACCTAACCATGCATGAAGCAAACCATTCCAGCCTTTCTTGGTCTCCCACATCTCCCAGCCTTTTTCTTATCCATTTGGTTACTTGATAAGCCTTCCAAGACTCCATTTGACATTTTCTAGAAGGCCAATTATTGGTTTAGTTGGGATAGACTTTAGTTTGTAACTCACTTAGTTAGACTTGGACATATTCAGATAGATTTCTTCCTTTCATGTTATCTCATGTCTTTGGGTCAACTAAACCTTCTAGATTACTTCTTATTCTCATGCCACATACTCCTACATCTGTCAAGACCTCAGAAGAATTAATAGCCAATCACAATTTTCATCACATGCCCCAATTTGATCTATTTCTTCTAACTCGAGTTCCATTTGAGCTCAAACCAGAACTGTCCATTTGTTTCCAGAATAAGTCATTGATCTAGTCCAAATATTCAAAATCTCATAATATGAAAATTTTATATCTATCTCTTTGGATTCTATAAGAATTTGAATTATCTCATTTGGACATCATATGACCAAGTTATGAGTTTTACACTAAACATAGACAGTTAAGCCCAAGAATACCAATCTGGGCACACCAAGTGTTTGGTGGATATTCCTTCTTGTTTCACTCGAAATTCCCTAGATAAAATCTCCTCATTTTCCATATATATACACACTTTTCCAGATCTTAGAGTAATTGAGAAAATAATCCAAAGACTTATTCTTATTCAAAGTCTTTAGTCAACTTCAAAGTCAATGCCTATCTATCTCCAATTCAAATCTTCCACTTCCATCTTCATTTCGTATTTGATTAAGTCCACATCTCTTAAAACTTAAAACATAAAAGTTGTAGATATTTTTCTTTACTTTCCATAGCCTCTTGAATCACTCAAATCTGAAAACAAATGAGCAAGATATGGCCATTCTACTAATAGACATCAAATCTCTCCCTGTATCTCGCTCGAGCCAGACATTAAGCGAGAATCGAGTGAGATCTTGGGTTAGGCATTTTTTCCACATAAAATAAGCCACCATTGTACCCAATCCTACTCCTAACCTTCCAACATACAATTATAAGTCTTTTCTTTATTATACTTATTCCTTATTTGATCAATTTTCAATGATCATGCCACATATGAAAATTAAACGGATATTTAAAAATCTCGGTTATGACATATTTATTAAGGACAATGCTTATTTTAAGTTGGGGGTAGGAGAGTTGCTCATATACATGTGTTGAATCTTTTCAAGTTTCTTCTTCAATGACTATGTTTTCAATTTTCTGTGTTTGGGAATGTGAGAATTAGGTGTTGTATCATGTTTGTCGACGCCCCAGCTTGCGCTTGGGTTCGTATACAAATTGCGACGCCGGGGACGAACGTCACAAGGAAGTCATCCCTCATCTTTACGTGTGAGAGCCTTATTTTATGTCATACACAGGTATACTTTTTTTTTATATCGCAGCGGAAAAAGGTCAAGCCATAAATAAACGACAAAACGTTACGCTTGTCGCACATCACATGGTTAACGAAATAAACCCAAATTAAACATCACATGCGTATATATATATACCAGGATAAAGTCACCAATGTAAACAGTTTTATACAAAAGTACTTCCCAAAACAACGGGAAGATTCTCCACAAAATACATTAGTGAATACAAAATAAAGGTACTGTCAATCCACTCCTCCTTCCGCCAACCAAACTAATAGGCGGGTTCTTCTTTTATCTTCTTAAAATTCGGACCATAACGAAGACTGTCTAGATTCAGTCCTGGGCTTACGTCACACATTATCCCAGAGGATGACGTAAACAGGCGTCCCATGTGGAGGAGCCCGTCAACTCCTAGCACCAAACAGCACCCCGTAGGGCGTAGGTCGTCAAAAAAATACGTCCCCATAGGAAGCGACTCTGCCGCCCACTGACCCAACAAGTCTAGGGTCACTGGCCCGGCAGTCTCAGCCTTAGTCGGGCCCATGATGTCCTGCAATAACTTCTATCTTAGTCGTAATCCGAGGATCCATCATGTCCTGCAATAACTTCTATCGTTCCCAAGGGAGCGATAGTAGAAATAATAAAAGGGGGTGAGATTTCGAGAGAAATCTCAGCAAGTATACTAATACTTAAACCAGAACATTTCAAATATACAGATAAGTGAACAAAACATTCTTAACTAATGCACATGCGATGAATGAGTGACTCATGCACATGCTCATGAAAACTTTTAAACAGACATGCTTCATTCAGACTTCTTCTTTCAAACTTCTTTTCGTATCATCATTACTTTTCAAAACATTTCTTTAAAACATTTCGTATCTTTCATTCTTTCTTAGGCGCCACTTATTTTGAACAGATCTTTCTTATGGCTCGAAAGCCCTTCTTGTCATAACTTTTCACTTAACATGTATGAGACACAACACGGTTCCCCTAGCACTGCGTGTTCCCTGCTCGTTACCGCATCACCTTATTGTGAGTGCGTCTTATAACTTTAAAATGGAAGGTCCTTACACCATATCCGTCCTTGGCACCCACCAGCGTTAGGTGCTACCGCGCTCCGGACACCTTTTGGTGCCATACACGGTCCGCCGACTGTTCTTCGTCGACCCAGGGACTTCCACTCGACTTTAATCACTCCTGAGTGGACAGGGAGTTCCACTGGGGCACTACCCCGTCCCAGCCTTTGGGGTTCTTATAAAACTTTACTTCTTTTCTTTTTCTTCAAAAATTCATTCTTTTCTTTTCTTTTTCTTAAAAACATGCTTGACTTTAAAAACCTTCTTTTCATGACTTATGCATGGGACATGCAATGCTCACTAAATTTCATACAGAACCCGAGACAAGCTCGAGTGCATTCACATTTCATTTACTTTCTCCCTCTTTTGGAATAACTTCATAACTTTCCTACTTAGTCATCATGTTCTATACTCAAATTGGGCCTAGGATTGAAGTGGGGTATTGGGCCCATCTCCAACCCATCATGGCCGAATCTTCCTAGGGAGTTCCTAGGGCTTTCCTTCATCATTTGACTCCAATTATCTTCCAATAAATTTTAAAGTATCAAATTAAATCGTGTACCCTCTTTAGCAAGGGGTAACCGAAACCTTAGTGTTTCCCCAAGTAACCATTTTCACTTCCGAACTTAGTCATTTCTATTTCCTCCATTCACCTTTCAAACTTAGGGAACTCCTCCGATTAGTCTATTCCAACTTTCCTTTCTAATAGTTTCTTCTATGAGCTTAACTAAACAAAATCACCACAAAGCAATAAAATTTGATCTTCCAAATCTCAACCTTAAATATCATAAAATTCCAATTAAACATTACTAGATATCATACACAAGTGGTCACTTCTTCCATATGCAAGTATACCATTTCCATTCATACCAATCATATAAATTATTCTCATATCTATTTTCATTTTCTCAAAACAATATGCTCCTTGAATAAATCAATTTCATCACTAGTTTCCTCAAATAAACTTTACCTTAGCAACACCAAATTTAATATTTAACCCTAAAATCCTTCATGCATCAATTTCATCATTTCATAAAATAATCATGCTTTCCCTTTCTTTTTGCAACTAACACTTGATCCATCATCTCTACTCACATTCTAAGCTTATTTCATCATAGAGATTTACACAAGAATATTCATATCAAAAACAAGTAAAAATCAATTCAATCCAAATATGGCAATTACAACCATTAATCCAACAAGCATGATCACCTCACTATATACAAGAATTGTTAAGGAAAAGGTGAAAGTATACTTACCACACTCCTATTAGACCTTAGCTTAAAATCTGAAATTATACATATAAAATCTCCCATTAGTCTAGCCATGAACATAAAACTCAAAGGAAACCCTATTTCCTTCTAACCAAAACAAAGTGTCACATGTTTGTGTGTGTTCTTCCTAAACTTGTATGGATTTAGTCACTAACCTTCTCCAATGAATTGATCACTTCCACACTCTTGCTTTTTGGCTTCACTACTATAGGGTTCATCAAATTATGTGGTGAAAGGAGAGGAAGCAAAAGTAGAAGTGACTTGAGTGAGTTTGGCCGAGAGGTGGAGAGGAAATGAGAGTGTTTGCATGTGTCCAAGTGAAATGAGCTTAAGGGAATTGCCTAAGGGGTCACATGGCCAGCTCTCTTTCCTAGGGTCTTTGGTACATTTTACACCATACTTAGGTATGGCTAATGATAGATTGGGTGATTGACAACTCTAGGCCACTCCAAGATCAATCTAGGCCATGCCTTGGTGGATTTTCTTTTCTCCCTTTCACTTCCTATGGCCGGCGACTTCTTGGGGCTTCTAGCATCCATTTTCTTGCTTTTTACTCCATCATCATTCCCCTATCCTCTCATGTGTCCATCCAAGTGATTCCAAAGCCATGCTTTTTGAAATTTGAGCAAGGCATGATCTGGCCAACCCAAGCTCCACCGAAAATCCACTTTGTTCATCTTCCTAGTTTTTGTCATTTCAATCACCTACATCCACACCATACCTCTCTTCACATCACCATACTCTCTTACACATGTACTTTATTCACTTACACACTCTTTCCCTTTGTCCTATCACTTGTTGGTGGCCATACCCCATGAGATTCCCAAATGCACCCTACAGATGGCCTTCCACCGAAACCACCTAGCTCCCTTTCATCCATGCTTCTCCTCATGCCATTTGTCACTTCCCTACACACCATGATCTCAATTGGCAAGTCAAGGGATGGTGTCTTGTACCTCCAAGATTCCATGGTAGGAGAAATCATTCCATGAGATCCTACACTCAATCCTACATGGCATGTATCCAACTACTAGTCAACCTCCACCAACTTGGATTTTCCTATAAGTGTTTGGATAATTTTCTAGGATTTTTCTTCAATTGACAAGTGTCTCTGCTATGGGCTTGATGGGCCATGGGCTCATTCTATGGGCTTTTGGACTCACCATTGCTCTCTTGGCCCATTTACTTGATCCATTCCTCAAAAGTCTCATTTCTAAGCCCATCTCTTCAAAGCCTATTTTGTTCTTTCACCAATTACCACTAATCTTGTGTATTAACCTTTAATTAACTAATTAAATTAAGATGAAGATTTTTAGGGCTATTACAATGTTCATATAGGTTAAACTAAGGATGAACATAGTCTCTTAATGTTTGTTTCTTTTGAATAGTCACTTAAGCTTTGAAAAATAGATCTTCAATTGGTGATTGATGGTTAAAACCTTACACAATTAGAGTACTTGTGGACTCTTGAGAAATCTAGCTTAATAACATCCAGCCTTGTATTTAGTAAGGACTCTAGTGAACCATTGAAAAAAAAAAAACTTGCCCTCCTGGAATCCTAGTGGTAAGGGCAGATTTTTGAAAGTGTGGGTAGGTGCACATTCATAGGTTTGATTCCCCCTAGAGAACCAAGAGGGGCAGTAACCTAGTGGTAAGGGCAAATTTGTGAAAGTGTGGATAGGCGCACATTTATTGGTTTGATTACTCCTAGGAAACCAAAAGAAAAAAAAATGGAAAACAAAAAAAGAAGAGACACTAAAATGTAGAAAAAGTGTTGATACAAAGTGCCAAAAAAAAGGACAATGATGAGTGATGGTTTTGAACTAGAGAAATATCAACTGATTTTTCCCAACTAAATGTTGGTACTAGAGTTGTTTAGAGAGATTTTGAAGGAAAATACTTGAAAATCTAATCACACACTCATAGCACTCAATGATATACTATTGAAGCTTGTTTTTCCATTGTTTGAGTGTCTCTTAAAAAGGGTAAATAACAAGAGACTATGGGGAGCTCTGGTTTATCCTAATTCGGTTTTAAGCTTGTAGTGTTGATGACTAATCCCAAACACCAAATTTTGAACTCAGAAAGTTTGAAGAGAAACATATTGACATATTCCTTTTTTAATGCCAGTTTATTTGCTAGAGACTAGCAAAAACTAGTTGGGGGTGTAATAAATGGATATCTATGTTGACTTAATACTCTTAATCTATTGGGTTAAATGAATTTTATGTGCTAAATAAAGAGTATTAAATTGATAATGTGAATTAATTGATTTTTGAGTGTGAATTAATGTTCTACCCCTAACTTAATGCAGGTGGGCTAACTTAACATTGAAATGAGCTGAATTATTGTGACTAAGTCATACGAAATAGGCCTAATAGTAGATGACGTCGTTAATAAACATGCATGTGACCTATTGTGAAGTAACAAATGGAAGCTCAGGCTGTGACTTGAAATCAAGGTTCATTTCCATGTGACTTAATTCAGGCCTAATAGAAGACACGTCCAAGTCTATTAGTCCAAGCCCAAGAGGAATTAAACCTGATGCTAGAGAAGAAATTAAAGAGCCGAGAGACATGTGAAGCCCATTACTCAAGTGCAGCCCACATCCACATTTATAGCTACAGTGTTAGCATGAGCCTCATTTGCTGATGAAATGCAACACTTAAGCAAAAAATGAAAGAAGTCGTGTGAGGAAGGAACATTTGGGAATGTAACAAGCAAACAAAGCGAGAGAGGAAAGAAGAGGAAGGGAGGGCGCATGCACACGATAGATTTAACAGCTTGGAGAGAGAAGGAATGAGATTGTTACGGGTATAAAAGAGAGAGAAGATTCTTGATTAGGGTTAGCGAGTTTTACTTCTAGTTTTGTGGTTATTTTCGTTGTTCACAGACATTTTATTCGCATTCTATGGTTTACCCATTTTTGGGTATTTTCTCAAATTCTACTATGGTTTTACTCAGATTTATTTTCCTTGCTAAGAATAGGATGTGTAGCTAAATCTGAAGTTCGGGTTGTGGAATGAGACTTTACTCGTCTCAGATTCTAGTATTTTGTAATATTTTGTTGTTGAATGTTAGGTTTATTTTCTTGCTAGCTGGATGTGGTTTGAAGATAGATTGTAGCTCTTGTTCTTGATTTGTTGTTGACGTTAGGCACAACAAATGCTTGAAAATATCAAGGCTATTTTCTCTTGATTGTTAGTGTGTTTTAGCTAGTATGGAAATAAATTATTTAAGTGAATATTGCAAAAACCTAAGCGTTATTTTTTTTCTATCTTCCGATTAGCAGTGCCTTGACTAGAATGCTAGTTAAGAAATTAACTAGAAGATGAGACATGGGAGTCCCGAACCCAACCCAAGCACTTAGTAATTTACTCATTTAACAGTTGCATTAATTCCATCTCTGATTTAGAATTACTCATATTAATGCCATACTTTTCCTATTTCACTTTTTCTTTTCAATTTAAGTTTAGTTTTGGATAGAATCAATCTTGTAAGTAAACTTCAGAAATCTTTTCATTTCATCTAACAATTCTTACTCAGTTTTTATACAAGCATAAAAAGCACAACAACATTTCTCACATTTCTTTCTATTTTCTCTTTCATAGTTAATACATACTTTTCTCAATATATTTTTACAAATGGTTTGATAACCCTTTGTCCATATGAATTTCAATCCTGGACTCATCCTTGTCTTATTTCAATAACTTCTACACTTGGAAGTCAAATTTAGTATCTCATCAAAGACACTAAATGTGATGAGAAGATATGGTTTTTCAATATTCAAGGAAATATGGTATAGAAATTGAGGGAAATTTACAAAGAAAATCAAGTTGTATGAGTAATGAATATACTCTGATATTTCCAGATTAGGCAAATGTAGACAGTTTCAACGTCCTTTAGTAATATAGATATAAATGACTCATTTTATATCGGATTGAGATGATTCAACATAATTTGGAAATTGAAGAGGAATATCTACAATTCTTATGTTTTGAGTTTTAAGAGATATGAATTTAATCAAATACGAAATTGAGATTGAGGTGGTAGATCAGAATTCAATATATAGGCATTGACTTGGAGTTGACTAGTGATTTTAATTAAGATTAAGCCTTTGATATATTTTCTCAGTTATCCTAAGATCTTGACAAGTGTGTAGAAATACGTTAAATGAGAAGATTTTATTTAGTAAGTTTCGTGTGAAACAAAAGAGATCATTTATTAAACACTTGGTGTGCTCGGATTGATACTCTCGGGCTTATCTGTTGACTTTCAGTAGAAAAATCATAACTTGGTCATATGAGCTCCAAAGGAAGTGATTTTAGTTCCTATAGAACCTCAAGAATTATATATAAAACTTTTATATTTTGGACTTTTGAAGATAAGTAATTGATCAAGGACGAAATCTGGTGTGAAGTCGACAAACAAGAATAGGAGTCAATTGGTAACCGACTTAGATGAGTTACCCTATGTTTGGCTAAGTGACAAAAATTGTGATTAGATACCAAACTTTTCGAGGTCGTGACATGTGTAGAAACATGTGGTAAGTTGATAAGAATTTATCTAGAAGCCTTGGTGGGTAAGAAACAAAGGAAAACAAATGGAGAACTTGGATTGGGTGTTCTCGAGTGATTTTGACGTGTTTCGGTACATTAATCATGTCTCTCTCATATTATCTTATAATAAGGTAATTGAAAATTATATGGATCATTAAGAGGATTATCTAAAACTTTTATGTTTGAGTTTTTGGATAATCGAATTGAATCAATGGGTTATTTGGGCTGGAAGTGGACTGATCTGAATTGAGCGTAAACTCAAACCCGAAAATGAATTACAGCACCGACCTACTTTAAGAGCTTGAATCTGATTGATTCTTTCCATTTCTATCTTATAGACATGTGTGGATAGGTGGGTGTCATGTGGTGGAAGAGTTTCTAGAAGGATAATTTTTCTATAACTAGGGAGGGACTAGAAACATATCTGATTGGTGAGAAATCAGTTGAAAACCAACTTAGCAAGACTAGTCACACATTTTATCCCAACCAAGTATAAGAGCCATCTCCCAAATCAATCCAAGTGGCTTCATAGGATGGAAAACAAATGGTAATATAGGGTGAAACCCCTAGAGGCATAGGATAATATTTGGAGGAACCAAATAGCCAAACGACAACTCATAGATGATATTTTGAGATTTTGTTACTTTTTCCTTTCATGTGCTGGAATGATTCTAGCCATTGATCAAGATATGCATATAAGTGATACAACCATGACCTTTGGATGAGAATATCACCAACTAAGCCTAAGCTCTAGAGGTGATGATCAGCCTAAGGTAACAAAACACACACACGGCAAAAAGGGGAGAACCGGTTACCTTGAAGAATTTTCTATCCTCTTATGCCTAAGTGTCGCCCCTCATACTATATATATATATATATATATGTATATATATGTAATGGCTTCTATTCATCCCTTTTTAGTGATATCACACAGCCATAGTGAGAAATCCCTAAGAAAATTCACTCAAAACTCACTCACTTCACCTAAACCTCTAAAAGGAGCTAAGTGAGAGCATAGGAGGAAAAGTCGTGCAAGATCAACCCTAGACTTTCAATCTAACTTTAAAAAAATTTGTAAGTGCATTACTTAACATAATCTTGGTGTAGTATAAGTGGCTTAATTTATAGATTTAATTTGATGCTTGTTTGAGCTTAAATATTGTTTATGTGTTAAATTGAAAGCTATTGAATTTTGGAATGGTTTTTGTTATGGAAAAATACTAGGAAAATTATGAGATTTTAAAAATATATTATATAATTTTATTATAAAATTATTATGTAAAAATATGAGGTCTTGATTTGGAAAAAAAAATGATAGAGCAACCCTAGCTAATTTCAGTTTTAAAAAAGGGGTAATGTTGATAGATTTAACATTTTATGATAAATTGGTCATAACTTTCTAGTGTAATATCGGAATTTAATAATTTAAGAAGCTATGGAAATATAAGATAGAGATATAAAACTTTTATGTTTTAAGTTTTAAGAGATAATAACCCTATAAAGGGCAGATTTGGGATTAAAGTGACAAAACAGAGTAGGTATGGACTTCAAATGGTGTATTTCTTTTATACTGAACTTTTAGTGAATTATTTGAATGAGATTTTTAACAAGTATGGTAAATTTAGGAATTTCAATGTACTAGTAGAATTTTTAAGAATTATTATGCTAAAAAGATAAAATAATAATAAAATTATATATATATATAAAAGAAATATTCAAGAAAACTTATAAATATGCTTAAGTTGAGTAATTATGTAAATATTGATTTAAGTTAAATAAGTTAAATAAATAAATAATTAAGATTAAGTTTCCTATACAATTCGGTCAGTCTAGTTTAATAAGATTATAATATTTCATTTAATTATGTATGTATCAGTTGTTAAGCTTTGACGTTATGAAATTTAGGTGATGTATGTACATGTAAGCTTTTGTGATATGTTTTTATATGTCATATAATTTATGAAAACATGAAACATGCATGTTATAAGTCTAAATTTATGCATATGTTGCACTTCGTTACATATATGTATTGTCATAAGTCATGAAATCTGTTTTAAGAAAATATGTTAAGAAAATTTTAAGAGAACATGATAAGACTTAAGTCACGTCATGACGGGGATGGCAATACGTAACGCCCAGAAGATTAACATGATTTGATAAGTTAAGTTTCGTATCACAACGGGGATGACGATACGTAATGCTCGGACGATTGATGAGTTATATGTATGGATAAGCTGACGCGATGAAGACGGCAATATGTAACGCCTGTCGAGGGTAAGCATTAAGTAAGACCCACAAGATTAACAAATAAGATGGCAAGTATAAGTTTTAAGAATAAGATAGTAGGTCCAAATAAGGTCTAAGTTTGTATGGGAAGAGTGGTCATTGACATGCTTAAGTCTCATAAAGCATTTTCATAAGCTAAAGATCTGTGATCATTGCAATGTATGATAATTTCTGATGTTATCTACGCCTTATTTTGTTAACTTTACTGAGATTTATTGAAAATCTCACTCTTTTAAGTTTTATCTATCATTCCTTATAGAATAATAGATGTTGTTATAGGATTAGATAAATTGCAATGCGATTCAGATAGCACAGGAGATTCTGAGGTACCCTAAGGGTCCTACAAAATATTTCTCTCCAGTTAATATGATCTCTCATGTACATGACCAAGTAAAATAGTAAGATTACTGGATGACGGTGGGATACGATATTTTGTTTTAAGAAAATGAACTGGGCTATGTAAGTCTTAGATACAATATGTTTTTGTAAATGTAGAGTTATGAAGGTTATAGTTTTACCATGCCATGTGATCTATTTATGCAAGAGTTAGATATCTTTGCATGTACTAGAGATTTACCTATTTCTACTGTGTTTCGCATTGCATTTAATTAATAAGTTTAGATGTATGTATGCGATTCCTTATTTTTATGTAGGATAAGTAGCCTTATATTACCTGTCCGGATGTTTCGATTTACGTCTTAGTCGAGGCAAAAAATCAGGGCGTTACATTTCTTATCCTCATCTTAAACTTGAGTTAGCCATCTTCAAAACCCCTTTGGGTCCAAAAATTATAGTAATCTTTTTATTGGGTATTTTCTCACTATAAGATTATTGCTTTAGAGGGAACACTCGATTGTAGTAGAAGAAGAACAAGAAAAATTCAGCTAAACACACTTACACCATTAGAATACCAAAGAGAAGACAATCTAGAGGCCTTAGAGGGAGGATTGCTTAAAGCTCAACCCTATCATTCAACCAAGCTTAGGAGAAATTTTTAAGTGTATATATTAACTTTATCTTGGCATATAATAAGTGGTTTGGTGATTAGTTTATGTTTGATATTTATTTGAATTTAATCTTTGTTTAGGTGTGTTAAATTGAAACATATTAAATTTTGGAGTGGTTTTTGTTATAGAAAAATGCTAGAAAAATTAGGAGACCTTAGAAATATATTCTATGATGTTATATAAATATAATTATGTGAAAACATGAGATTTTTCTACAGAAAAAAATGATAAACCAACTCTAGGAAATTTTGGGCTTAATAGGGGTATTATTGACATAATCAACATCTTTTAGTAAATTGGACATAACGTATTAGTGTGATGTCAGAATGGAATAATTTAAGAGGCTATGGAAATTAAAGATAAATATCTACAACTTTTATGTTTTGTATTTTAAGATATAAGAATTCAATAAAGGATGAAATTAGGATTAAAGTGGTAGAACCGAGTTTACCATTGTAAGCATTATTCGTTAAGTTTTGACGTTACGAATTTATGTGATGTAAGTGCATGTATATATGATGTATGTTCGTGGGATATATTTTATATGTCACATGAATTATAAAGACATGAAACATGCATGTCATAAGCCTAAGTTATGTGTATATTGCATTTTGTCACATACATGTGTCATCATAAGTATTGACGTCTGTTTTGAAAAAAGTCAATGTTACATGTCGTCAAGTAAGTGTCGTCATAAGTCATGTCAAGCATTAAAGAAATAAGAAGGGATATGACATGGCATAACCACAGGTAATAATAGTGGCATGGCCCAACCACGGATAATAATAGTGGCAAGGCCTGACCATAGGTAGTAATAGTGGCATAGCCCAACCACGGGTAATAATAGTGGATATAAGTAAATATTTATAAGAATAAGAATTTTAAAATAAGAATGAAAAGTTCATGCATGATACAAGTTTGTAAGTCTAAGTCATACATGAGCCACATGAAGCATGTCGTAAATGCATATTTTGGCTGTCTGACTTGTATGTGATAATTTTATGATGTCTACGTTTTTATTAAATTACGTATATACTTACTGAGATTTCCAAGAAAATCTTATTCTTGTATATTTCTATTTTTGGAAATATAAAATTATGTTGTAGGATTGATGACTGAGATAAGGTGTGACGATCCTGAATTTCTTATACTTTGCTTTTATTTAATTAAATACATAAAGCTTAGTAATTTAGGCAACTTGGTGGATAAAGTCTTAAAAGGGTGGACTTGGAAGTTTAAGGCCTTAAGGCCATAACAAAAGCTTTGGGCCTAAGTGGGGGAAAGACGAGCCCATAGGTCCATGAAAGGAAGTCCACTAGTCAACCCAAGCCCATGCTTGATAACACATGTCAAGCTAGGAGAAGTTTAGTAAGTTAGAACAAGACTAGTAGTTGAAGGAAGGAAAATACTAGCAGGTGAGAAATTGACTAGTTGTTTTGGTTTGAGAAAGGAAAGAGAAGATAATAGTGGAATCTTCCCATCTTTTCCTACATAGATAAGTGTGTGAGACATAGGATTTTGCCAAATAAGATCAACATGGGATTCTACCATATCTAGTAAAATGATGAAGTAGGATTTGAAAAGATTTGGAGATGAGAAAGAGATAGGGGTTTCGGTGGGAGGGCTATGGCCGAATGGCCTTAGGGTTTTCTCACCAAGATGTTTCCAAATCTAGATGGAAGGGACATGTAAGATTTGTGTAAGATTAGATAAGACTTGATGTGTGAGAGGGTGTAGGAAAAATGTGACATGAGATGTGAGTGGATGGATCAAAAGTGGGAGAAAGGAATGGAGGGTTCAGGTATGGCCATGGCGACTCCCCCTCCCTTTGTTTGACATCCTTTTTGCCACCAAATCTAGGCTATAGATTTGTGTAAGAGTGATAGGACAAGCTTGTGTAAGAGGTGAAGTGATTGGTTGATGGAAAAAATGTGACGACCCCAAAATTTTAGAGTATTTTTCTGTGCCTAATTATACTAAGGTGGCTTAGTAATCTAGGTAAATGGGTAGCTAGTGCCTTAAGAAATGGACTTGAGAGTTCAAGGGCCTTAAAGCCATGGCATGAGCTTGGGCCTAAGTGGGAGAGAGAAAAAGCCCATGGGTCCATAGGAGGAGGTCCATAAGACAACTCAAGCCCAAGCTTGGTGACACATGTCAAGCTAGGAAGAGTTTAGTAATTTGAGTCAAGACTAGTGGTTGAGAGAAGGAAATCCTAGTAGGTGAGACTAGTTGACTAGTTGTTTTGTTGGAAGAAGAAAGGAAAAGCCATGAGTGGAATCCATCTTGTCCTACCTAGGTAAGTGTGTGAAGTGTAGGATTTTGCTAAATTAGTCAACATAGGATCCTACCATATCTAGCAAAATCATGTGGAAAGGATTTGAAAAGACTTGGAGATGGGAAGAGAGGGGAAGGGTTTCGGTGAGGGCCTTGGCCGAATGGCCTTGGGTTTTGCTTGCCTAAAACCTTTCCAAATCTAGGGGAAAGGACATGAGGGGATAGTGGACAATAGGATTAGACTTGGTGTGTAAGAGAAGTGACATGAGATGGGAAATGATGGAGCAAAAGTGGAAAGAAAGGGGTGAGGGTTTCGGTCATGCCTTAGCCGAACCTCTCCCCTCCTTGTTTGACTTGCTTGCCACCAAATCTAGATGAATATTTGTGTAAGAGTGACATGACAAGTTTGTGTGAGGTGTGAGGTGAGTGATTGATGGAGGAAGCATGTGACAAAAGTAGAAGGGGAGTGAGATGAGGGAAGGATTCGGATGAGATGAGGAATGGAGGGATCCGAAACCTCCTTTGGGGGTTTTCCCAAAAATGGATCCTCAAATCCATTTGAATGACTTGTGAGGGGATAGTAGGGGAGACAAGAGGGGATGTGAAGTGATGGAAAAGGGTTGGAACCCTAGGGTATGCGGCCGGCCATGAGAAGGAGAAGAGAGAGCATAATCTCCAAAACCTAGGATAGGATGGATTAGGGTTGATGTGATCAAGTGATGGGAGTCACTCAAGAGTCTTTCAAGTCCATCACAAGTCACTCAAGCATAGGGGAATGAGTGGCCTAGAAGCTAGCCAAATGCCTTGGCCGAATGGCCTAGTTCCTTCACCTTTTGGACTTGCACTTTTCGGACACACACACACACCTCTCCCTTCTTGGCATCTCACGGCACTCTCCCATTTCTCTCCACTTGGTTTCACTTGTTTTCACCACCTAAATACCCAAACACACCAAACTAAGAAGGAGAAGGAAGTAGTGTGGGTGGAAGAAGAAGAAGCCTAGAAGAGGTAAGTAACTTAGCCATTTCAAAGCAAGAACTTAGAAGCATGAAAGAGAACCTTAAGATTTTTTTTGCCTTTTAGAAAGGGGGGCCTTTCTTTTAGAAATAATAAACTTTTAGCACAACCTAACTAAGCATTTCTTTTGTTTCCAGAAGTTTTATAAGCTAGCTAGGAAGACGAGTAAGTACTTCCTTACTATACCTTTAGCAATTTTCGTATATCTTAAAGTGAATGTGCTTGAATGTGTGAGAACATGTTTGAATATGTTTTATTGTTTGGTTGCTTGCTCAGAAATCCCATGATGAATGCTTAAGAGTACAAAGGTTATCTTGATGAGGATTCATGTGTAAAACCTATAATCTTATAGAGTAAAGGATTGGGAGATGATGATGATTTTGATAGTTCGATGAGAAAAAAAAAAAAATATGTATGCATGTAGATATCGAGTTAGTTGAATGTTGGTAAATATAAGATATATGCATGCTATGATATTGGGGAAGCATCTTTGTGAATATTGTGCATATAGAAATGCCATGCTAGGATGAAAAGTTTATGAAGCATCGGTGGAAAAATAGTTATAAAAATTTTTGGAAGATGTTGGTGTTATTATTGCTTAATGGGTACGATAATGCATGCTTGTGGAGTTATATTTTTGGAGAAGTTCTAGAAGAGAAAAATTATGAAGTTTTAATCTCTTATTTACTTTATATTCATATTTTGATATTTTGGAGAAAAGAAGTATGTGTGTTGGGAGAATGACATGTATGGGTTCGGATTCACCTATATCGTTCAAGTAGTGCCTTAGTGGAAAGACTGAGAGAAGAAAACGTAAGGCTTGAGGACCTTATAGGTTTCGGGTTTGACCCTATTAAGGCTAGGAAATTATTTTAAAAATCTCGAATCTAGGCGAAATGGTATTAGGGAGATCAAAGGAAGAAGAAAACATCAATAGGAAACAAAGTAGGGTCTCGGCCCAAACCCTAGGGGTGAATGCCGAGCGCCCCACCTTTCCCTAATGCTTTTGTTTAGATATTTTTCCCATAAGTACGAGTCTATGGTATAAGGATTTGAAAGAAATACGACTATACGTGTGTACTCGGGTTTGTCTCGAGCTCTTGCATATACAAGGTCAAATGTTGCATGTCACATGCATAAGCACGAAAAACCTATGTTTTTTAGTAAAGAACGTTTTCGAGAAAAAAAAAAAAAGAAAAATAAAGTTTTAGAAGAACCCCAAAGGCTGGGACGGGGAAGTGTCCCAGTGGAACTCCCTGTTCACTCAGGAGTGATTAAAGTCGAGTGAAAGCCCCTAGGTCGACAAAGAACCGTCGGCAGACCATGTATGGCTCCACATAGGTGTCCGGAGCGTGGTCGCACCTAATGCTAGTGGGTGCCCTATAAGCGGTGTTGGCCTCGGCCTCGCCATCTGATAAGTTTGTAGTCGCTTGGAGAGAAATCCCCGAGCGACGAATAGCGTGAAAGGACGCGAAACGTATTCACTTTGGTCGACTTGGTCGCCGGGTGTGACGGTAACTAGCGGGGAGCACACGGTGCATAGGGGAACCGTGAGGTGTCCAAAATAAGAAGTCATGACGAAAAAAAAAGGGCCTTCGGGCCATATGTGATGTGATATGATAAGTGGCGCCTAAGATAAGAAAAGACGAAAAGTTTTCGAACAAGAGTTTTTATGTTGTTTTTGAAAGAATATGCATCAAAGAAGTTTTGCTATGCGTTTTGAACAAGTATGATCTTTGGAAATTGAGAATAAGAGAAGAAAGACGAATTTTCGCCATGAGCATGCGCATCAGTCTAGGCATAAGTCCCATGTTAATGCATACGTAGGAAGATTTGTTTGTTATTCACCTTACTATATGCCTAAAATTTGCTTCTGATAGAGTATAGATGTACTTGCTGAAATTTCTCCCGAAATCTCACCCCACTCTTTGTAACCCCACTATTGTGCCCTCTCGGGGACAATAGACGTACTTGCAGGTGAGGATGGATCAGAAGGGTACGACCCCAGAGATGACACGTCGGACCCCCGAAGGTCCGATTGAGGCCGCCCTTAAGGGGCCAGTACCACTAGACCGCCCGGGTCAGTGGGAGATAGAGTCACTGAAGGTGACTATGTACAGTTATGTTGGGCTACGCCCTTCAGGGTGTTGTTTAGTATTAGGAAGGGACGAGTCCCTCCACTTGGGGTGCGTTTTTGGAACGCCTTCTAGGGCGATATGTGAGGTAGGGCCTAGCCTGGATTTGGACCGGCTTCGCTGGGGCCCGAGCCTTAAGAAAGTGATGAAGGAACCCGTCGGATGAACATATGGGCAGTGTTAAGACCCGTATTGTATTTTGATGCCCTGTATTATTGCTTTTGGAAAAAGTCTTCCAGCCTGTGGGAAGCACTATTTTGGTTTCTTGGACAAGTTATGTAATTATTAAATCCTGACTATGTTTAATATTATGTTTGGGATCCGTAGTCTAACCATGTGATGTATGTTGTAGACGGCTTAGCCTTTTATTCCGCTGCGAAAATCTTTACTTGACGTTTCAAAAAAAAATATATATATATATACGTAAATGCATGTTACGACGAGGGGTGAACTTCCTTGCGTTGTTCGTCCTCGACGCTTCTATTCACGTGCGATCCCAAGCGTGGGTTTGGGGCGTCGACAAAAAACATGTGACAAAAGGGAAATGAGAGTGAGAAGAAATGAGGGTCGGATGAGCAAGGGGTCATAACCCCACTTGTGTGTTCTCCCAAAAAGTGATCCTCAAATCCATTGGAATGACATGTGAGATGATTGTTGGGGAGACAAGAGGTGATGTGAGATGATGGAAAGGGGTTGTAACCCTTGAGAGAGAGGCCGGCCATGCGGAGAGAAAGAATGAGCAAAATCTCCAACCTAGGATGAGCTAGATTAGGGTTGATGTGATCAAGTAATGGGAGTCACTCAAAGGTCTTTCAAGCCCATCACATGTCACCCAAACTTAGGGGAATGAGTGGCCTAGGATCCTAGTAGAGCACCTTGACCAAATGGCCTTGCTTCCCCATTCTTTTGGCTTGCTTCATTCGGACACACACACACACCACTCACTTTGCTTCATTTCTTTTCACCACCTGTCGGCACCCCAGTTTGCGCTTGGGTTTGTACGCAAATTGCGACGCTGGGGACGAACGTCACAAGGAAGTCATCCCTCATCTTTACGTGTGAGAGACTTATTTTATATTATTATTATTTTTTTTTCCTTCTTGCAGTGGAAAAAGGTCAAGCCATAAATAATCGACAAAACGTTACGCTTGTCGCACATCACATGGTAAACGAAAATAAAACCCAAATTAAACATCACGTACATATACATATATCAAAGCCAAGGTCACCAATGTAAATAGTTTTATACAAAAGTACTTCCCAAAATAACGGGAAGATTTTTCCTCAAAATACATCGGCGAATACAAAATAAAGATAATGAACATCCACTCCTCCTTTCCGCCAACCATACTAATAGGCTTGTTCTTTTTTATCTTCTTAAAGTCTGGGCCATAACGAAGACTGTCTAGACTCAATCCTGGACCTACGTCACACATCATCCCAGAGGATGACGTAAACAGGCGTCCCATGTGTAGGAGGCCATCAACTCCTAGCACTAAACAGCACCCCGTAGGGTGGAGGTCGTCAAAAAAATACGTCACCATAGGAAGCGACTCTGCTGCCCACTGACCCAACAGGTCTAGGGTCACTGGCCCAGCAGTATCAGTCTTAGTCGGGCCCATGAGGGTCCGACCCATCTTCTCGAGAGTCATAATCCGGGGATCCATCATGTCCTTCAATAACTTCTATCGTTCCCAAGGAAGCGATAGGAGAGATAATAAACAAGGGGGTAAGATTTCGGGAGAAATCTCAGCAAGTATACAAGCACTTAAACCAAAACATTTTGAATATACAGATAAGTGAACAAAACAATAGTAACCAATGCATATGCAATGAATGACTGACTCATGCACATGCTCATGAAAACTTTTAAACAGACTTGCTTCTTTCAGACTTCTTTTCATAAAACTTTCATACGGATTTTCTTCTTTCAAACTTCTTTTCATATCATTGCTTTCAAATCATTCCTTTAAAACATTTCATATCTTTTATTCTTTCTTAGGCGCCACTTATCTTGAACATATCTTTTCTTATGGCTCGAAAGCCCTTTTTGTCATGACTTATCACTTTGCATATATGAGACACAACACGGTTCCCCTAAGCACCACGTGTTCTCTGCTGGTTACCGCATCACTTTAAAGTGAGTGTGTCATATAACTTATAAAACGGCAGATCCTTACACCTTATCCATCCTTGGCACCCACTAGCGTTAGGTGCTACCGCGCTCCGGACACCTTTTGGAGTCATACATGGTCCGCCGACTGTTTTTCGTCGACCCAGGGGTTTCCACTCGACTTTAAACACTCCTGAGTGGACAGGGAGTTCCACTGGGGCACTTCCCCGTCCCAGCCTTTGGGGTTCCTATAAAATCTTTACTTCTTTTCTTTTCTTTCAAAAAAAAAAAAACTCAATCTTTTCTTTTCTTTTCTTTTTCTTAAAAACATGCTTGACTTTAAAAACATTCTTTTCATGACTTATGCATGGGACATGCATTCTTACTTATTTTCATGCAAAAAAGGCCTGAGACAAGCTCGAGTGCATTCACATTTCATTTTCTTTTCTCCCTCAATAGGATAACTTCACAACTTCCTACTTAGTCATCATGTTCTATACCCAAAATTGGGCCTAAGCTTGAAGTGGGGTACTTGGCCATCTCCAACCCATCATGGCCGAACCTTCCTAGGGAATTCCTAGGGCTTTCCTTCATCATTTGACTCCAATTATCCTCCAACAATTTAAAAGCGTTAAATTAAAACATGTACCCTCCTTAGCAAGGGGTAGCCAAAACCTTAACTATTTCCCAAGTAAACATTTTATCATTTCCAACTTAATTATTTCTAACTTCCTTTCTTCACCTTTCCAATTTGGGAATTTTCTTCCATTAATCTATTCAAACTTTCCTTTTCTATAAGTTTCTTCTATAAGTTCAACTAAATAATTCCACCACAAAGCAATATAATTAAATCTTCTAATCTCAACATTTAACATCATAAAATTCCAAGTAAACGTTACTAGTCATCATGCACAAGTGGTTACTCCTTTCCATATACAAGTATACACCAATTCAATTCATACCAATTATGTATTTTATTCCCATGTCCATTTTCATTTCCTCAAGATAATATTTTCCTTGAATAATTCAACTTCATTACTAATTTCCTCAAATAAACTTTATCTTAGCAACACCAAATTTAATATTTAACACTAAAATCCATCATGCATCAACTTCATCATTTCATATAATAATCATGTTTTTCACTTCTTTTTGCAACTAATACTTGATCCATCATCTCTACTCACATTCTAAGCTTATTTCATCATAGAGATTTACGCAAGAATATTTACATCAAAGACAAGTAAAATCAATTCAATTCAAACATGGCAAAACAATCATTAATCCAACAAACATGATCACCTCACCATATACAAGAATTGTTAAGGAAAATGTGAAGGTATACTTACAATATTCCTATTAGAATTTTGATTAAAATCTGAAAATGCACATACGAAATCTCTTATTAGATTAGCTATAAACACAAAATTTTAAAGGAAACCCTATTTCCTTCTAACCAAAACAAAGTATTACATGTGTGTGTGTGTTCTTCCTAAGCTTGCATAAATTTAGTCACGAACCTTCTCCAATGTATTTATCACCTCAACACTCTTGATTTTTTGGCTTCACTATTATAGGATTCTTCAAAATATGTGGTGAAAGGAGAAGAAACAAAAGTAGAAGTGGCTTGAGTGATTTTGGCCGAGAGGTGAAAAGAGAATGAGATAGGAAAGTGTTTGCATGTGTCCAAGTGAAATGAGCTAAGGGAATTGTATATGGGGTCACACGGCCAACTCTCTTTCCTAGGGTCTTTGGTATACTTTTTACCATACTTAGGTATGGCCAATGATAGATTGAGTGATTGACAACTCTAGGCCATTCCAAGATCAAATCTTGGCCATGCCTTGGTGGATTCTCCTTTCTCCTTCTCACTTGCTATGGCCGGCGACTTCTTGGAGTGTTTAGCACCCATTTTCTTGCTTTTCACTACATCATCATTCCCCCATCCTCTCATGTGTCCATCCAAGTGATCTCAAAGTCATGCTTTTTGAAATTTGAGCAAAGCATGATCCGGCCAAGCCAAGCCTCCACCGAAAACCCACTTTGTCCATTTTCCTAGTTTTTGTCATTTCCATCACCTACACCCACACCATACCTCTCTTCACATCACCATACTCTCTTACACATGTACCTTATTCACTTACACGCTCTTCCCCTTTGTCCTATCAACTTGTTGGTGGCCATACCCCATAAGATTCTCCAAATATACTCCACGGATTGCTTCCACCGAAACCACCTTGCTCCTTTCTTCCATGCTTCTCTTCATGCCATTTGTCACTTCCCTACACACCATGATCTCAATTGGCAAGTCAAGGAATGGTGTTTTGTACCTCCAAGATTCCATGGTAGGAAAATCATTCCATTAGATCCTACACTCAATCCTACATGGCATGTATCCACCTACTAGGATTTTCCTACAAGTATTTGGATAATTTTTTAGGATTTTTCTCCAAGTGACATGTGTTTCTACTATGGGCTTGATGGGCCATGGGCTCATTCCATGGGCTTTTGGGCTCACCATTGCTCTCTTGGCCCATTTACTTGATCCATTCCTTAAAAGTCTCATTCCTAAGCCCATCTTTTTAAAGCCTATTTTATTCTTTTACAAATTACCACTAATCTTGTATATTAGCAATTAATTAAATAATTAATTTAGAATGAAGATTTTTAGGGCTATTACACCACCTAAACACCTAAACACCTAAACACTCCAAGCTTAGAAGGAGAAGAAGATAGTGATTTTGGAAGGAGGAAAAACCTAGAAGAGGTAAGTAACTTAGTTACTTTAAGATAAAACCTAGAAGCATAAGGAAGAACCCTATGTTCATGCTTTCAAAAAGAAAACCTTTTCTTTTGAAAATGGTAAATTCTTAGCATGTTCTAATAAAGTATTTCTTTCATTTTCAGAACTCTTATAAGCTAGCTAGGAAAATTGGTAAGTATATCTCTATTTTGCCTTTAGCATTTTTAGTATATTTTTGAGTGAATGTGTTTGAATGTGTATATATGCTTGTATATACTCGTATTATTTGGTTACTTGCATTGTATTGTCGTGATGAAACTTTGCGGGTAGAAATGTTATATTGGTTAGAATCCATGAGTAGAACCTATGTTTTTCTTGAATAAAGGGTTATGAGATGATTGATGATCTTGATGGTTTGATGAGGAAAAGCATATAAGCATGAAGATGCTAAGTTAGTTGAGTATTGGGGGAATATGGGATATATGCATATATATTATTTGAAGAAGCATCTTGATTTTAGTTGTAAATATCTTGCCTATTGAAATGCCATGCTAGGATGAACATATATAAAGTATTGATGGAATCTATTTATATTGATCTTGGAAGGTATTAATATTATTATTGCTTGATGGTTACTAAGAAAATGCATGCTTGTGGAGTTATGTTTTGGAGGAGTTTCTTGGAGTAGAAATCTTGAAGTTTCAATTCCCTTTTTATTTAATATTTGTGTTCAGATATTTTGGAGAAGTAGAAATATATATATATATATAGTGGGAGGATGACATATATGGATTCAGTTTCACATAGAGTATTCAAGTAGGACCCTAGCTTTGAAAGGCTAAGAAAAGAAAACACAAAACTTGAGGGCTATAGGTTTCGGGTTTGCCCACTTGTAAGGCTATGAAATTGTTTTAAATATTAAATTAGGGCTAGATGGTGTTAGGAAGATCAATGGAAGAAGACACATCAATGGGAAACAAAGTGGGTCTCGACCCAAACATTAAAGGTGGAGGCCGAGTACCCTATTCACCCTAATGCACTTGTTTAAGTGTTTTCACATAAGTAGGAGTTAAGAAGAAGAAGGTTTTGAAGGGAAAACGACCAAATGTGTGTACTCGAGTTCACCTTGAGTTTTGCATTCACAAAGTCAGAAGTTGCATGTCCCATGCATAAGCACGAAAACCCATGTTTTGAGTTAAATATGTTTTCCAAAGAAATATATTAAAGTTTTAGAAGAACTCCAAAAATTGAGACGGGGAAGTGTCCCAGTGGAACTCTTTGTTCACTTAGGAGTGTCTAAATTGAATGAAAACCCTTGGGTCAACAAAGAACAGTCGGTGGACCATATATGGCTACAAAAGGTGTCCAGAGCGTGGTCGCACCTAATGCTAGTAGATGCCATAAAAGCGGTGTTGGCTTAGGCCTCACCATCTGATAAAGGTTGTAGTTGCTCGGAGAGAAATCCCCAAGTGACAAAGAGTGCGAAAGGGTACAAAACGTATTCACCTAAGTTGACTTGGTCACCGGGTGTGACGGTAACTAGTGGGGAGCACACAGTGCATAGGGGAACCGTGAGGTGTCCAAAATATAAAATCATGACGAAAAGAAAAGGGCTTTCGGGCCGTGTATGATATGATAAGTGGCGCCTAAGATAAAAAAAGATAAAAAGTTTCTGATCAAAATGTCTTTTGAAAGAATATGCATTAAAGAAGTTTTGTTAAGTGATTTGAACAAGTATGTTTTGGAAATGGAGAAAAAGATGAGAAAGAGGAATTTTTGTCACGAGCATGTGCATCGGTCCCAGCATGAGTCTCATGTCACTGTATACATGTGTAATTGCTTGTTATTCACTTAACCATATGCTTAAAATGCTTTCGTTAAAATGTTGATGTACTTGATGAGATTTCCCCCGAAATCTCACCCATCTTTATGTCCTTACTATCCTTCCCTCTTGGGAATGATAGAAGTAATTGCAGGTGAGGATGGCTCAACTGAGTATGACCTCCATGATAACACATTGGATCTTTAGGGACCTGATTGAGGCCGCCCTTAGGGGGCCAGTGACTCTGAATCACCCGGGTCAGTGGGAGGTGGAGTCATTAAAAATGACAATGTACAGTTTGGTCGATCTATACCTTGTGGGGTGTTGCTTAGTATTAGGGGTTGACGAGTCTCTTCACTTAGAGCATATTTTTGGACCGTCCTCTAGGGCGATATGTGAGGTAGGGCCTAGGATAGACTTGGATCGACTTCGCTGGGGCCCGAACCTTAAGAAGGTGAAGAAGGAACCCGTCGATTGAATTCTATGGGCAGTGTTAAGACCCATTTTATTTTGTGACGCCCTTTATTTATGTATTTGGTAAAGCCTTCCCACTTGTGGGAAGTACTATTTTGATTATTTGAACAAAGTTATGTAAATTTTGAAATTTGGGCTATGTATAATATTATGTTTGGGATCCATAGCGTAACCATGTGATGCATATTATAGAAGGCTTGACCTTTTTCTTTCGTTGCGAGAATCTTTCCTTGACGTTCAAAAAAAAAAAACAAACGTACACGTATGATATGACGAGGGGTGAACTTCCTTGCGTTGCTCATCCCCGACGCTTCTATTCATGTGCGATCTCAAGCGTGGATTGGGGCATCGACATAAGGAAAGGCCTGATAACTTAAGAAACTCAGAGGAGTCTGGATGAGCATAAAGTTAGTCTAGGTTTCGGGAATAAATTATGTACACAACTGACAAGACTAACTAGGTTATGTATGTGATGATACCATGTTATTATAGGAATGGATGAGATGGATATTGTGGTTTTAGTTCACCATGTAATCATTAGAAAATTTTGATTCAAAAATCTTCCGCTGCAATTTTGATAAATACAGGGGTGAGTAGCCTAGCGATTCTTACCCTGACACTTCAATTTACGTTGAATTACGAACATAAATTGGGGGTGCCACATTAGCTTCCACCCATTTTGAGACATAATCAATAGCAAGCAAAATATAAATATAACCAAAAGATACAAAAAAATGGTCCCATAAAATCGATGTCCCAAACATAAAAAATTTCACAAAATAGTATAGGGGTTTATGGCATCTCATTCCTTTGGGATATATTACCTGTCTTTTGAAAATGATCATATGATTTACAAAAAGAATATGAGTCTCGAAATAAAGATAGCCAAAAGAAACCACTTTCTAGTACTTTTCTTGTCGTTCTCGTAGCTCCAAAATGACTTCCACAAGCATAAGAATGACAAAATGTGAGGATAGAAAAATTTTCATTTTCAAGAACACATCTTCTTATCACTTGATCTGCACAATGCTACCATAAGTATGGATCATCCCACACATAGTATTTGGCATCACTTTTGATCTTGTCTCTTAAAACCTTAGACAAACCAGGAGGTAAAATGTTAGTAACCAAATAATTCACAATATTCGCACACAAGGTAATGTCACACTCGCGGAGAATAATTGTTTGTTAGGGAAGGTTTCCTGTAGACATAGTTCATTTTCCATATGAACTAAACGACTCAAATGATCTGCGACAAGATTCTCTGTCCCTCTTTTGTCTTTGATTTCCAAATCAAATTCACTTAAGAGAAGTATCCATATTATTAATCTTGATTTGACTTCTTTCTTCGTCATCAAGTAACGAAAAGCTGCATGATCAGAATAAACAATAACTTTAGTACCAAGCAAATAAGATCTAAACTTTTCTAAAGTAAGAACAGCAGCTAAAAGTTCTTTTATGTAGTAGAATAATTTAAATGGGCATCATTCAAAGTTCTTGAAGCATAATAAATCGCATGAGATGCTTTTCCAATTCTTTGTCCCAAAACAGCACCTACTGCATAATCACTTGCATCGTACATTATTTCGAAATGAACATTCCAGTCAGGTGGTTGGATAACTGGGGTAGAAGTCAATCGCTCTTTCAACTTATCAAACGCCTTTTTACATGTCTCATCAATCTCAAAAACTACATCCTTTTGTGGCAACTTGCAGAGGGGTAATGCTATTTTGGAAAAGTCCTTGATGAATCTGCTGTAAATGTCGGCGCCCCAACTTGCACTTGGGTTCGTACGCAAATTGCGATGCCGCATCGTTACATGTAAAAGCATTATTTAACATTTTTTTTTATCTTGCAGCGGAAAAATGGTCAAGCCAAAAACATTCGACAAGACGTTTACGCTTGTCGCACATCACATGGTTAACGAAATAAAAACCCAAATTAAACATTATATACATATACATCAAAAGTCAAGGTCACCAGTGTTAACAGTTTATACAAAAGCACTTCCCAAAACAGCGGGAAGAATTCCTCGAAATATACTAGCAATACAAAATAAATATGTCAGCGACCCCTCCTTTTCTGCCAAACATACTAATAGGCGGGTTATTCCTTTATCTTCTTAAAATCAGGAACATAACGAAGATTGTCCAAACTCAAACCTTGGCCTACGTCACACATCATCCTAGAGGATGAGGTAAACAGGCGTCCCATATGGAGGAGCCCGTCCACTCCTAAAACCAAACAGCACCCCGTAGGGCGTAAATCGTCAAACAAATAGGTCGCCATTGGAAGCGACTCTACCGCCCACTGACCCAACAGGTCTAGGGTCACCGGCCCAGCAGAATCTGTCTTAGTCGGGCCCTTGAGGGTCTGACCCATCTTCTCGAGAGTCCTAATCTGGGAATCCATCAATTCCTGCAATAACTTCTATCGTTCCCAAATGAGCGATAGTAGAGATAATAAAAGGGGGTGAGATTTCGGGAGAAATCTCAATAAGTATACTAGCACTTTAACCAAAGCATTTCAAATATACAGACAAGTGAACCAAACAATCTTAGCTAATGTGTATGCAAATGAATGACTGAACTCATGCACATGCTCATGTAAACTTTCATATAGACTTGCTTCTTTCAGACTTCTTTTCATATCAGTGCTTTTCCAATCATTTCTTTTAAAACATTTCATATCTTTTATTCTTTCTTAGGCGCCACTTATCATACCATATCATATATGGCTCGAAAGCTCATCTTGTCATGACTTATCGCGTAGCATATATGAGACACAACACGGTTCCCCTAAGCACTGCGTGTTCTCTACTGGTTACCGCATCACCTTAAGGTGAGTGCGTCACGTAGCTTATAGTACGGTAGGTCCTTACACCTTACCCGTCTTTGGCACCCACCAGTGTTAGGTGCGACTGCGCTCCGGACACCTTCTGGAGCCATACACGGCCCGCCGACTGTTCTTCGTCGACCCAGGGGCTTCCACTCGACTTTAAACACTCCTGAGTGGACAGGGAGTTCCACTAGGGCACTACCCCGTCCTAGCCTTTGGGATTCTTATAAAACTTTACTTCTTTTCTTTTCTTTCAAAAACTTAATCTTTCCTTTTCCTTTCTTTAAAAACATATTGGACCTTAAAAACATGCTTTTCATGATTTATGCATGTGACATGTAACACTTACTTATTTTAATACAAAACCCGAGGCGAGCTCGAGTGCATTCATAGTTCATTTTCTTTTCTTTCTCATTGGGATAAACTTTACAATTCCCTACTATTTCATCATGCTCTAACATCCAAATTTAGGCCTAGGATTGAAGTGGGGTGCTCGGCCCATCTCCAACCCATCAAGGCCGAAACCTCTTAGGGTAATTCTTAGGGCTTTTCTTCATCACTTCACTCTAATTATCCTCCAAGAATTAAAGGTGTCTAATTAAAACATATACCATCTTTAGAAAAGGGGTAACCGAAACCATATTATCCACTAAATAAACATTTTTATATCCAAACTTATTTTATTCCAACTTCCTTCATTCACCTTTTTAACTTGGGGAAAATTTCCTTCTATTAATTCACTCAAAATTTCCTTTTCAACAAGTCTCTTCTATAAGCTTAAACTAAATAATTCCACAAACAAGCAATATAATCTAATCCTCTAGTCTTAACCTTAAACATCACAAGATTCCAATTAAACACTACTAGTCTTCATATATGAGTGATTATTTCTTCCCATATGCATGTAAACACCATTACAATTCGTATTAATCATATATTTTCTTCCCATGTCCATTTCTCATTTCCTCAAGACAATATCCTCCTTAAATAAATCAATTATACTATTAATTTCCTCAAATACATTTTTATCTTAACAACACCAAATTTTTATAAGCTTAATACTAAGATCCATCATGCATCAATTTCATCATTTCATATGATACTCATGCTTTTCATTTCTTTTTGCTACTAAGACTTGATCCATCATCTATACTCATATTCTAATCTTATTTTAACACAGAGATTTACACATGAATATTCATATCAAAGACAAGTATTAACACAATCAATTTAATCCAAACATGGCAATACAATCATTAATCCAACAAGCATGATCACCTAACTATATACAAGAAATGATAAAGAAAATGTGAAAGTATACTTAAAATATTCCTATTAGATTTTTGATTAAAATCTAAAAATACACACATAAAATATCTTATTAGACTAATTATAAGAATAAAGATTTAAAAGAAACCTTATTTCCTTTTAGCTAAAACAATGGTGCTACATGTGTGTGTGTGTTCTTCCTAAGCTTGCATGAGTCTAGGCACTAACCTTCTCCAAGGTATTATCCACTTCAATACTCTTGATCTTAGCTCCACTAATTTAGGATTCTTCAATTTGTGTGATGAAAGAAGAAGAACCAAAGGTGGAGGCAATTTGGATGGTTTTGGCCGAGAGGTAAGGAGAGAGTGAGGTAGGAATATGCTTGCATGTGTCCAAATGAAACAAGCTAAGGGAATGAGTATGGAGTCACACGGCCAAGCCCTTTCCTCTAGGGTCTTTGGTACCCTTTTTACCATTCTTAGGTATGGCCAATTATGGATTGAAAGATTGACAACACTTGGCCATTCCAAGGTCAAATCTTGGCCATGCCTTGGAAGATTTGGTTTTCTTTCTCCCTCACTTGCTATGGCCGGCGCCTCCCTTGAGTGCTTAGTCCTCATTTTCTTGCTTTTCACTCAATCATCATACCTCCATCATCTCATGTGTCCATCCAAGTGATCTCAAGGCCGTGCTTTTTGGGAATTGAGCAATGCATGATCCAGCCAAGTCCTTGCTTCCACCGAGACCCCATTTGCTTCATCTCCTTGTTTTTGTCATTTCCATCACCTACACCCACACCATACCTTTCTACACATCACCATACTTTCTTACACATTGTACGTTATTCACTTACACACTCCTCCCTTGTCTGATCAACTTTTTGGTGGCCATACCCCATGGAATCCTCCAAGTGGCTCATGGATTGCATCCCCCTACCGAAACCCATTGTTCCTTCCTTCCATCCTTCTCCTCATGCCACTTGTCACATTCCTCTACACTATGACTTCTATTGGAAAGTCAAAGAATGGTGTATTGTACTTCCAAGATTTCATGATAGGAAAATCTCTCCATAAGATTCCACACTTAATCCTACATGGCACATAGCTACCTACTAGTCAATCTTTACCAACTAGAATTTCCTACAAGCCTTGGCTGATTTTCTAGGGTTTCTCTTCAAGTGACATGTGTCTCTACTATGGGCTTGATGGGTCATGAGTTCACTATATGGACTTATGGGCTCACCACTACTCTTTTGGCCCATTTACTTAATCTATATCTCCAAAGCTTCATTCCCAAGCCCATCTCTTTAGGGCTTGTTTTTACAAATTACCACTAATCTTGTGTATTAGCATTTAATTAGATAATTAAATTAGGATGAAGATTTTAGGGCTATTACATCCTCCCCCACTAATAAAAGATTTTGTCCTCGAAATCAACGCATGCAATGATATGGAGAATACTAAATAAAAATATATATAGCGTACCACGAGGACTAGTAGTAGTGGACTCCTCTGACGATGAATAAGTGGGTACTCCTTCTTCCTCGGTTACAGAGTCTTGAGAAAAATAAAATATGGCATCTACGTCTGAGTCATAATACATATTCGTCCTTAATTCATTTAATTTATGCATTATTTCTTCTTCTATTTCCACTCGTGGTATTCCTTCTATTCTTTATCTTAAGCGATCATTAGAGGTATAAGAATTTTTCAGGGGTTCCATATTCGGTTCACTCACTTCTCCCCACACTATTCTATGCAGATGTTCTCTCTCTCCTTTCATCCACTGGTTAGGGGGTTGTCGCACTTCGTTTGGCGTAGCTCTACGGAACACGAGGTTTCCTTTAGGCCCTATGTCCATCCAATGAGTATGGTGTTTCTCATAACGCTCTAGATGCCTAAGTCTCTGCACTCTCTTTCTTTCACGCCTTTTAAGCATGATTCTTTGTCTGATTTCTCTCCTCTCTCTTAATTGGGCTATTGTGGCTACTGACATGCATGGGGTTCTTCTAGTTCGGGCCATAACCTGGTTAAATGTTTATTCAAAAAATTACTTATGGTTTTGTGAAATAATTCAAGAAATATAATACTCAAAACATCAATCAGTCTTTAACACATTCACGCAAAGCATCCATTCATTCACAACAAAGTTCAGTCAAATGAAAATTAGATACACTAATGATCTTCAAACAAATGAGGGTAGTTAGCCCTCATAGCATCTTCGCGTTCCTAAGTTGTTTCTTGAAATGCTGGGTTGTTCCATATCACTTTTACTAAGGAGATTTTTCGATTCCTCAGTTCTTGTTCCTTGCGATCGGTAATTTGTGTCGGCCACTCTTCATAAGTTAGATTAGGGCGCAGTTGGATAGTACTCGGATCTATCACCGTCGCCAATCCGTCACCGAAACTCCTTTTCAAGGATGACACATGAAATACATTATGGACTCCTTGTAAGTTCATTGGTAGATTCAAATGATAAGCTACCGGTCCGACTTTTTCCAAAATCTCGTACGGTCCGATGTATCGGGGACTCAATTTTCCTTTCTTGCCAAAGCGGGGCCACTCCTTTCATTGGCGAAATCTTAATATACACCCAGTCGCCAACTACAAACTCTAAGGGTCTTCTTCTTTGATCCGCGTAGCTCTTCTGTCTGCTTTGGGCAGTTTTCATCCTTTCTCGTATCAGCTCCACTTGAGTCTTGACTTCTTGCAAATACTCAG
Organism: Platycarya strobilacea; assembly: GCA_036898215.1. Lineage (NCBI taxonomy): Eukaryota > Viridiplantae > Streptophyta > Magnoliopsida > Fagales > Juglandaceae > Platycarya > Platycarya strobilacea. The sequence goes on along the minus strand of CM072558.1, from coordinate 5,027,634 downwards.
GCCCTAACACTCTGCTTTCACCGACTTCATCCCAATATAAGGGAGATCTGCATTTTTTTCCATATAAGGCTTCGTATGGTGCCATCTGGATAGTAGCTTGAAAGCTGTTGTTGTAGGTGAATTCGATTAAAGGCAAGAGACTCTCCCAATCGCCACTGGAGTCTAGCACACACGCTCGTAGCATGTCTTCTAAAGTCTGGATAGTCCGTTCTGTCTGACCATCAGTTTGCGGATCATAGACACTGCTAAACTTCAAGTTTGATCTCATCATTTTCTGTAAACTTTGCCAAAAGTGAGAGGTAAATCTCGGATCCCTATCTGAAACAATCGTTTTGGGCACTCCATGCAAACGAACTACTTTCTTTACATAGATTCGTGACAACTTCTCCATTGAATCAGTATTCGCAATTGGTAGGAAGTGGGCACTCTTTGTTAATCTATCCACTATCACCCAAATTGTGTTCTTTCCTGCCGCGGTTCTCGAAAACCCTACTACGAAATCCATAGAAATATCTTCCCACTTCCATTCCGGAATTGGAAGAGGCTGCAACATTCCTACTGGACGTTGATGCTCTGCTTTAACCATTTGACATACAAAGCATTTTGCCACAAAAGCAGCTACGTCTTTCTTTATACCTTCCCACTAAAATCTTTCCTTCAGATATCGATACATTTTGGTACTTCCGGGATGAGCTGTATAAGGAGTACAGTATGCCTCCTTCATAAGCCTTTCTTTTAATTCTAAATTATCTGGTATCACTGTTCTCTTCCCAAAGTATAACGTCCCATCATCAGATATGGTAAAATGGGGCGATCATTTTCCCTTGAGTAAGTTTGTTCGGATCTTTTCCAATTTGGTATCTCGTCGTTGTCCTTCTCGAATTTCATCTTCAGTTAGAGAAATAACCTCTTGAATTGTTGCCAACATCGTTTCTCTAGGCTGATTCTTAACCAACATACTTTGCATAGCTATCAGCACTGGTGGTTCCTCCGCTTGAGATTTTCGACTTAAAGCATCCGCCACCACATTAGCTTTTCTCGGGTGGTACTTGATCTCACACCGAAAATCGCTTATGGTCTCAATCCACCTTCTCTGTCTTATATTTAGATTCTTCTGGCTAAACAAATACTTTAAACTCTTATGGTTGGTGTATATCTCACATTCTTCCCTATATAAGTAGTGCCTCCAAATTTTCAATGCAAACACTACTGCTACCAATTCCAGGTCATGGGTGGGGTAATTTCGTTCATGATCCTTAAGCTGTCGGGACGCATAAGCAACTACTCGTCCTTCCTGCATTAGTACACATCCAAAACCCAATTTTAAGGCATCACTATATACTACATATGGTTTGTGGGGCTCTGGTAATGCCAACACTGGTGCAGAAGTCAGTCTCCTTTTAAGCTCTTGAAAACTCCGCTCACACTGGTCATTCCAGACGTATTTGGCATTCTTCTTGGTCAAAGCCGTTAAGAGGACCAGATAACTTGGAAATTCGACGAATCTTCTATAGTATCCTGCTGAGTCAAGAAAACTACGTATTTTGTGAACGGTCATTGGTTGTGGCCATTCGGTTACTGCCTCAATTTTTGCCAGGTCCACGGAAACTCTGTTGCTTGAAATTACATGGCCCAAGAATTTAACTTCATGGAGCCAAAACTCGCACTTACTAAATTTGGCATACAACTGGTGTTCTTATAAAATTTTCAGCACTGTCTCTAAATGCTCCTTGTGTTCCTCGTCATTCCGGGAGTATACCAGAATATCTTCAATGAATACTATGACAAAACTGTCTAGATACGACCGAAAAATTCAATTCATCAGATCCATAAAGGCTGTTGCGGCATTTGTCAGTCTAAAAGGCATGACTAAGAACTCGAAATGTCTATAGCGAGTTTGAAAAGCAGTCTTGGGTACATCTTGCTCCTTAATCCTAAGCTGATGGTACCCTGACCTGAGGTCTATCTTAGAGAATACTGTGGCTCCCTGCAGTTGGTTCAGAAAATCGTCTATCCAGGGTAATGGATATTTATTCTTAATGGTGACCTTATTGAGTCCTCGATAATCGACGCACATCCACATCGTTCCATTTTTCTTCTTCACGAACAGGACTGGGGCTCCCCACGGCGATGAACTAGGCCGTATAAACCCTTTCTCCAGTAATTCCTCAATTTGAGTCTTGAATTCTTTTAGTTCCATTGGAGCCATTCGATAAGGCGCCTTATGAACTGGAGTCGTCGCAGGTTTGAGTTCAATCGTAAACTCGGTCTCACGTTCTGGGGGTGATCTTGGCAGATCATCTGAGAACACTTGCGGAAAGTCCTTTACTACTAAAATTTCTTCAATATTCTTGGTATTTCCACTCGCCTTCAAGGACATTATCAAAAACCCTTCAGCTCCTCCTCTTAAGCTTTTTGTCATTCTTTTTGCTGTCACTATAGAAGAAACATGGTGAACTATTTCCCCTTCGTAGCGCAACTTCTCCTCTTTAGGCAGTTCGAATGTGATCTCCTTTTTGCGACATTTAATTTTGGCATAATATTTGGATAGCCAGTCCATGCCCAATATCACGTCAAATCCCAACAAATGAAAGACTATCAAATTGGAGTTAAATCTTACACCAGCTATCTCTAACGGGCAGTTCCTCACTATTCGCTGACATCCAAACGTCTTCCCATTAGGAATTGTTACCAACACTTTCTGAGCTAAAGACTCTAGTTCTAACTTACACCTCCACATGCAATTATATGAAATAAAAGATCTTGTTACGCCGGAATCAAGCAAAGCATATACCACATTACACATCAATATAATTTCACCTATATAAAACTTTCTCATGGTTATTTTAAGGAAAATTATCTATGCTTTAATTCTAGATAAAAATAAGATCATTACCAATAATGATGCCGGCGTTGATAGCCTCCTCATCGTCCATATCTACCTCTCCCGGGGTAATGGTGTACACCTTTGACTTCACAGGGGCTTTTGCTTTTCCTCTAGGCGTCTTCGTTCTGCTAGAGACCATCTGTGGGCAATCACGGATCATGTGGCCCACCTGACCACACCGAAAGCAAGCTCCCGTTGCCACTCGGCATTCACCCTTATGCGAACACCCACAAGTTCTACATGGTGGGGATGAGATCGTTCCTTTCAGTCCGCCTACTTTGCCCTTCCCTTTATCCATGGGACGAGCATTCCTTCTTTTACCCACGTCTTTTCTCGAAGAGTACAGAAAATTTCTTTTCTTATAAGTTTGAGCTTGGTAAATCAGTCTTCTCTGCTCTACTTCAGCAATGGCCATCACATTCACCAACTCTTGGAAGTTTTCGAATCGTAAGCAAGCCACTTGATTGCGAATCCTTGGTTGCAATCCATCCTGAAATTTCTTCGCTCGCATCTTTTCTGTTATCACCAAATGGGGGGCAAATCGTGTTAGCTCCATAAATTTAGCAGTGTACTGGTCCACCATCATGCTTCCTTGCATTAGTGGCAAACTCTATCGCCTTCTGCTGTTTAATCGATTTTGGGAAGAATCGATTATCGAACTTCGTCTTGAACCTATCCTAGGTAAGAACTACATTCTCTCCAAGTTCTTGTCTCAGTAGCTTTCCCTTTGTATCCCACCATAATCCGGCCTCCCCTTGCAGTAGGTGACCAGCATATTGTACTTTTTGCATCTCAGTGCACCCACTAATCTTGAAGATGCATTCTAGGTCTATAATCCATCGATCTGCTTTCATAGCTCCTTTGGTCCCCATAAAGTTCGGGTACCGATACACCAGAAATTTCTCGTATGAGCATCCTACTGTTCCTCCACCGACGTTTGAGTGACATCGGCTCTGCTCCATTTGATTCTTTACTAACTCTTTCATCTAGCGAATAGCTTCCGCTATCGCTTGTCCGCTGTCCAATGGGATATTCGGGGTCTCCCTTCCTCCGATTTGAGGTGGCAAAATTAATGGCGCGTTCCCCACTGTCGGTACTGGACTCGAAACGTTAACTCCTGCTAGTGCTTCGGGTCTTGGAGTAGGGGCAAGTCGTCGCGCTCCTGCCATTCTTCCCTGAAAAGCACATAATCCTCGTATGAGTTACCTCAACTCCTGTACTTCGATTCTCGTAACTCACCACATCATATTCGCGCACCACTACTATCTCCAACCAATTATCTAAAGATTCAGACCTATGCCTAAGGGATCATAACCTATACCATGTGATTTTTTTTCTCCTAGGACTTGTGGTTTCTTACCCAGAGACTTAACTGCTCTGATACCACCGCTGTCGGGGACGAGCGTCTCAAGGAAGTCATCCCTCATCGTTACATATGAAAGCATTATTTAACATTTTTTTTTATCTTGCAGCGGAAAAAAGGTCAAGCTAAAAACTTTCGACAAGACGTTTACACTTATCGCACATCACATGGTTAACGAAATAAAAACCCAAATTAAACATTATATACATATACATCAAAAGTCAAGGTCACCAGTGTTAACAGTTTATACAAAAGCACTTCCCAAAACAGCAGGAAGAATTCCTCAAAATATACTGGCAATACAAAATAAATACGTCAGCGACCCCTCCTTTTCTGCCAAACATACTAACAGGCGGGTTCTTCTTTTATCTTGTTAAAGTCATGGCCGTCAATTCGTGGAAATGATGTGCAATGGAGAATTTTTACAGAAAAATCCTGATGAGGCCATAGAGTACCTCAATGAACTTGCTGAAAAAGCTCATACTTAGACTGGACCTAGTGCTACTGATAGTACAAACAGGTCATGACCTACAGGAAACCCGAGTGGTGGTATTTACCATCTAAGGGAAGAGGATAACCTTAAGGCTAAGGTTGAAATGCTCACCAGAGAATTAGAGTTATTGAAAATGAAAAACTCAAAGCCAACACACATGGCTAATCATGCAAACTCTTTTGGGCCATGTGTTGTCTGTGGTGGGGTAGATCATCATGCCCAAGACTGTCCTACACATACTAACAAGAGAGGATGGCGTAATCACTCCAACTTCAGCTGGAAGTCTGAAAATCAACAGCCTACACAACCTTCTAGATCATATCCTGCACCATACCATGCACCTCAATCTTCTAGAAATTTTTTAGAAGACACTTTGCATGCATTTATTGAAGTACAGGGTAAGACTAACCAAAAATTTGAGTCTTTAATTATGCAGGTTGTTGAAGAAAAAATGGAGATAAAGAGCCAGGTATCTAAAATAACGAGTTTCTTGAATGTAAATGAGCAAGGTAAGTTCCCTTCTCAAGCTCAGTCTGTACCTCATGGTCAACATATGGCACAAGAAACTGTGAAGAATCACGAGTGCCAGCAGATATATATGATTGACTCACTCATAGACAGGGAAGTTTTCACAACTCATGATTCTGATCCCCTTGAGAATTTTATTGTTGATTTTGAGTTTAATCTTATTAGGGATTCGCCTGATGTAGCTAAAATTTGTGCAATTTTTGACAATACTTAAGATTATAGCACACAGGTTTGGCAACCGAAGTTTGAGGAGTTGCTTGAGAAAAATGAAAAACAGATTCCTTCAAGTGGACAAGTACCAAAAGTTAATCTAAAGCCTTGCCACCTACCTGTGAAGCTCGAGCACCGAGTTTATTGGGCAAATAAGCGTTTCATTTTTTACCCAGGAGGAACAGTTCTATGAGTGGAAGATAGTCCGGTTGTAAACTTGGTCTACCAACTTTGACCACAGCATGCAACAATAATTATTATTATTATTATAATTATTATCATCATCATTATTATTATTATTATTATCATCTTATTTGTTTTGTTTTGTTTTTATTTACTACTATTTTCTTTATTTTTGTTTGCAGGATAGTATCATTTTGTCATTTCAGATCACTACTTTTGACGCTTAGCGAGCTATCTACATCACACATCAGGTGTATCTTACCCTTTTTAGTTACTCCCCATCCAATTTTGATTATTAAACATTGAGGACAATGTTTCATTTAAGTTGGGGGGTGGAAATACAAATCTGTTATTTAAACTCTATGGCATATTTCAATCAAAATATAAAAAATTGTCAAATTTTTTTCACACAGGCATCTTTTCACACATGATACTCATACTCATTCATAACCATCTTGGTGAATTCAACAAACCCATCTTAAATCATTTTGCTAAAGCATCCACAGAACCATTTATGCACTTCTCCAAACTTTGTGGTAATATGGTGATTTGACACATGTAACTAAAGAATTATTTTGCTCAAGTATTCATGTGAATTATGTGAGAATTGAGAGCTTACAAATACAGAAATTGTGATAAGTATCCATTGATCTGTTGAATTTGACACTTCTTTTGAGAATATCATTACATGGTTTGTGGTAAGATGGTGGATATACTTGGGATATGCGAAAGTCAACTTAGGATTAACGTTTGAGCCTTTCAAGTTGACATTTTTCATCATAGACCCCTAGCAGCCAATTTTGAGCTAATATATACATATGGCCTTTTCTTTTCATATCTACATCATCCATACCTCTCCACATTGGAGTATAGCTTATACATTATATTTTCCTACCATTTTACTTCCAAGTGTGTAATAGGTGTGAAATTATCATTTAAAAAAAACCATGACAAAAATGGCATGGTGCTAGATGTATCCATCAAATTATTCATGAAAGAGTTCATCAAATTGCGAAGATACCAGTGGCAAAAGAAGATGGAAAAGTATACTTAGTCAAAAATCTAAAAAAATTGAAAAGTACATCAAAAGGAAAGTATAGTCTACTAAAAAATTTAATAGATTCCCTTTTGTGTATACTTGGAAGTTTTTGAAATCTCTTCACCTTTTCTTCTTATGAACCCCAAACCTAAGCCCCATTACAACCCTTTGTGTTGATTTTTCCGATCCTAAGTATGCTTGTGGAAAGAATGGTGGAGATCTCATTTGTTAGTATTCCTATCACAAGATCAATGTTTACTTGTTACTTATATATAATTGGCTAAATTTCCATGAGAGTAAATGTACACCTTTGTCAACTCCATAGAGAACCCTTACATGAAACACTTCTATACCCATGAGTTATGGAGTTGAACCTTTTTCCTTAAGATATTCTAATGTTGCATGTGTCGAAACCTCTAATTTGATAAAAATAGTTTGGAACATATACACACTCTATGGATTGCTATATTTGAATTACTTGTGAAAGGGTTATTGAATTTCTAAGATTGTTTTGATATGTAAATTTGAAAAATGTGTCTTGATGGCCCCTATGTGTGATTTTCTTTGGTGTTTCTCATCATTTTGCATGGAAATTGCTAGGGACTAGCAATGAGTAAGTTAGGGGGGTGTGATGAGTGCACAAAAATGCACTCTAAATACTCTATTTAAATACTAAAAGAAATGAGAAAATAATGGATATAACTCATGTTATTAAAATTAATGTTCATTTATCTTGAGATAGATATAAGCATGATTTAATATATTGATGAGAATATAAAATGTTATATTTTACTCTCTTAATGTTTAATACTTTATTCTTATTTGATGCCTAAATATACTCATTATTCTTATATTTTGATTTAGGACACAAATAGAGGCATTAGGAGCAAATGAAGATAATTGCGGAATTTTAGACAGTTCTGACATCTTTTCGTAATATGGGCATAACTCTCTCATCCAATCTCTGATTGAGTTGATTCAAGATGATATAGAACCGCAAGAGAAATATATATAACTTTTATGTTTTATGTTTGAAGAGATATCCACTCAATCTAAGACAAAATCGACCATCAAGTGGACGCACCTGCACTTGACGTTCCTGGATATTTTTCAGCCACTTGCATCAAATCCAAATGTCATCATAATATTTTCCAGCAAGCACTCCTACACCAACTTGGAAATTCAATGATCAATTCATATGCAAGATGAAGTGCACTCAAGTTTCTTGTAGACAAATTATTTGACCACAAGATATTAAGTCATACAAGACAACTAATGGATAGAGAAGCAAAATTGAAACACTCAACCTACAAGCAAAAATCCAGCTCATGCATGGTGGGAAAACAAATTATCAAAATGACAACTCACAAATCACTTGGATTCAAGAATGGCACATGACAAAAAAAGTTGAAATTGTGATGATTTTGTCATGACAACTTGCATAAAGGATACTTATAAATAGAAGGAAGGGGTGTGTGTTCTAAGAGAATGCTTAGAGTGGGAGGATGCTTTGGAAGAGCCATTATTTTGAGAGCTTGAGAAAAAAAAAAAAAACCAAAGAAGAGAGAAGAAAATAATGGTTGGCTCTTCCATATTATCCCTTAGAGAATTTTTGTTACATATTTTCAATATGTGTAACTAAATTCTCAAGGAGGGCTAGGGATGAACTTGTGTGTGTGATGGTGTTTGTAATTTATTTTTGATTCATGTATTTGGTCTTTAAATATTAAAACTCTTTTGTTCTATTATTCTCAATTTATTTGTGATGTCTCTCGTCTTCAAATAATTATAGAATCTATTTCGTTTATGGATTCAGTCATGCTTTTTTTATTGAGTGAATTAGTTCTATAATTATGTTTGGAACAATTGATTGTCTATATTGATTTAATTCTGTACTGCAATATCGCCTCTTGGGTATATTGTCGTCGTTGGATTTTCTCAATGTCGATAACAATTTATGAGAATTAAGCGTGAAGAATGATTTTTCAAAGAGTTACATGTGATTTAAATTTTGGTTATTAATGTTATATCTTCCGATTAAGAATTTGGACATAGAATTCTTAATTGAGTTATCAATGAATTAAAAATAAATTTGAATACCACAAATACACAAGGAATTCCCTATGCTCTACTTTTCGTCTCATTTTTATACTTTTCAAATTACTCATTTAGTTTTAATTTACATCACACTGTAAAATTTACTTATCACACTCATTTAATCTTTTTGTTAATTTCGTTACTGTTCTTCAATTTCTTAATCCATCTCCTTGTGGAATCGACACCCCAAAGCTATACTGCAAACGACCGCGTTATTCTTTGGGCGTAATCAACACTCAATCCTACATGGCACATAGCTACCTACTAGTCAATCTTTACCAACTAGAATTTCCTGCAAGCTTTGGGTGATTTTCTAGGGTTTCTCTTCAAGTGACATGTGTCTCTACTATGGGCTTGATGGGTCATGAGTTCACTCTATGGGCTTATGGGCTCACCACTACTCTTTTGGCCCATTCACTTAATCCATATCTCCAAAACTTCATTCCCAAGCCCATCTCTTTAGGGCTTGTTTTTACAAATTACCATTAATCTTGTATATTAGCATTTAATTAGATAATTAAATTAGGATGAAGATTTTAGGGCTATTACAGTAAAAACCTACCTGTCCAAAAAAAGAACGAACTTCCCGCACACTAGTGGGATAGGGTAAAGATTGAATAATATCAACTTTGGCTTTATGTGACGACCCGAGACTTTCTTTTCGTATTATTTAATTGAATATTTATATTGATTGAGTGGTTAATTTAGTAATTAGATTAAGTATATTATAAGGTGATAAAAAGGGCATGGGCTTAAGATTAGGGCCTTGAAAGTTAGAATGAGCTATTAGGCCTAGGAAGGAATGGCAAACCCCGAATTTTCCTACTACATTTTTATTTAATTAAACAATTAAAACATGGGTGACTTAGGTAATTTAGTGGATAAAGCCTTGAAAGGTGGGCTTAGAAGTTGAAGACCTTAAGGCCATAACTAAAACTTTGGGCCCAAGTGGAGAGGACAAACCTATAGGTCCATGAAATGAAGTTCAATAGTCAACCCAAGCCCATGCTTGATGACACATGTCAAGTTAAGAGAAGTTTAGTAAGTTAAACCAAGACTGTAGGTGAAAGAAGGGGAATACTAGTAGGTGAGAAGGTTGACTAGTTGATTTGGTTGGAGAAAGGAAAGAGAAGATTAAGATGAAATCTCCATATCTTTTCCTACCTAGAAGGGATTTTGCCAAAGAAGATCATCATAGGATTTTACCATATCTAGCCAAATGATGGGGTAAGATTTGAGAGGATGTGAAAATGAGAAAAAGAGAGAGAGGGGTTCAGTGGGCTATAGCCGAATGCCCTAGGGTTTTTCTCACAAGCACATTTCCAAATCTTGATGAATGATTGCTAAGAGATCTTGAGAAGACAAGTGAGGGACTGATAGGCTGATTGAGTGAGTGATGGAACAACTGGGGAGGAAGAGAAAAACCAATGGAAGGGAATGGAGGGCTACGGGTAAGCATGTAGCCGACCACCCCCCCTGTGTGTTTTTTTTTCCTTTTGCCTCCAAATCTAGATGGAATAGACATGTGAGATTATGTAAGAATAGACAAGACATGATGTGTAAGATGGTGGAAGAGAATGATGACTTGAGATGTGGATTTATGGACACAAAAGTGGGAAGAAGAAAATGGAGGGTTCGGGTGAGGTGAGTAGCCGACTCCCCCTCCCCTTTCGGCATTCTTCTTGCCACCAAATCTAGACTATAGATTTGTGTAAGAGTGATAGGCCAAGTATGTGTAAGAAGTGAGGTGAATAGTTGATTGATTAAGCATTTGACAAGAGGGAAAAGAGAGCAAGAAGAGGAGAGGGTTTCAGATGGAGGCAAGGGGTCCGAACACTCTTGCCTTCTCCCAAGAAATTGATCCCCAAATCTCTTAGAGTGACCTATGAGATGATGGTTGGGAGACAAAAGGTGATGTGAGGTGATGGAAAAGGGTTGGAACCCTTGAGAGAGAGGTCGGCCATGTGGGGAGAAAAAGGAAGCTAATTCTTCAACCTAGAATGAACTAGATTAGGTTTGATGTGATCAAGTGATGGGAGTCACTCAAAGGTCTTTCAAACCCATCAAGTGTCACTCCAAGCTTGGGGAAAATGAGTAGCCTAGAGTCTAGCAGAGTCCCATTGCCGAAAGGCCTTGCTCCCCCACCTTTTTGGTTCCTTCATTCAAACACACACACACACACACACACACACACCTCTCACTCTACCTCATGACAACTCACCCTCCCAATCCATTCACTTTGCTTCACTTCACTTCACCACCTAAACATCTAAACACTCTAAGCCTAGAAGAAGAAGAAGCAAGTGGTTTTGGAAGGAGGAAATCCTAGAAGATGTAAGTGACTTTGTTACGTTAAAATAAACCTAGAAGTGTAGGGAAGAACACTTTTTATGTTCATGTTTTCTAAAAGAAATTTCCTTTTTGAAAATGGTGTGTTCTTAGCCTCTTGTAATAAAATACTTCTCTTATTTTCAGAACTCTTATAAGCTAGCTAGGAGAATTATAAGTATATCCTTATTTTGCCTCTAGCATCTCTAGTATATTTTTGAGTGAATGTGCTTGTATATGCTTGTATTGCTTGGTTTCTTGCTTTATATGCTATGATGAAGCATTTTGAGTAGAAATGCTATTTTAGTTAGATGCAAATCCATGTTTAGAACCTACATTCCTTCTTAAATAAAAGTTTATAATATGTTCATGACCTTGGTGGTTTTGTTGAGGAAAGCATGTATGCATGATTACGTTTAAAATTGTTGAATGTTGGGTAATATTGGATTGATCATTTGGAAAGGCATCTTGATTCTAGTAGTAAATATCTTGTTGATTGAAATGCTATGCTAGGATGATTGTCTATGAAATATGGATGAAATTTAGTTAAATCGTTCTTGGATGATATTATCACTATTATTGATTGATGGTTGGTAACGATATGCATGTTTGGTAAAATAAAGGTTATACGCTTGAAAAAAAAAAGGAGAACATGCTTATGGAGTTATGGTTGGAGGGTTTCTTGGAGTGAAAATCTTGAGGATTTATTTCCCTTTCATGAAATATTTGTGTTTGGATATTTTGGAGAATTTAGAAACATAAGGAGTGGCAGAATATCATGTATATTTTCGGTTTCCCTATAAGTGTTCAAGTAGGATACTTGTTTTGATGAAATAAGGTAGGAAACACAAAATCTAAGGGCAATAGGGTTTTGGGTTGCTCACTTGTAAGGCTAGAAAATTGTTTTAAACATTGAACTAGGGCTTGGGAGTGAAAGGAAGATGAACGGAGGAAGAAAACACCAAGTGGAGATAATGTGGGTCTCGGCCCAAACCCTTGGGGTGGAAGCCGAGCACCTTACTTAACTTATTAGACCCGTTTAAGTGTTTTTGCATAAGTGATGAGTTAATGAGAAGGGGGTTTTGTATGAAAACGACCAAATGTATGTACTCGAGCTCACCTCGAGTTTTGCTTCACAAAGTTAGAAGTTGCATGTCTCATGCATAAGCACGAAAAACATGTTTTAAATCAAACACATTTTCGAAAGAAATGAATTAAAGTTTCAGAGGAACCCCAAAAGTTGGGACGGGATAGTGTCCCAGTGGAACTCCTGGTTCACCCATGAGTGTCTGAATTGAGTGAAAACCCCTAGGTCGACAAAGAATAGTCAGCGGACCATGTATGGCTCCAAAAGGTGTCCGGAGCGTGGTCGCACCTAATGCTAGTGGGTGCCATAAAAGTGGTGTTGGTCTCGGCCTCACCATATGAAAAGTTTGTAGTTGCTAGGAGAGAAATTCCTGAGCGACGAAAATCGCGAAAGGGCACGAAACGTATTCACCTCGGTTGACATGGTCGCTGAGTGTGACGGTAACTAGCGGGGAGCACATGGTGCATAGGGAAACCATGAGGTGTCCAAAATAAGAAGTCATAACGAAAAGAAAAGGACTCTCGGGCCATATATGATATCATAAGTGGCACCTAAAATAAGAAAAGACAAAAAGTTTTTGAATAAAATGTTTCTTTGGAAGAACATGAATTAAGAAGTTTTGCTATATGATTTTATGAACAAGTATGCATTGGAAATTGAAAAACGATAAGAAAGATTAATTTTGTCACGAGCCTGTGCATCGGTCCCAGCATGAGTCCCATGTTATTGTATATGTATGTATTTGCTTGTTATTCGCTTAACTATATGCCTGAAATACTTTTGTTGAAATGTTGATGTACTTGTTGAGATTTTTTCCGAAATCTCACCCCTCTCTATGTCCTTACTATCCTTTCCTCTTGGAAATGATAGAAGTAATTGCAGGTAATGATGGCTCAACTGAGTACAACCCCCGTGATGATACCTCAGACCCTCAGGGACCCGATTGAGTCCATCCTTAAGGGGCCAGTAACTCTAAACCTTCCGGGCCAGTGGGAGGTGGAGTCATTGAAGATGGCGATGTACTGTTCAGTTGGTCTACACCCTACGGGGTGTTGCTTAGTGTTAGGAGTAGATGAGTCCCTTCACTTGGGACTTGTTTTTGGACCGCCCTCTAGGGCGATATGTGAGGTAGGGCCTAGCTTAGACTTGGATCGGCTTTGCTGGGGCCCAAACCTTAATAAGATAAAGAAGGAGCCTTTATATTGAACCCAATGGGCAATGTTGAGGCCCACTCTATTTTGTAACGCCCATTAATTATGTATTTTGTAAAGCCTTCCCACTTGTGGAAAGTGCTCTTTTGTTTATCTGGACAAAGTTATGTAACTTGAAATTGGGCTATGTATGATATTTCTTTTGGGATCAACAACATAACCATGTGATGCATATTATAAAAGGCTTGACCCTTTTTGTTTCGCTGCGAGAATCTTTCTTCGACGTTAAAAAAAAAGTACACATATGATATGATGATGGGTGAACTTCCTTGCATCACTTATCCCCGACGTTTCTATCACGTGCGATCCCAAGTGTGGATTGGGGCGTCGACACACTACCTCTGGCTACGTATATCTGGGGTGTACTCCCTACTAGGTGTTGTATAGTTCTTGGCATGGACGATTCCCTCCACGTGGGTCGCCTTTATGAGTCATCATTCGGGATGAATTGTGAGGTGAGACCGGCCTTGGAGTTGGACCGCCTCCGTTATGGCCGAAATTTCAAGAGGATTAAGAAGGAACCGTTGGACTAGGGAGTGATAGTTGGGGATCCTCTATGTAGCTTTTGTATTTATTTGCATGTATTTTGGTCTTCCATTGTTTTGGAAGAATGAACACTTGTGAAAGATCCTTATGTTTATCTTATTGGTAATGTAATATTTTAGGATGTTATTGTATTAAGCCATGTGATACACGCTTAAAAAAAAAGGTTTGACCTTTATCTGCTGCGATAAAAACAAAAAAAAATCCAGTACACGATAAGACGAGGGGTGAACTTTCTTATGATGCTCATTCTCGATGTCACAGTTTGCATACGATCCTAAGCGCAAGCTGGGGTGCCGACACTTTATCCACCTCATTTCCCTTAGATGAAACGACATGTCCCAAAACTAAACCTTGTTCAACCATAAAATGACATTTTTCAAAATTTAACACGAGATTAGTGTCTATGCATCTTTGAAGAATAAGTGTGAGGTTATGCAAACAATTATCAAACGAGTCTCTCCATAAATTGTGAAATCATCCATAAAGACTTCTATGATAAGCTCAATATAATCTAAAAATATGCTAACCATACACATTTGAAATGTGGCTGGGGCATTGCAAAGGCCAAAGGGCATGCGACGATATGCAAAAGTCTTAAATGGGCATGTAAAAGTCATCTTTTCTTAATCCTCTGGAGCAATTGCAATCTGAAAATAACCTAAATAACCATCAAGAAAATAATAGTAAGAATGACCAACTGTCGACGCCCCAATCCACGCTTGGGATCGCACGTGAATAGAAGCGTCGGGGACGAACAACATAAGGAAGTTCACCCCTCGTCGTAACATACACTTACGTTTTTTTTTTTGAAACGTCAAGTGAGGATTATCACAGTGGAATAAAAAGGCCGAGCCTTCTATAACATACATCACATGGTTAGACTATGGATCCCAAACGTAATATTAAACATAGCCAGGATTTAATAATTACATAACTTGTTCAAGAAACCAAAATAGTGCTTTCCACATGCGGGAAGACTTTGCTAAGATCGATAATACAGGGCATCAAAATACAATACGGGTCTTAACATTTCCCATATCTTCATCCGACGGGTTCCTTCTTCACTTTCTTAAGGTTCGAGCCCCAGTGAAGCCGATCCAAATCCAAGCTAGACCCTACCTCGCATACCGCCCTAGTAGGCGTTCCAAACACACGTCCCAAGTGAAAGGACTCGTCAACCCCTAGTACTAAACAACACCCCGAAGAGTAGAAGAGTATAGGCCAACAAAACTGTACATAATCACTTTGAGTGACTCCACCTCCCACTGGCCCAGGCAGTCAGGAGTCACCGACCCCCTAAGGGCGGCCTCAATTGGACCTTCGAGGGTCCGAGGCGTCATCACCAGGGTCGTACCCATCTGATCCATCCTCACCTACAAGTACTTCTATCGTTCCTGAGAGGGGAGGATAGTAGGGATATAAAGAGTGGGGTGAGATTTCGGAAGAAATCTCAGCAAGTACATCTATACTTTAACAAAAGCAGTTTAGGCATATAGTCAAGTGAATAACAAACAAAATTCCTTACATATTTACTAACATGGGACTTATGCTTAGACTGATGCACATGCTCGTGACAAAATTTCATATTTCTTTTATTTTTCTCAATTTCCAAAACATACTTGTTCAAAATGCATAGCAAAGCTTCTTTAATGCATATTCTTTCGAAAAACATTTTGTTTAAAATCTTTTCGTCTTTTCTTGTCTTAGGCGCCACTTATCATATCATATCATATATGGCCCGAAAGCCCTTTTCTTTTCATCATGACTTCTTATTTTAGACACCTCACGGTTCCCCTATACACCGTGTGCTCCCCGCTAGTTACCATCACACCCAGCAACCAAGTTGACATAGGTGAATACGTTTCGCGCCTTTTCGCACTATTCGTCGCTCGGGAATTTCTCTCCGAGCGACTACAAACTTATCAGATGGTGAGGCCAAGGCCAACACCGCTTATAAAGCACTCACTAGCATTAGGTGCGACCATGCTCTGGACACCTATGTGGTGCCATACATGGTCTGCCGACTGTTCTTCGTCGACCTCGGGGTTTTCATTCAATTTAAACACACTTGAGTGAACAGAGAGTTTCACTGGGACACTTCCCCATCCCAGCCTTTGGGGTTCTTCTAAAACTTTAATTTATTTCTTTCAAAAACATACTTTACTAAAAACATAGGTTTTCGTGCTTATGCATGAGACATGCAACTTTTGACTTTGTGAATGCAATAACTCGAGGCGAACCCGAGTACACACATTTGGTCATTTCTCCTTCAAATCCTTATTCTATAGACTCATACTTGTGTGAAAACACCTAAACGAATGCATTAGGATGAGTGGGGTGCTCGGCATTCACCCCTAGGGTTTGGGCCGAGACCCTACCTTGTCTCCCATTTATGTTTTCTTCTTCCTTTGATCTTTCTAACATCATCTAGCCTTAGTTAAAACTTTTAAAATAATTTCCTAGCCTTATAAGGTCAAACCCGAAACCTATATAACCTTCAAGCTTTGTGTTTTCTTTTCTTAGCATTTCCACTAAGGTCCTATTTGAATACTCTAGGTGAAACCGAACCCATACACATCATTCTCCCAATATACATACTTCTACTTCTCCAAAATATCCAAACATGAACATCAAGTAAATACGGAATTAAAACTTCATGATTTTCTCTTTAAGAACTCCTCCAAAAACATAACTCTGCAAGCATGCATTTTTATAATCATCATGCAACAATAACATCAACATCTTCCAAAATCGATATGACTAATATCCATCAATGCTTCATACATTTTTCATCCTAGCATGGCATTTCTATAAGCACAATATTTACAATAAAAATCAAGATGCTACTCCAAATATCATATATGCATATATCCTACATTCACCAATACTCAACTAACTCAATATCTTCATGCTTACATACTTTTTCTGCTCAAACCATCAAGATCATCATCATCTCATAATTCTTTAACCAATAAGATTATAGGTTCTACGCATGGATCCTAACCAAGGTAACATTTCTACTCTCAAATTTTCATCATGGAATTTCTAAGCAAGTAACCAAACAACAAGAGCATGTTCAAACATATACACACATTCAAGCACATTCACTTTAAAATATACAGAAATTACTAAAGGCAAAGTAAGGATATTCTTACAGTCTTCCAAGCTTAGCTTATATAACTTCTGAAAATAAAATAAACACTTAGTTAGATCATGCTAAAAGTTTATCTTTCCAAAAGAAAGGTTTTCCTTTTCGAAAGGTATAAACATAAGGTTCTCCTTCATGCTTCTAGGTTTCAATTCAAAGTAGCTAGGTTGCTTACCTCTTCTAGGTTTCTTCTTCTTCCACAAACACTATCTCCTTCCCCTTCTTAGCTTGGAGTGTTTAGGTGTCTAAAGTGGTGAAAGAAGTGAAACTAAGTGGAGAGAAATGGGAGAGTGCCGTGAGATGCAAAAAGGAGAGATGTGTGTGTGTGTCCGAAATGTGCAAGCCCAAAAGGGTGAAGGAACTAGGCCATTTGGCCAAGGCATTTTGCTAGCTTCTAGGCCACTCATTCCCCTATGTTTGAGTGACTTGTGATGGGCTTGAAAGACCCTTGAGTGACTCCCATCACTTGATCACATCAACCCTAATCCATCCTATACTAGGTTTGAAGATTGTGTTCTCTCTTCTTCTTCTCATGGCCGGCCACACATCCTAGGGTTCCAACCCCTTTCCATCATCTCACATCCTCTCTTATCTCCCCAACAATCCCCTCACAAGTCATTCAAATGGATTTGAGAATCCATTTTTGGGAAAACACCCAAAGGGGGTTTCGGATTCCCCATCCCTCATTCGAATCCTCTCCTCATCTCACTCTCCTTTCTATTTTTGTCACATACTTCTTTCATCAACCAATCACCTCACATCTTACACAAGCTTGTTATGTCACTCTTACACATATCTTCATCTATATTTGGTGGCAAAAGCAAGTCAAACAAGGGGGAGGGGGTTCGGCTAAGGCATGTCTGAAACCCTCATCCCTTTCCTTCCACTTTTGCTCCATCATCTCCCATCTCATGTCACTTCTCTTACACACCATGTCTCATCCAAATCTTACACCAATCCTACACAATCCCCTCATGTCCTTTCCCCTAGATTTGGAAAAGTTTTAGGTGAGAAAACCCTAAGGCCATTTGGCCAAGCTCCCCACCAAAACCCTTTCCCTCTCTTCTCATCTCCAAATCTTTTCAAGTCCTTTTCCACATCATTTTGCTAGATATGGTAGGATCCTATGTTGACCTATTTGGCAAAATCCTACACCTCACACACTTATCTAGGTAGGAAAAGATGGAAGATTCCACTCATGTCTTTTCCTTTCTTCCTTCAATAAAACAATTAGTTAACTAGCTCACCTACTAGCATTTCCTTCTCTCAACTACTAGTCTTGACTCAAATTACTAAACTCTTCCTAGCTTGAAATATGTCACCAAGCTTGGGCTTGGGTTGACTAATGGGCTTCCTTCATCTTCTTATGGGCTTGTTTCTCCTCCACTTAGGCCTAAAGCTCATGTCATGGCCCTAAGGCCCTCAAACTCCCAAGTCCATTTCTTAAGGCACTAGCCACCAATTTGCCTAAGTCATTCAATTTGCCTAATTCATTAAGCCATATAAGTATATTTAAATAGAATACGATAATTTTGGGGTCATCACACTAGCTAATCTTTCAAGTATTTGATCAATAAAAGGTAAACGGAAGTTGTCCTTGCGGGTTACAACATTTAATTTTCTATAATCTATACAAGCCCGCCACCCATTCTGAACACGGGTGGGTACCAACTCATCATTCGGCTTTTTCACAACAATTATCTCAGTCTTGTTAGGAACCACCTGAATTGGGTTAACCCAATTGTTATCCAAAATAGGATAAATCACTCAAACTTCAAGAAGTTTGAGGATCTCCTTTTTTACTACATCCATCATGGGCAGGTTCAATCTTCTTTGTGGTTGACAGTAAGGTTTTACTCCCTCTTCAAGTAAGATACGATGCATGCATGTAGATGGGCCAATTCCTTTAATATCTACAATCATCCAACCAATAGCCGTTTTATGCTCCTTAAGGACCTGCACAAGATTTTCTTCTTGCAGTGCACTTAGTTTATTGGCGATAATCACAGGTAATGTTCCTCCGTCTCCAAGGAACATGTACTTGAGGTAACTGGGGAGAGGCTTCAAATTCGGAATAAAGGTATACAAAACAGAGAGTACAGGTCTTTTGTCAAAAACTGGTAAGGCAATAATAGGAAAGTTATATGATTGTTGTAACTTTGGAAAATTATTCAATGCTGCAACAGTTTTCTACAATTCAATACTAAAGGTTAACTCCTCATTCTCTTTCTCAAGATATTTATTAATGGCAACTTCCAAACCATCTTTTTCATCAAGTTCAAAAACTTTCTGTGTTAAAGAATTAATTACATCAATAGAATAAACAGGATTATCATCATCAGAATATTTCATGGCATCATAAATATTAAACTTAACAATTTCACCATCAAACTCCATGGTAAGTGTGCCACTATGAACATCTATCTTAGTCCTGGGTGTCTTTAAGAAGGGTCTTCGTAACAAAATATGAGCATTTTGATCACCATTTTCCAAATCAAGCACATAGAAATCAGTAAGAAAAAACAAATCATTAACTTGTACAATAACATCCTCAACTACATTTTTAGGATATGCTGTAATAACCCAAATTTTTTAAGTATCCATTCAATTTTTATGTTTGGCATGATTATGTTTTTTTAAAATTATTTTAGGGAACCCTTGGAATTTTGATATATATATAATTTTAATGAGTCTTTTATTGGTATTGGGGAAAAATTATGGGAGACATTAAATAGGATAATAAGATATGGTTTTTGAATATTCAAGGTAATATTGTACAAAAATTGAAGGAAATTTACAAAAGAAGTCAAGTGGTATGAGTAAAGAATATACTCTATGATAGTTTCGAATTAGGCTAATGTAGACAGTTTCAACGTCCTTTAGTAATATGGATATAAATTACTTATTTTATATCGGATTGAGATGATTCCAGATAATTTGAAAATCTAAGAGAAATATCTAAAATTCTTACGTTTTGAGTTTTAAGAGATATGGATTTAATCAAATACGAAATTGAGATTAAGATGGCATATTTGAATGGGATATGTAGGCATTGATTTAGAGTTGACTAGTGATTTTGATTAAGATTAAGCTTTTGATATACTTTCTCAATTATCCTAATATCTTGACAAGTGTGTAGAAATATGTCGAATGAGAAGACTTTATTTAGTAAGTTTCATGTGAAACAAGAGGGATCATTTATCAAACACTTTGTGTACCCGAATTAGTACCTCGGGCTTATCTATCAACATTCAGTAGCAAAATCATAACTTGGTCATATGAGCTCCAAATGAAGTGATTCCAATTCCTATAGAACTTTAAGAAGTAGATATAGAACTTTCATGTTTTGAGTTTTGAAGAAAAGTAATGTATCAAGGACAAAAGCTTGTATGAAGTGGACGGACATGAATAAGAATTAACTGGTAACCGACTTAGATTAGTTGCCTTATGTTTGGCCATGTGACAAAAATAGTGATTTGCTACCAAACTTTTTGAGGTCTTTACATGTGTGAAAACATGTGTCAAGTTAATAAGAATTTATCTAGAAGTCTTGGTGGATAAGAAACTAAGGAAAAGAAATGGAGAACTCGGATTGGGTGTTCTTGAGTGATTTTGACGTATTTCGATAAATTAATCATATCTCTCCCATCTAATCTCGAAATAAGGTGATTCAAAATCCTATGGACAAGAAGCGGATGACATAAAACTTTAATGTTTTGAGTGTTTGGAGAAAGTGGATCAATGGGTTATTTGGGTTGAAAGTGGACTGATCTGAATTAAGCGTAAATTGAAGCGCAAAAATGAAATACACTACTGACCTACTTTAGAAGCTCGAATTTGATTGGTTCTCTATATTTCTATCTTCTAGATATGTGTAGAAATGTTTTTATTTTGTGGTGAATGAGTTTTTAGAAGGAAAATTTGTCTATAATCATGGGAGAAGTAAGACCAAATCTGATTGGTGTAGAACTAACTAAATCAGCCAAGTTACCCCTTTATTATTAACCAATAGCCAACCAAGCCTCAAGATAATTCTTCCAAAATGTCCTAAGGGTGCCAAAGAGAGCTGGAACATGTGGAAAAGGAGAGAAATTGATATAGAAGCCGTGAGGTGCAAGGGAAGGCCAAGTGGCCGGTTGGATCTCATCTTTGATATTATAGGCTTTTTGTTTTATTTTTATATCCATATATTGTAATTCTTTGAACCATTGATCAAGATTATTTTAGAGGACGATTAAGCTCAACCATGGGATGAAAATATCAAAAAATCATTAGAGATTAGGGATGATTATAAGGCCTTGCATCTAGGGGGGACACCTTACTCATTCGGCTAAGGGTATTGCCGAGATACCCCCTCCCTTTCTCAAGACTCTAGCACTTTCTTACCCCTAGAAATAGACACAAAAGCTTCTCTTTGTTTCCTTTTAGAGATATCATACGGTTACCCTGAGATAAAGTTAAGAAAAATATATAAAATTTCACTAACAATACCCAAACATGAAAAGGGAGCTAAGTGGGAGCATTGGAGAAAATGTGGTGCAAGATTAACTCTAGACATCTAATTTAGCTTTGAAAAATTTTCGAAGTACACTACTTAACATAATCTTGGTGTAGTATAAGTGATTTGATTTATATATTTAATTTGATGCTTGTTTTAGCTTATGTATTGTTTGAGTGGTAGATTGAAAGTTTTGACTTATGGAGTGGTTTTTGTTATGGAAAAATGTTAAGAAAAATTTTAGAACCTTAGAAATATATTTTATGATTATATGTTAAAAGGATTATGTGAAAATATGAGGTCTTGATTTGGAAAAAATGATAAAGCAACCCTAGCTAATTTCGGTTTTAAAAATGGGTAATGTTAATAGATTTAACATCTTATGATAAATTGATAATAACTTGCTAGTGTGATGTCTGAATTGAATAATTCAAGAGGCTATGGAAAGATAAGACATAGATCTACAATTTTTATGTTTTAAGTTTTAGGAGATAAGAACTCTATAAAAGGTGAATTTGGGATTTAAGTAGCAAAACAGAATAGGTATGGACTTCAAAGGGTATATTTTTTTTATACTAAACTTTTAGTGAATTATTTGAACGAGATTTTTAACAAGTATAGTAAGTTTAAGAATTTTAATGCACTAGGAGAATTTTTTAAGAATTATTATGCTAAAAAGATAAAATAATAATAATAAAATTATATATATAAGAGAAATATTCAAGATAACTTATAACTATGCTTAAGTTGTGTAATTATGTAAATCTTGGTTTAAGTTAAATAAGTTAAATAAATAAATAATTAAGATTAAGTTTCCCATGCAATTCAACCAGTCTAGTTTAATAATATTATAATATTTTATTTATTTATGTATGTATCAACCGTTAAGTTTTGACATTATGAAATTTAGGTAACATATGTGCATGTAGGTTTTTGTGATATATTTTTATATGTCATATGATTTATGAAAATATGAAACATGCATGTCATAAGTCTAAGTTTATGCGTATGTTGCATTTTGTCACATGCATTTGTTGTCATAAGTCATGAAGTCTGTTTTAAGAAAATAAGTTAAAAAAAACTTTACGAGAACATGATAAGACTTAAGTCGCATCATGACGGGGATGGCGATATATAACACCCGAAAGATTGATGTGATTTGATAAGTTAAGAGTCATGTCACGACGAGAATGACGATACGTAATGCCCAGACGACCATGACTAGCAGGGAGTGCGATATGTAACGCTTGGACGATTGATGAGTTATATGTATGGATAAGCTGACACGTCATACTAAGTAAGCCCTATGGGAATGGCGATATGTAACATCCATCGAGAATAAGAGATAAGTAAGACCCGACAGGGACGACGATACGTAACGCCTTTCAAGGATAGGCATTAAGTAAGACCCACAAGATTAAGAAATAAGATGGAAAGTATAAGTTTTAAATATAAGATGGTAGGTCCAAATAAGGTCTAAGTTTATATGGGAAAAGTGGTCATTGATATGCATAAGTCTCATAAAACATTTTCATAAGCTATAGGTTTGTGATCATTACTATGTATGATAATTTATAATGTTATCTACGCCTTATTTTGTTAACTGTGTACTTACTGAGATTTCTTGGAAATCTCACTCTTTTAAGTTTTATCTATCATTATTTGTGGAATGATAGATGGTGTTGCAGGATTAGATAAATTGCAATGAGACTCAGAAAGCACAGAAAATTCTTAGGTACTTTGAGGTCCCATAGAATACTTCTCTTAAGTTGGAATGATCTTTCATATACGTGATTAAGTGGAATAGTAAGATTACTGGATGACGGTGGGATACAATATTTTGTTTTAAGAAAACTAACTGGGTTATGTAAGTCTTGGATACAATATGTTTTTGTAAATGTGGAGTTATGAAGGGTATAGTTTTACCATGTGATGAGTGCACAATGCACTCTAAATACTCTATTTAAATGCTAAAAGAAATGAGAAAATAATAGATATAACTCATGTTATTAAAATTAATGGTCATTTATCTTGAGATAGATATAAGCATGATTTAATATATTGATGAGAATATAAAATGTCATATTTTTTCTCTCTTAATGTTTAATATTTTATTCTTATTTTATGCCTAAATATACTCATTATTCTTATATTTTGATTTAAGACACAAATAGAGGCATTAGGAGTAAATGAAGATAATTGCGGAATTTTAGACAATTCTGACATCTTTTCGTAATATGGGCATAGCGTTCTCATCCAATCTCTGATTGAGCTGATTTAAGATGATATAGAACCACAAGAGAAATATATATAACCTTTATGTTTTATATTTTAAGATATATCCACTCTATCCAAGACAAAATTGACCATCACGTAGATGCACCTGCACTTGACTTTCCTAGATATTCTTCAACCACTTGCATCAAATCCAAATGTCATCATAATAATTTCCAGCAAGCACTCCTACACCAATTTGAAAATTCAATGACCAACTCATATGCAAGGAAGTGCACTCAAGTTTTTTCAAGACAAATTATTTGACCACAAGATATTAAGTCATACAAGACAACTAATGGATAGAGAAGTAAAATTGAAACACTCAACCTACAAGCAAAATCCAGCTCATGCATAGTGGAAAAATAAATGATCAAAATGATAACTCACAAATCACTTAGATTCAAAAATGACACATGGCAAAACAAGTTGAAATTGTGATGATTTTGTCATGACAACTTGCATGAAGGATGCTTATAAATAGAAGGAAGGGGTGTGTGTTCTAAGACCATGCTTAGTGTGCTTGGATGCCTTGGAAGAGACATTGTTTTGAGAGTTTGAGAAAAGAAAAGAAAAACCAAAGAAGAGAGAAGAAAATAATGGTTGGCACTTCCATATTATCCCTTGGAAAATTTTTCTTGCATATTTTCAATATGTGTAACTAATTTTCTAGTAGAGTTAGGGATGAATTTGTATATATGATGGTATTTGTAATTGTTTTTTATTCATATATGTGTTTTCTAAATATTAAACTCTTTTGTTTAGTCATTCGAAATTTAATATAAATATTTTCGTCATCAAATAATCTTAGAATTTATTTCATTTATAGATTCAGTCATACTTTTTCTATTGAATACAATAATCCTTTGATTATGTTTGATTCAATTGGTTATCTATATTAATTTAATTCTCTGCTGCAATATTGCTCTACGAGTATATTGTTGACGTTGAATTTCCTTAATATCGATAGCAATTTCCGTTCTTATATTGCGATGAATGATTTTTCAAAAGATTACATTTGATTTAAATCTAGTTATTAATGTTTTATCTTCCGATTGAAATTTTGGACATAGAATTTTCAATTGAGTTATTAATGAATCGAAAATAATTAAAATATCGATTATATATAAAGATTCCAGATGCTCTACTTTTCGTCTCATTTTTATACTTTTCAAATTACTCATTTAGTTTTAATTTACGTCACACTCTAAAATTTATTTTTCGCACTTATTTAAATTTTTTTGTTAATTTCGTTACTGTTTTTCAATTTTTCAACCCATCTCCCTGTGGAATCAACACCCCAAAGCTATACTGCAAACAACCGCGTTATTCTTTGGGCGTAATCACATTTTGGCGCCGTTGCCGGGGAGACGGTAGAAGAATTTGTAGTTTTTTTTAAGTAGTTTGTTAAAAAAAAACGGTAACTTCATTCATTTTCTTTTTAGCTTTCTACATCTTTATTTTATTTTACTTTTCTTTTTGTAATTATTTTTTTAGTATTACGCTTTTCTTTACTTTGCATGTGCAGGTACAAAGACGCTTTTGGATGGTTTACTAGTAGACCCGTGCTAGAATCAGATTCATAATCTAATTTTTCTAATCGCTTGTTTGATAATTCTTCCAATTCTGAAGCGATGAGTAAACACGCGGACCAACCTATTAGAACCCTCCAAGATTATCTTCATCCCGCACGAACAGTCACACCATCCTGTATTATGTTCTCACCTAATGTTCGTCATGTAGATTTCAAAGTAGAAATGATACAATTACTTCCGACTTTCCATAGTCTAGAAAATGAAAACCCATATGTTCATATCAGGGAATTTAAGGAAGTAGTTGCAACATTCCATAGTCAAAATACCACTGACGACACGGTAAGGCTAAAGTTCTTTTCTTTTTCTTTGAAAGATAAAGCTAAGAGTTGGTTGTACTCACTAAGACCACGATCTATTGGAACATAGAGTGAGATGACTCAAGTGTTTTTCAATAAATACTTTCCCCAACATAAGACTAATGCTTTAAAAAGACAAATATCTATCTTTGAACAAAAGGATAGTGAGACTTTGTACCAGTCTTGGCAAAGATTTAAAGAATTATTGAGTATGTGTCCCCACCATGGATATGAGAATTGGCACTTAGTGAGTTATTTCTATGAAGGGCTTACGCCAAGGAAACGTCTATTCGTGGAAATGATGTGCAATGGAGTTTTATAGAAAAATCCCGATGAGGTCATAGAGTACCTCAATGAGCTTGCTGAAAAAGCTCATACTTGGACTGGACCTAGTGCTACTGATAGCACAAACAGGTCACGACCTACAGGAAACCCGAGTGGTGGTATTTACCATCTAAGGGAGGAGGATAACCTTAAGGCTAAAGTTGAAATGCTCACTAGAGAATTAGAGTTATTGAAAACTAAAAACTCAAAACCAACACACATGGCTAATTATGCAGAATCTTTTGGGCCATGTGTTGTCTGTGGTGGGATAGATCATCATGCCCAAGAGTGTCCTACACATACTAACATGAATGGTATGTATGAGGAACAAAGTAATGCTCTGGGTATGTACAAAAAGCCCTTCACACTTTACTCTGAAACCTACAACCCAGGATGGTGTAATCATCCTAACTTCAGCTGGAAGTCTGAAAACCAGCAGCCTGCACAACCCTCTAGATCATATCCTACACCATACCATGCACCTCAATCTTCTAGAAATTCTTTAAAAGATACTTTGCATACTTTTATTGAAATACAGGGTAAGACTAATCAGAAATTTGAATCTTTGATTATGCAGGTCGTCAAAAAAATAAGGAAATAAAGAGCTGAGTGTCTAAAATAATGAGTTCTTTGACTATGAATGAGAAAGGTAAGTTTCCTTCTCAAGCTCAGTCTGTACCTCATGATCAACATATGGTACAAGGAGATCTGAAGGACGTAAACGCCATTGTGACACGAAGTGGTAAGTCTTTACGTGATCTAATAATAGACAAAACAAAGGATGTAGAGAAAGATAGATAGCAGCAGTCCTGAGCTTCCCAAAGAACTTGAGGTAACAAAACTCGAGGAACCTGAGGTAACAAAAAATCCTGGTAAGGTACCTTTTCCTCAAGCATTAAAGTCAAGCAAAAAAACTCTGGATTATAATAATGATATTTTGGAAAATCTTAGACAGGTAAAAATTAATTTTCCTCTTTTGCATGTAATTAAACAAGTTCCTACTTACGCAAAAATTCTTAAAGATTTGTGTACAGTTAAGAGGAAGCATCATGTGAAGAAGATAGCATTATTGATAAAGCAAGTTAGTGCTCTAATTGAACAGAGGATTCCCCCTAAGTACAAGGATACTGGATGTCCAACCATCACATGCAACATTGGCAATCATGAGCTTAGACAGGCCTTGCTAGATTTAGGGGCTAGTGTAAATTTGATGCCATATTCTATTTATTTGCAATTAGGATTGGGAGAAATCAAACCAACTTCTGTGGTATTGCAATTGACTGATCGTTCAGTCAGAGCACCACGGGGTGTGGTAGAGGATGTTTTAATTCAAGTTGACAAATTTTACTATCCTGTTGATTTCTTAATTCTAGACACTAGTTCTGCTGTAGAAACTACCTCTAAAATTCCATTAATTTTAGGTAGACCTTTTCTTGCTACTTCTAATGCGCTTATCAATTGCAAAAATGGATTGATGAAACTCTCTTTTGGCAATATGACTCTTGAGGTAAATATTTTTCATATTGCAAAACAGTCAGAAGAGGATGTCGAGTGTCATCAGACATACATGATTGACTCACTTATAGAAAGGGACGTTCTTAAAACTCATGACTCAGATCCCCTTGAATACTTTATTGTTAATTCTGAATTTAATCCTATAAGTGATTCATCTGATGTAGTTGACATTTGTGCTATTTTTGACAGAACTCATGATTATAGCACACAAGCATGGCAACCAAAGTTTGAGGAAGTTGCCTGAAAAAAAAGAAAGATGGATTCCTTCAAGTAGGAAAGCCCCTAAAGTTGAATTAAAATCCCTAACTAAAGGTTTAAAGCATATTTTCCTTGGTCCAGGTGATACTTTTCCTGTTATTATTTCATCTGAATTATCTGAGTCCCAAGGTAAGAAATTAATTCAGATTTTATGCAAGTACAAATCAGCCCTAGGATGGAATATTACTGATATAAAAGGCATTAGTCCCCTGATCTGTACTCATAAAATAAATTTAGAGGAAGGAACTAATCCTCGAAGAGACCCCCAGCGTAGACTTAATCCCACAATGAAAGAAGTTGTGAAAAATGAAGTATTGAAACTATTAGATGTAGGAATGATATATCCTATTGCTGATAGTAAATGGGTAAGTCCTACGCAGGTTGTTCCTAAAAAGTCAGGGGTAACTATGATAAAAAATGACCTTGGAGAGTTAGTCCCTACAAAACTAGTGACTCGTTGGCGGATGTGCATTGATTACAGAAAATTAAATGCCGCCACACGAAAAGACCATTTTTCGCTTCCTTTTATTGATCAAATTCTTGAGCGGGTGGCTGGTCATCCTTTTTATTGCTTTCTGGATGGTTATTCTAGTTATTATTAAATTGAAATTGCATTAAAAGACCAGGATAAAACCACTCTTACTTGTCCTTTCGGTACTTATACTTTCTACAGAATGCCATTTGGACTGTGTAATGCTCCAGCTACTTTTCAACGTTGCATGATGAGTATTTTTAGTGATATGGTTGAAAAGTATATGGAAGTTTTTATGGATGACTTGACTGTTTTTGGATCTTCTTTTGATGCATGTTTAATGAGTTTAGAAAGAGTACTGACTCGTTGTGAAGAAAAAGAATTAATTTTAAATTGGGAAAAATGTCACTTTATGGTACCTTCAGGTATTGTTTTAGGGCATATTATTTCTTCCAAAGGAATGGAAGTTGAGCAATCAAAAGTTGAATTAATCTCTAAATTGCCTACACGTAGAACAGTTAAGGATATAAGATCATTTCTTGGTCATGCGGGTGTTTATAGGAGATTCATACAAAATTTTTCCGCCATATCTAGACCACTATGTAACCTCCTAGTTAAGGATGCCCTATTTGAATGGACACAAGTTTGTCAAGAGGCTTTCAAAACATTAATTGGTAAGTTTACTTCAACACCAATAATACAACTACCTGATTGGAATTTACCTTTTGAAATTATGTGTGATGCTAGTGATTTTGCTGTAGGTGTTGTTCTTGGACAACGAAGAGAAGGGAAACCTTTTGTCATTTACTATGCTAGTCGAACTCTAAATAGTGCCCAAATGAATTACTCCACCATTGAAAAAGAGTTGTTAGGTGTAGTATTTGCTTTGGATAAATTCCGTGCTTATTTGATTGGTTCTCCTATCATTATCTTTACAGATTATGCAGCCCTTAAATACCTACAAATAAGGATGCTAAGGCATGATTAATACGATGGATTTTGCTTTTGCAGGAATTTGACATCACCATCAAGGACAAGAAAGGAGTAGAGAACGTAGTGGTAGACCATCTCTCTAGACTCACATTCGAGGACAATTCTGACCACATAACAATCAAAGATGATTTTCCCCATGAGCATTTACTTTCTAATACTTCTCTACTATGGGTTGCTCATATTGTAAACTATTTAGCTGCAGGTGAAATACCAAAGGATTTTAGCACCCAAGACAAAAGGAAATTCATGATTAAGGTACGAAAATTCTACTGGGATGACCCTTACCCTTTTAAATACTGCCCTAATCAAATTTTAAGGCATTGTATCCCTGATGAAGAGATTGCAAGCATTTTGAAATTTTGTCATTCCCAAGCTTGTGGTGGCCACCTTTTAATGAAGCAAACTGCTGCAAAAATCTTGCAGTGTAGATTTTATTGGCCCACCTTATTTAAAGATACAAATATCTATTGTCGCTCATGCGAAAGATGTCAAAAGTTAGGAGTTATGACCTGTCATAATATGATGCCCTTAAACCCAATTTTGGTAATTGAAATTTTTGACTGTTGGGGCATTGATTTTATGGGACCATTTCCTCCTTCTTTTGGATATTTATATATTATTATGACAGTAGATTATGTGTCAAAATGGGTAGAGGCAGCACCTTGCAGGACCAATGATAACAGGACGGTAATTAAGTTTCTCAAAGAAAATATATTATCTCGATTTGGTATCCCACGTGCTATCATTAGTGATCGAGGTACGCATTTTTGCAACCATTCTTTTGAAACTTTAATGAAAAAATATGGGGTGATACATAAGCTTTCTACTGCATACCACCCTCAGACAAGTGGACAGGTTGAACTTGCGAATAGGGAAATTAAACAAATTTTAGAAAAAAGGTCAACCCGAATCAAAAAGATTGGTCTTTGAGACTAATCGATGCACTTTGGGCTTACCGTACAGCTTTCAAAACTCCCTTAGGCATGTCACCTTATAGACTTGTTTTCGGAAAACCTTGTCACTTGCCCGTGGAGCTCGAGCATCGAGTATATTGGGCCATTAAACATTTTAATTTTGACATGGAAAAAGCAGGAAAACTTAGAAAATTCCAATTGCTAAAATTAGAAGAATTGAGAATGCTTATGAAAACTCCAAGATCTATAAGGCTTAAAATGAAAGTATTTCATGATAAAAATATTTTGAGAAAAACATTTAAGCCTAATGATCAAGTATTTTTATATGATTCAAGACTTCATAAACATCCAGGAAAACTTCGATCTAGATGGACTAGCCCTTTTATAGTAAAAAAAGTTTTTCACAAATGGGGCGGTAGAAATAGAAAATCCAAAAGATGGATGTATCTTCAAAGTAAATGTCAGCGCCTCAAAATCTTAATTGATAGACAAATTTTAGAAGTGGAAGAGATTACACTTACGGACCCAGTATATCAATCTTGACCATCTCCAAGTATGTTTTTCCTTTATTTTCTTTTCGTTCATTTTCTTTTTATTTATTGTTTACTTTATTTTGTTATATGTTAATTTTATTTTGATAAATACCATCTTTGATGCCAAGCAAGCCACCCGTATCCCACATCAGGTGTATTCTACCCTGTTTAGTTATTCAATTCTGATTATTAAACATTGAGGACAATGTTTCATTTAAGTTTGGGAGTGGGAATAGAAATCTGTTATTTAAACTCTGTGGCATATTTCAATCAAAATATAAAAAATTGCCAAATGTTTTTCACACAGGCATCTTTTCACACGTGATACTCATACTCATTCATAACCATCTTGGTGAATTCAACAAACCCATCTTAAATCATTTTGCTAAAGCATCCACAAAACCATTTATGCACTTCTCCAAACTTTGTAGTAATATGGTGATTTGACACATGTAACTAAAGAATTATTTTGCTCAAGTATTCATATGAATTTTGTGAGAATTGAGAGCTTACAAATATAGAAATTGTGATAAGTATCTATTGATCTGTTGAATTTGACACTTCTTTTGAGAATATCATTATATGGTTTGTGGTAAGATGGTGGATATACTTGGGATATGACGAAAGTCAACTTAGGATTAACATTTGAGCCTTTCAAGCTGACCCTTTTCATCATAGACCCCTAGCAACCAATTTTGAGCTAATATACACATATGGCCTTTTCTTTTCATATCTATATCATCCATACCTCTCCACATTGGAGTATAGCTTATACACTAATTTTTCCTACCATTTTACTTTCAAGTGTGTACTAGGTGTGAAATTATCATTTAAAAAAAAAAGACATGACAAAAATGGCATGGTGCTAGATGTGTCCATCAAATTATTCATGAAATAGTTCATCAAATTGCGAAGACACCAGTGGCAAAAGAAGATGGAAAAGTATACTTAGTCAAAAATCTAAAAAATTGAAAAGTACATCAAAAGGAAAGTATAGTCTATTGAAAAATTTAACAGATTCCCTTTTGTGTATACTTTGAAGTTTTTGAAACCTCTTCACCATTTTCTTCTTATGAACCCCAAACCTAAACCACATTACAACCCTTCATGTTGATTTTTCCGATCCTAAGTATGCTTGTGGAAAGAATGGTGGAAATCTCATTTGTTAGCATTCCTATCATAAGATCAATGTTTACTTGTTACTTATATATAATTGCCTGAATTTCCATGAGAGTAAATGTACACCTTTGTCAACTCCATAGAGAGAATCCTTGCACAAGAACACTTATATACCTATGAGTTATGGAGTTGAACCTTTGCTTAAGATATTCCTACAGTTGTATGTGTTGGAACCTCTGATTTCAAAAAAATAGTTTAGAACACATACACACTCTGTGGATTGCTATATGAAAATTATTTGTGAAAGGGTTATTGAATTCCTAAAATTGTTTTTATATGAAAATTCAAAAAATGTGCCTTGATGGCCCCTATGTGTATTTTTTTTTTTATCTTTCTCATCATTTTACATGAAAAATTGTTAAAGACTAGTAATGAGTAAGTTGGGAGGTGTGATGAGTGCACAAAAATGCACTCTAAATACTCTATTTAAATGCTAAAAGAAATGAGAAAATAATGGATATAACTCATGTTATTAAAATTAATGGTTATTTATCTTGAGATAGATATAAGCATGATTTAATATATTGATGAGAATATAAAATGCCATATTTCTCCCTCTTAATATTTAATATTTTATTCTTATTTGATGCCTAAATATACTCATTATTCTTATATTTTGATTTATGATACAAATAGAGGCATTAGGAGCAAATGAAGATAATTGCAGAATTTTAGACAATTCTAATGGCTTTTTGTAATATGGGCATAATTTTCTCATCCAATCTCTGATTGACCGGATTCAAGATGATATAGAACTGCAAGAGAAATATATATAACTTTTATGTTTTAAGTTTTAAGAGATATACACTCTATCCAAAACCAAATTGACCATCAAGTGAACGTACCTGCACTTGACAAATTATTTGACCACAAGATATTAAGTCATACAAGACAACTAATGGATAAAGAAGTAAAATTGAAACACTCAACCTACAAGAAAAATCCAGCTCATGCATAGTGGGAAAACAAATGATCAAAATGACAACTCAAAAATCACTTAGATTCAAGAATGGCACATGGCAAAACAAGTTGAAATTGTGATGATTTTTTCATAACAACTTACATGAAGGATGCTTATAAATAGAAAGGAGGGGTGTGTGTTCTAAGACCATGCTTAGTGTGCTTGGATGCCTTGGAAGAGACATTGTTTTGAGAGTTTGAGAAAAGAAAAGAAAAACTAAAGAAGAGAGAAGAAAATAATGGTTGGCTCTTCTATATTATCCATTGGAGAATTTTTGTTGCATATTTTCAATATGTGTAACTAATTTTCTAGTAGACCTAGGGATGAATTTGTATATATGATGGTTTTTGTAATTGTTTTTGATTCATATATGTGTTCTTCAAATATTAAAATCTTTTGTTTAGTCATTCGAAATTTATTACAAATGTTTTCGTCACCAAATAATTTTAGAATTTATTTCATTTATAGATTTAGTCATGCTTTTTCTATTGAATACAATAATCATTTTATTATGTTTAGTTCAATTAGTTATCTATATTAATTTAATTCTTTACTACAATATTGCTTTATGAGTATATTGTTAACGTTGAATTTCCTTAATATCGATAGCAATTCCCGTTCTTATATTGCGATGAATGATTTTTCGAAAGATTACACTTGATTTAAATCTAGTTATTAATGTTTTATCTTCTGATTTAAAATTTGGACATAGAATTTTCAATTGAGTTATTAATGAATCGAAAATAATGAAAATACCGATTATATATAAAGGATTCCAGATGCTCTACTTTTCATCTCATTTTTATAATTTTCAAATTACTCATTTAGTTTTAATTTACGTCACACTCTAAAATTTACTTTTCGCACTCATCTAAATCTTTTTGTTAATTTCATTACTGTTTTTCAATTTCTCAATCCATCTCCCTGTGAAATCGACACTCCAAAGCTATACTGTAAACGACCGCGTTATTCTTTGGGCGTAATCACCATACGATGTGATCTATTTATACAAGAGTTAGATCTCTTTGCATGTACTGAAGATTTACCTCTTTCTGTTGTGTTTCACATTGTATTTAATTAGTAAGTTTAGATGCATGCATTCTATTCCTT
Source organism: Platycarya strobilacea (assembly GCA_036898215.1). Lineage (NCBI taxonomy): Eukaryota > Viridiplantae > Streptophyta > Magnoliopsida > Fagales > Juglandaceae > Platycarya > Platycarya strobilacea. The sequence continues at coordinate 4,993,592 of CM072558.1, read as the reverse complement.
ACGTTTATTTACTCTCACTTTCTCACATCCTTTAAATTTTTGTTTCCTCTTAGTTGTACACAATTCTTTCAAAAATTTAGCATAACGAGGTACTCGTTTAATAGCATCAATTAGTGGAATATTTACCTCGCATCTACAAAAAGTTTCATATAAATCTTTATTTTACTTATCTTTTCTAGATTCAGTTAAAGCCTAGGGAAAAAGAGGTATTGGTTTATAATCAGACAGAGGCAAAAACTTACGCTTAGGTCTGTCATTGTCATTGAGAATGTTTTTGTCTGCTATGACATTTTTCTCTTTTTCTTGTTCCGATGATACAAGGGCTGCCTTTTATTGGAATTTCAACTTCTTTATTGCTTCTTAAGACGATTGCACTTGCATTCTCTCTTGGATTTACTATCGTTTGAAAGGGTAATTTCCCTGAACTCTGTACCTCTAGTTGACTAATTGCAGTTGCCATCTAGCCCATCTGATTGTCCAAATTTTGAATATTGTCCTTTGTCTCTTGTTGAAATTGTTTTGCCTCTTGTTGAAATTGCAAAGTGTTAGTGGCAAGAGACTTAACAATATCTTCTAAAGACGTACCAGAATTAGAAGTTTGGCCCTGTTATTATCTAGGGGTAGGGGGTATGGCTACTTATATTGCTGGAAATTTGGGTGGTTTTGAGTAATGGACTGATTTATTTGTGGATTTACATAGCTAAGATTGGGGTGATCCCTCCATCCTAGGTTATATATGTTCGAGTAGGGATCATACTTCCTTTGCAGTTGTCTAGGAAAACCACATATCACATTCACTTGCTCAATGGGTTCCTCTTGAAGAGTTGGGCACATATCGGTTGAATGTCTTATTACTGAACAAATCCCACAAGCTTTCGCAGTTTGCATATTACCTATAGCCATTTGATGAACAAAAGAAGTTAAACTTGCAATTTGTTGTTCAATGGAGGAAAAATTTACCTCATTAACTTGCTTAGATGGAAAGTCAAGTCTAGTGCCAAATTGTTGAGATTGACTGCTATATTTGCAATTAAGATTCTTACAGCCCAGGAGTTTTATCTACTAGAGCTCATCCACTAGCAGCATCAATCATACTTCTTCTATTAGTGGGTAGAAGGCCCTCATAGAAGTATTGGATAAGTAGTTGTTCACTAATTTGATAATGGGGACAAATTGCACATAATGTTTTAAAACGTTCCCAGTATTCATGTAGGGACTCTCTGTTGTGTTGTCTTATACTACAAATTTGTTTTCGAATGTTGGCCACCCTTGAGGCTGGGAAATATTTCTCCAAAAATAATATTTTCAACTCATTCCATGTGGTAATACTCCCGGAGGGTAAATAATAGAGCCAATCCTTAGCCGAATCTTTTAAAGAAAATATAATAGCTCTTTATTTTATTTGATCTTCAGTCACCCCTGTGGCTTTCATACTCGTGCATACCACATGAAGTTCCTTTAAATCCTTGTGAGGATCTTCACCTGCAAGGCCATGAAAAATGGGCAAGAGATGTATTAGTCCAGATTTTAAATCAAAAGAAGTAGTAGCATCTAAAGTAGGAAACGTTATGCATAGAGGTTGTTGGTTTAAATCAAGAGCGGCAAGCTCTTTGAAAGTTTGATTTCTAGCCATGACTTCTTCTTCTAAATCAGAATCACTATCAAATAGGGAGTCAAAAACCAAATTGTCCTCTTAAGAATTTCTCTGATTTTCCCTTTTTAATATGCGCAAAGTCCTTTCTATTTCTTGATCATATGACAAATCACCTTGATTAGAAGATCGAGTTGCAGTTATAAACAATTAAGGAAACTTTAATAAACCATAAAAAAAGAAAAACAACCAAGTACTAAGTTTCTTATATATATATATATAAAATAAAGATCATAATAAGCACAAAAATTAACTAGAATTACTCTCCGACAACGACGCCAAAAATTTGGCGTGTTGTCATAGGTATCCAAAAATAAAATCTTGTACTCCCAAAAAATAGATGTAGTAGTGTGAGTAAGGTCAATCCCACGGAGAGTGATTAGCTTATTTTTATACAGTTAAGTAAGGAAAATGGAGTTTTTGATTGTAACAAGAATAACTTCAAAGGAAATAAAAACAACTAAAGAGTAATTTAATTTCAAAATACCATTTAAAGAAACAAACATTGGTTGAAGTCAACCTCTACCATCGAAATTTTATAATTGATCATTGATGCAATATAAATCAATTAATACTTTAAATATTCATTGTTAGAACTATTTTCTTATCTCTCCTTAGTCATAATTAATTAGAAAACAAGTGATCTAATTAATCCTAACTAAACAACCCAAGATAAGTACTAAGGATTTAATCTAATAGTAGCCTTAAGAATTAGAGAGACCGATGAAATTATATAATACAAACACAAGCGGTTGTATTTAATTTAGTCGAGCATTCTTCTTAAGATCTAATAATTTTTTACGCAACAAATCATTGAAACTTAATTGCTTCACAGATTAAAGAGATCAAACAATTATGGATTTGATATCTGACCTAGCAATAGATTACAACGAATAATAAATTTGCAGTCGTTCTAGTAATTAAACGAAATAATCATGAAAATAGGCACAGAAGAACATTCGATACTCAAAACATAAATTGAATGATAAGAACAACTTAGATGTCACAGCTATATAAATTTTGAGACTTTCGTTTCCTTTAACCAATTACAAAAGTCTAGCCACTCAGAGCCATAACAAAAATATTAATCAAAAAAAAGAAATGGATGTATTTGGTTTTTCTTTCAAGGTAACACAATGGCTCAACCAAGCATCAAAAGCATCGTATTAGAATACACGCCCCTCTCTTCTATTTATAAGCATCCTTCATGCAAGTTGTCATACTTGAAATTATGACAAAACCAAGTTATCTTGTGAATCATTTGAATTGGCCGAATACCTTTTGAGCTTCCATGTGCGGCTACTTGGCTTGAGGTAATGATGAAAATGTGCAACTATATTTTGCCATGCTTCATTTGCTGACTTTTCCTTCTCATGCAAAGCTTAGATTCAAATGGATGCTTGTGATGTTAGAAATTTGCATGGCATGTGAGTGGAGCTGAAAAGGTGAAGTGTCGTATACCACTTTGCTTTCTCTTCATTTTCTTGGTCAACATTTTTGGCTTTGAAACAAACTTGTGAACCATAGACAGTCATGTTATTTCTTCTTTTTGAATTACGGCTATCAACAAGATGTACTCAAATAATTAGTAGGGTCCTTTGATGCTTGAAGAAAAGTGTGGCTGAAGAATGTTCAGGAACGTCAAGTGCAAGGGCGTCGACTTCATGATCGATTTCGTCTTGGGTTTAGCCAATATCTCTCAAAACATAAAACATAAAAGTTTCATGGGGCTTTATATCATCTTGAATTAGCTCAATCGAAGATTGGATGAGAGAATTATGTCCATATTATGAAGAGATGTCAAAACTGTCTAAAATTATCCAATTATCTTCATTTGCTCTTAATGCCTCTATTTGTATTCTAAATCAAAATATAATAATAATGAGTATATTTAGGTGTCAAATAACAATAAAATATTAAATATTAAGGGAGGAAAATATGACATTTTATACTCTCATCAACTGTTTTGTAATATTTTAAATTCTGGTACTTAGTGATCGAATTAACTTAATCACTGCGTCTTATATTTTATACATGTTACTTGTATACACACTTGGCACTTGTTGTTGGGGTGCGTGACCTGTGTTGTTATCATCCCGATGCCTCAATTTTTGTATTTTCTGTACGTAGGAGTTGGGGGCGTCACAAAGTTTAAGTTGGATACCCTAATATTTTGGGACTATGGAACATCTAACTCTTTTTGGTGCTGCAACTATTTGATAAACCTTTTTGGGATATTTGCACTTTATGGTACCATGTGACTTTGACATTATTATTATTATTTTGCCTAGACTATTAGAAATAATTTTTTCATTACGATTTTTATTGCATACTTCTAGTAATTAGGTACATTGCATATTAATTGTCATGTACGAGGGGTATATAGCTATGTGTTACATGTCCTTAATACTTCAAGTCACCATTAAATCTTAGGCATGGATTGGAGGCGTTGACATCTCCTATTCTATTTGTTGCTGGTTGTAATTACTATTTTATTTTTTTAGATGACTTTTCCAAGTATACTTAGTTGTTTCTAATATCTCGAAAATTTGAAGTTTTTTCATGTTTTGTCATGTTCAAGTGTTTTTCTGAAAATCTGTTCAACATCAAAATCAAATCCTTTCAAACTGATGGAGGTGGTGGGTGCACCTCACAACAATTCAAGCACTTCTTAGACACAAATGGAATACTTCACATAATATCCTACCCTCATGCACCTCAACAAAATGGGGTGGCCCAAAGGAAACACAAACATATAACTGAAACTGGTCTAGCCCTCTTAGTGCATTTAGGTCTTGCACAAAAATATTGGGTTGAAGCATTCTTGACAATTATTTTCCTCATTAACAAATTGCCTACCCCTCTCCTTAATCTTGAATAACCCTACACTACTCTTTTCAATAAGGCACCAAATTATAAACAACTTAAAGTGTTAGATTGTTATTGCTACCCTTTACTCAAGCATTACAACTCTCACAAACATAGCTTTCATAGCAAGAAATATATCTTCTTGGAGTACATTCAGAATCATAGAGGCTATAGGTGTCTAGATCCACTGGGTGTATTTCTCTCGTCATGTTATTTTTTATGAATACACTTTCCCAGCTTGTGATCAAGTAAATTCCTTAATCCCTCCTATTCATTCTTCTTCTATTATGTTATCAGAACCAAAAATATCATCTCATTTATATCAAACACCACTTCCTACCTCTTCAAGCACCGACATTCCATCCATACAGTCACCCTCTACTGGAGTTGATCCATGAAATCATGCCTCTACTTAGGAAAATCATATCAGACTAGTTGCTTCTCATCCCATGACCACCAAATCTCGAGATGGAATCTCTTGCCCAAAATAGTTCCTAGATTACCAGCTCTTTTATAATACAAAGCATCCATATGTATCACTCAATACCTCTGCTTTAATTGTTGAACACACTACATTTGCACCAGCTTCTATATCCACTGAGTGGATAATTGCCATGGCATTAGAATTTAAAGTCTTACAGGCTCATCAAACACGGGAACTATCTCCAAAAGCTATCATAAAAATGTCATTTATTGCAAGTGGATTGTGACGTCCTCAATTTACGCTTGGGGATTTAACGTAAATTAAAGAGTCAGAGTAAGTAACACTAGACTACTTACTCCCATACGTATCGAAAGTTTAATGCATATACCTAAATTTACTATTATATGCAATGTAATTCGCAGCGGATAGAGGTCTAAATAAATTTTTTACAGAGAAATCTAATGATCACATGGTAGAAACATAACCTTAATACAACATAATATGTACATCACAACATTGTCTCATTACAAATCATATTTAGTTAGTTTTGTTTCTCATAAACATCTATAGAATTTATCAAAATAACAACTTCAGAGCCACCTAGGCTCCTTCTTCACTTATGAAAATTCTATCCCGTAATGAAACATGTCCATACCAATATCAAAATTTCGCTGGAGATGTTGCCCATACAGGGTCTTATAAACTCCGCATAGGGACAATGAGCCATCCAAACCCAATACTAAACAGCATTCGACACGCTGCCGCTCGACTAATGTGGCGGATGCATAATGACTCCAAACCATCATCAAGTAGTCATATGCAGGAGAGGCAAAATAGTCAAAAAGAGGGTAATCACTGTGATAACCCGAATTTTTTCCTATTAGAGTTTCCTTATAATAAGAATAAATATCTTTATTTAGTTATTCTTTGGAATTCTTTTTGGATATATATATTATCTATTTTGGATCTTTTATCATGTGGAATATTGATAAGTTAGGTTTAAAATAGTGGAATGATGCAAATAGAAGAATTTGGTGTAAACCAAGGCGATTGGGTAATTCGACAAATTTAACATCTTTCGGTAATTAGATCATAACTTTCTCATTTGATTTTATATTGAGATAATTCAAGATAATATGAAAAACTAAGAGAAATATCTACAACTTTTATGTTTTAAATTTTTAGAGATATGGGTTTAATCGGGACGAAATCAAGCATGAAGCTGACATGTCTGAAAATGGATCCCAGTGGCCGAATTTTACTTTGTTTTCATTTTGTGGATGAGTACGTGAATTGCACACAAAGGAGGCTAGATGAAATGTATACTTCTAGAAAAATCAGACAAGGAAATCCAATGATAAAAGAGTTCTAGTTGTATAAGCAAGGTATTTTTAAAGGAATATTTCTAGACAATTCAGATTTGATGATTCTCGGACAGTCTTAAAGCATCTTAGTAATTTGAGTATAACTTTCTCATTAAATTTTCAAATGAGATGATTCAAAAGGATATAGAACAATAAGAGATATATCTACAACTTTCATGTTTTTAGTTTTAAGATATAAGGAATGGATCATAGACAAAACCTGGCTTGAAGTAGATGTAACCGAGTTGGATGTGAACCACCGACCTTGAGTTAGTAACTGACTTTGCATGGACTTTCTTGTAAAATATCTTTCCATCACATATGGAATCATGCCAAGTGTAGGGGTAATTGGCACTATATGAGCTATGGGATAGCTTTCTTGTCAACAAAGCACCTAAATCAAAAGGAAACAAATAATGAACTCGGATTGGGTGTTCTCAGGTAGTTTCGATAGGTTTCGATAAAGTAAGCATATCTTTCTCATAGGATCTCGGAATGAGGTGATTCAAAATTCTATAGATCACTAAGAGGAAGCTATAAAATTTTAGAGAGACAGACTGGATGAAGGATTTATTTGAGTGAGAAGTGGTGAGACCTGAATAAGGCAAAAATTGGAACCTGAATTGTATATGTAGCACCTCCTTACTATTGGGGAAGAAATCTGATTGATTTTCAAGATTTTTGGCATCTTGACAGGTGTAAGGGAGATTGTGACATGTTGAGGAAAATTATTTAGAAGGATGGTTAGCCAAAAACCATGAAGAAACTGTGTATGGCAAAGGATTGGTTAGAAACCGATCTAACGATCCAATTATCCATTAGTTCCCAACTTATACCCTAACCAAGTCTTAAAAAAATCTTCTAAGCTACCCCAAGTGTACCAATAGCAGTTAGAACAAGTGGCCAAATGAGAGAAATCCTAAAAAGGTGGGAGGACACTTGGAAACTCTTGGGTAGCCAAACCCACCCTTGGAGGATTTTCTTGGATTATCTCCATTTTCTTTTTATATGATCAAATTTCATAGACCATTGATCAAAATAAAATTATAAGTGGCTTAAGTCTGACCATTGGATGAGGATTAGAATCAACTAAGCCTAAGTTAGGAGTTATAATGGTACCTAAGTGAGGAGGGACACCTCCCATACTCGACTATGGAGGCAAACCGATTGCCTCGAAGCACTCTCACCTCTTAAGCCATGCACATGTCACCTACTTTGTATATATATGTGTGTGTGTGTGTGTGTGTGTGTGTGTGTATGTGTGTGTGTAAGAAGTACTTTAAAGCCTCATTTGGTGAAAATATACGGCAACACAAGAAAAAGAACAAGAAAAACCCACTTAAAACCACTTACCTCACTAAAACATCAAAAGAGAGCAAAGTAGGGGTGGTTTTGGAGGAGAAAATGCATAAAGCCTAATCCAGTCATCAATCAAAGCCTTAGAGAAATTTCTAAGTATAAAATTTAACCTAATTTTGGCATAGAATAATTTATTTGAAGGTTAGATTATGTTTATTACTTATTTGATCTTAAACTTTGTTTAAGTGGTGAAATGAAATCTAGTGAGTTTCAAATTGGTTTTTGTTATCAAAAAATACTAAGAAAAATTGCAAGATCTTAGGGATGTGTTCTATTTTGATATATTAAGGAATTTATGTGAAAATAAGAAGGTTTGGTTTAACAAAAAAACAAAAAACAAGAAACTCACATTAGAAGCTTTCGGCTTTAATAGAGTTTATGGGTGAAATTTTGGTTCTAATTTCTATCTATTTGATTTTAATTATTTAGATTTTATTTAAATAATTATGATGAGTTTAGGAACTATAGATTACTTGAAAAAATTTCAAGGATTATCATAAATAAATTAGTGAAGAAATAACCAAGAAAAACATAAAATTTAGGTTTGATTTTATTTTTGGGAGTTAGGGGAAATTTAGTAATTTATGGATGAGGAGTTTGGAAAAATTAAAATAAAAATAAAAATTTGAACCCCTATAGTTCGGCCAACTTTGAATAATTAATAGTCTATTATTTTATTTAATTATTTAAGCATATATTGTTATGCTTTGACGTTACGAGATTATGTGACGTAAATGTATATGCACATTACATATATTACAGTGCTATGCTTCTATATGTCATATGTAATAGCTCATTTTTTCCTTAGGCTAAAATATTTATTTTTAGAATTTAGAATTATATTTTAAGGAGCTTTTGGAGTATAATCTCTCATAAGAATAAAACTTGAGAATTGGATAATAATTTTAAGCCAAAAAATGGATTTAATTATGCATTCTAGGATAAATTATAGTTAAATATTTGAAAATTTTAATAAAGTATCAACTAGAAAAATTATATTTGGGATTAGGAAGAGGCAAATTTCTAAAATTTGAGGGGAAAATTCAAAGAAAAGTGATAGAATAAAACATCAAACACTTGGTATGCCAAAATGAGTTCTTGGGTTGGTCCGTCGAGTTTTGGTGTAAGGAACATAACTTTCTCATATTAGGCCCAAATGAGGTGATTCAAATTTTTATAGAATATTAAGAGAAATATCTAAAACTTTTGTGTTTTTGGCTTTTGAAGATTCTGACTGGATTAATAACTTGTTTGGACTGGAATTGGATTAATCTGAATTGGACGAAAACTAAAACCCGAAAACAAAGTGTGCCACCACCTCACTCTAGGGGTTTAAATTTGATTGGTTCCTTCTATATCTAATATGAAAACAACTGGGAAGGCTAGAAGCCTTGGCTGGTGAGGAAACAAATGGTAAACTCGGATTGGGTGTTCTCGGGTAAGTTTCGATGTGTTTCAGTAAATTAAGCATATCTTTCTCATCTGATCTTGGAATACGGTGATTCAAAATCCTATAGAATCTTAAGAAGATTATCTAAATCTTTCCTACTCTGATTTTTCGAAAAATTTAATTTTATCATGGACCTATTTTGGATGGAAGAAGCCAAGAGATCAGATTAAGCATGGTTGGGTAGACAGTCAACCCATGCCAACTCATACCCCCCCCTAATGTGGTTATTTCTCAACCCTTGATCACTTGAGACAGACAAGTGACTTAATCCTAATCCTGAGATGAAGATTAGACCAGCTAAGTCTAGATTAAGGGTGATGATAACACCTATGTAATGGGGAAACCTCACACATTCTGATATTGGAGGAAAAACTGATGGTCTCAAGTGTTTCACCCCTAAAGCCATGCATTGAGACATCTCCTATGCATATATATATATATATATATATATATATATATGTGTGTGTGTGAGCTTATCTTCTTTCCCTTTTAGTGATATCACACGGCCAATGTGAGAAAAAACCAAGACAAATACACAAAAACCCCCTTACATCACCTAAATATTAAAAAAGAGCTAATTGAGGGCATTGGAGGAGAACTGGTGCAAAACTATTCTAAGAATCAATTCAAGCTTGGAGAAAATTCATAAGTGCATATATTAACTTAATCTTAGCATAGAATATGTGGTTTGGTGATTGGATTATGTTTGATATTTATTTGAACTTAATCTTTATTTATGTGTTAAGTTGAGACATATTAGATTTTGGAGTGGTTTTTGCTATGAGAAAATGCTATGAAATTATGAGACCTTAGAAATATATTCTATGATATTATATGAAGAGAATTATGTGAAAACATAAGGTCCTAATTTGGAAAAAAATGAAAAAACACGTGACGCCCCTAACTCACGTCTAGGATTTAACGTAAGTCAAAGGATCAGGATAAGTAACATTAAGCTACTCACCCTCGTAAGTAACAAAACTTAAAGCATATATCTTGACTTACTAGCATAATCCCAACTTCTACATTCTCCTTTCATTCATCAAACATTGTTCTATTTTATATACATGCCCAACAAAGTTATTAGTGTCAACCAAATAAAAATACATATCCTAAACACCATACCTGTGGTCACTTGGGTTCCTTCTTAACATTAGAAAATTCCCTCCCATAACGGAACATATCCAAGCTAAGACCATGGTCTTGCTGAAGATATTGTCCCTATGGTGTCGAATAAACCCTACATACAAATAAGGAACCATCAATTCCTAAAGTTAAACAGCAACCAATACGCTGCTCCTCCTCGGTAAAAGTAGGTGCACTGTAATACCACGATTCCACCGGCTGATCATATATAGAAAGTCCTAGGGACGCAAAAGTAAAATCTACATAAGGACTGTATTTACAAAGTCCCTCAAGACTCCTCGGAGTCTCCTATGTCATCGGGAATTTCCCCCAGTTATCCATTACATCCTGTATATAATTTGTACATACAAGAAAGAAAATAAAATCATAGAAGAGTGAGATTTCTTTAGAAATCTCAGTAAGTACATATTTAGCTTAGTAAAGCATAGACACAGCCATCATTAATCTTTTTAGAAAAAGAAACTAACAAAATGTGATCAAAACATGTTTCATGCAACTTATCAATAACCTACACAGGTTTGCACTCTTATGAAACTTATGTTCCTTTTTCTTAACCATCAACACATTTTTAATACTTATTCAATTATTATCCTCAATGGGTGTTACGTATCGCCGTCTCCATCGCAGATAACTCTTTAACAGCATATTTATCTCTTATCACCAATGGGCATTACGTATCACCATCCCCATTGCATATAACTCATCAATCACCCAGGCATTACGTATCACCATCCCCATTATGATGAGTCTTGTGTCAATCTTCCGGGCGTTACGTCTCGCCATCTCCGTCTTGACACGGAACATATGTAGCATAGTGGGCTTTACGTCTCGCCGTCCCCACTAATCATATCATTTTCATGGGCGTTATGTCTCGCCATCCCTGTGATAATACATATCACTCCTATCATACTACAGACATTATGTATCGCCATCCCTGTCGGCACGTCAATCATCTGGGCATTACATCTCGCCGTCCCCGTCTAAGGAACGTTTGTTAAATACATGATATATCACTATTCTTAAATCTCACCACATTTTAGAACATGCATGTACTCTTAAACTGTGACGACCCTGAATTTTCCATACTTTGCTTTTAATTAATTAAATATGTAGAGTTTAGTGACAGGCAATTTAGTGGATAAAGCCCAAAAAGATGGGCTTAGAAATTGAAGGCCTTAAAGCCATAACAAAAGCTTCGGGCCTAAGTGGGGAGGATAAGCCCATAGGTCTATGAAAGAAAGTCTAATAGTCAACCTAAGCCCATGCTTGATGACACATGTCAAGCTAGAAGAAGTTTAGTAAGTTAAATCAAAACTAGTAGTTGAAAGAAGGAAAATACTAGTAGGTGAGAAAGTTGACTAGTTATTTTGGTTGGAGAAAGGAAAGAGAAGACTAAGATGGAATCTCCACGTCTTTTCCTACCTAGATAGGCGTGTGAGGCATAGGATTTTTGCCAACTAAGATCATTATAGGATCCTACTATATCTAGACAAATGATGAGGCAAGATTTGAGAAAATTTGAAATTGAGAAAGGAGAGAGAGGTTCGTTGGGGGCTATGGCCGAATGCCTTAGGGTTTTCTCACCAAGATATTTTCCAAATCTAGATGGAATGGACATGTGGGATTTGTGTAAGACTAGATAAGACTTGAGGTGTAAGAGGGTGTAAGAGAAAGATGACATGAGATGTGGATTGATGGACAAAAAAGTGGGAGGAAGAAAATGGAGGGTTCCGGGTATGGTGTAGCCGACTCCCCCCTCCCCTTTTGACATCCTATTTGCTATCAAATCTAGACTATGGATTTGTGTAAGAGTGATATGAAAATCATGTGTAAGAGATGAAGTGATTAGTTGATTGATGGAGCTTGTGACAAGAGGGAAATGAGAGTAGGAAGAAGGAAGGGTTTCGGCTGAGGCAAGGGGTCCGAACCCCACTTGTGCATCCTCCCAAAAAGTAATCCTCAAATCCCTTGGAATGACCTATGAGATGATAGTTGTGGAGACAAGAAGTGATGTGAGATGATCGAAAAGGGTTGGAACCCTTGAGAGAGAGGCCGGTCATGTGGAGAGAAAGAGGAAACAAAATCTTCAACCTAGGATAAGCTATATTAGGGTTGATAAGATCAAATGATGGGAGTCACTCAAAAGTCTTTCAAGCCCATCACATGTCACCCAAACTTAGGGGAATGAGTGGCTTAGAAGCCTAGGAGAGCCCCTTGGCCGAATGGCCTTGCTTCCCCACCCATTTGGTTTGCTTCATTCGGACACACACACACCCCACTCACCCTTCACCTCAAGGCAACTCACTCCCCATTTTTTCCACTTTGCTTCACTTCACTTCACCACCTAAACACCTAAACACTCCAAGCTTAGAAGAAGAGGAGGCTAGTGGTTTTGGAAGGGAGAAATTCTAGAAGAGGTAAGTAACATGGTACTTTAAGTTAAAACCTAGAAGTGTAAGGAAGAACACTTCCTATGTTCGTGCTTTCTAAAAGAAATCTCTTTCGAAAATGGTGTATTCTTAGCATATTCTAATAAAATATTTCTCTTATTTTCAGAACTCATATAAGCTAGTTAGGAAAATTTGTAAGTATATCCCTATTTTTCCTTTAGCATCTCTAGTATATTTTTGAGTGAATGTGTTTGAATGTGCTTGTATTATTTAGTTTCTTGCCTTTATATGCTATGATGAAGCTTTTCGGGTAGAAATGTTATTTTGGTTAGAATCCATGTTTAGAACCATGCTCTTCCTTAAATAAAAGGTTATAATGTGTAGATGATCTTGGTGGTCTTGTTGAGGAAAGCATGTAAGCATGATTATGTTAAATTTGTTGAATGATGGGTAATGTGGAATGTACATATATCATTTGAAGAAGTATCTTAATTCTCGTAGCAAATATCTTGCCTATTGAAACGCCATGCTAGGATGAATATTTATAAAGTGTTGGTGGAATTTAGTTATATTGTTCTTGGAAGATATTATTGTTAGTATGGATTGATGGTTGCTAAAGAAATGCATGCGTGTGGAGTTTCGGTTTGGAGGGTTTCTTGGAGTGGAAATCTTGAGGTTTTATTTTCGTTTCATTGTATATTTGTGTTTAGATATTTTGGAGAAGTAGAAAACACAAGGAGTGGGAGGATGATATGCATAGGTTCGGTTTCACCTAGAGTACTCAAGTAGGACACTAGTTTAGATGAGCTAAGGAAAGAAACACTAAAACTAAGGGCTATAGGGTTTCGAGTAGCCCACTTGTGAGGTTAGAAAATTTGTTTTAAACATTGAACTAGGGCTAGAGAGTGAAAGGAAGATGAATGGAAAAAAACACCAAGTGGAGATAATTGGGGGGGGGGGGGTCTCGGCCCAAACCCTAGGGGTGGAAGCCGAGCACCCTATTCAACCTATAGTACCTGTTTAAGTGTTTTCGCACGAATGATGAATTAATGAGTTAGGGGTTTCGTGTGGAAATGACTAAATGTATGTACTCGAGCTTGCCTCGAGTTTTGCATCACAAGGTTGGAAGTTGCATGTCCCATGCATAAGCACGAAAACCCATGTTTTGAGTCAAACATGTTTTCGAAAGAAATGAATTAAAGTTTTAGAAGAATCCCAAAGGCTGAGATGGGGAAGTGTCCCAGTGGAATTCTCTGTTCTCACTCAAGAGTGACTAAATTGGGTAAAAACCCCTAGGTCAACGAAGAATAGTCGGTGGACCATATATGGCTCCAAAAGGTGTCCGGAGCGTGGTCGCACCTAATGCTAGTGGGTGCCATAAAAGCATTGTTGGCCTCGACCTCACCATATGAAAAGTTTATAGTTGCTCAGAGAGAAGTCCCCGAGTGATGAAGAGCGCAAAAGGTCGTGAAACGTATTCACCTAGGATGACTTGGTTGCCAGGTGTGACGATAACTAGCAGGGAGCACACGCTGCATAGGGGAACCATGAGGTGTCCAAAAATATGAAGTCATGACAAAAAGAAAATGGCTTTCGGGCCATATACGATATGATATGATAAGTGGCGCCTAAGATAAGAAAAGATAAAAAGTTTCTAAACAAAGTGTCTCTTTGAAAGAATATGCATTAAAGAAGTTTTGCTACATGATTTTGAACAAGTATGCATTGGAAATTGAGAAAAAGATGAGAAAGATTAGTTTTTGTCACGAGCATGTGCATCGGTCCCAGCATGAGTCCCATGTTACTGTATACACATGTGTTTGCTTGTTATTCACTTAACCATATGCTTGAAATGCTTTCGTTAAAATGTTGATATACTTGCTGAGATTTCCCCCAAAATCTTACCCCTATCTATGTCCTTACTATACTTCCCTCTTGGGAACGATAGAAGTAATTGCAGGTAATGATGGCTCGACCAAGTACGACCCCGTTGATGATACCTCAGATCCTCAGGGACCCGATTGAGTCCGCCCTTGACGAGCCAGTGACTCTAAACCTTCCGGGTTAGTGGGAGGTGGAGTCACTGAAAATGGCGATGTACCGTTCAGTAGGTCTACACCCTGCGGAGTGTTGTTTAGTGTTAGGTGCAGATGAGTCCCTCCACTTGGGACGCGTTTTTGGATCGCCCTCTAGGCCGATATGTGAGGTAGAGCCTAGTTTAGACTTGGATTGGCTTCGCTGGGGCCTAAACCTTGAGAAAATAAAGAAGGAGCCAGTCTATTGAACCCTATGGGCAATGTTAAGGCCCACTTTATTTTGTGACACCCTTTGTTTATGTATTTGGTAAAGCCTTCCCGCTTGTGGGAAGTGCTATTTTGATTATATGGACAAGGTTATGTAAATTTTGAAATTGGGCTATGTATGACATTTGTTTTAGGATCCATAGCATAACCATGTGATGCATATTATAGAAGACTTGACCTTTTCCTTTCGCTGCGATAATCTTCTTAGCGTTAAAAAAAAAACGTACACGTATAATATGACGAGAGGTGAACTTCCTTGCGTCGCCCATCCCCAACGCTTCTATTCACATGCTCACACATGTATGTATCTTAAATTCTGCCAAGTGTTTTACACATGCTATACACTTAGATAACACATATAATTCCTTCTTATTTCAATGTTTACATTTATCCAAGCAAAAGCCTTGAATTCAGCAAAATAGGGTATCTCGCTCGACGACATATCGAGCGAGAGTCAAGTTAAGTCTCGAGTTGCCCTTTGCTTGAGCCAGACATCTAGTGAGAGTCAAGTGAGGGTTTACAGTTGTTTTTTGCTCAATCCTTCGCCCGAGCGGGAGTCGAGTGAAGTTACAGAGCATGGGCTTTTTAATCCAAAACTCGCAATCTTTTCACATAAGCTTGACTTTTACTTGTTATAACATAGTTTTTAGGTTCTTTTAACTTCATATAACACTTTTCCATTAACTAAAACCACTTCAATCAATACTTTGATTTATTAAAACTTTTTAACAAGACTATAAAGGTTCAATATTTAACATGTATAGTCCAACCATTTAAATAATCATCTCCATACTAAAGTTAAGCTAGAATATGAACTTACACACTCTCTAAGTCAGGTTGAAGATGATCAAACTAATTCTTTGCAAGCTTTCTCCTCAAACACTTACTAAACTCACTTAGGATGTATGTGTGGAGGTTTAGGAACTTAAGAAGAGTTTTTCTTTAGATCTCTTCAAGTGGGACTTGTGGTATGCTTCCAAAGGAAGTTAGAAGACTCCCTAGTGTCTATTTATAGTGAGATGGTCGACCACATGAAGAAAAGGAAACGAAAAGGAAAAAAGATGCATCCAGCTACCCAATTGAGAGCAATGAGGTGTCCATTCCTCCAAATCTCATGATTAATCTTAGCCCCCTCCAAAATCTTAGGTTTTATAGCTAAAATGATCATCCATTGGTCAGTGTTTGAGATACTTTTGTAGCCCATTTGATCAAGGGTTGAGAAGAAACTAATTAGATAAGGGATGAGGTGTCAGTTGAGAAGAAACTAATTAGATAAGGGATGAGGTGTCACCTCACCTACCCATGCATGTATCTATCCTTCCCCAGCCTCCTTTTGGTATGCCACGCCCCCATCCTCCTTATTACCACTTTTGGTAATTTTTCTAAGTCTCCTAAGACTCTATTTGATATATTCTAGAAGGCCACTTCTTAGTTTGGTTAGGATAGAATCTCATTTGGATCCATATTCTCCAACTCGAGTTCTAGTTTAGGCTCAATCCAGAATTATCCAATTGATTCCAAAATAAATCATTGATACTGTCCAAATCTTCAAAAACGCATAACATAAAAGTTTTAGATCTATCTCTTAGAATTCTATACAAATTTGAATCACCTCATTTGGACTTTATATGAGTAACTTATGATTATTACACTAAAACTTGACAGTTTAATCCAAGAATGTTCACCAAGTGTTTGGTATTTGGTTCAACCACTTCCTCTTGCATTTACACCCTAATTCTTGAAAATTCAACTCCTTCTAAGTTTAAAATGAATTTCTCTAACTGATACCTTGTTCCAAATCTCAAAGATTCTTCCACAATATTTTCACTAATACATGATCTCAATTATTCTAAGTCCAATACTCTCATTTAGGTTTCCAACTTTATTATCCTAAAAATATACCCAAAATATAGTCTTTTAAAGAAATACAAATTATACTTCATCTTAGAAGTTTCGGGATATTACATTCTCCCCTCCTTAAAAATGATTTCGTCTCCAAAATCGCTAAAACATAAGTTAAGGGTTTAATAAATCAATACCTCGATTGCTTGCAGTAGTAGATTTCTCTGAAGAGGTAGGGACTTTCTCCTCATTTGACAAAGAGTCTTAGGAATAGTAAGATCATCTCGACATCCTAATCAAAATACATGTTCACACTAATTTCTGGTAATTTACGCATTTTCTCAGATTCCATTTCTTTTATGATTGGAGACGTTTTCTATCCTTAGACCTATCATATAACTCCACTATAATGGATTTTCCTTTATCTTCTCTTTTCAACAATTCTCTTTCTGCATGCAACCATTTTTTAGTGGGTTGCCTCTCCTCACCTAGCAAAGCTCGTCCACAAATTGGATTACCTTTTTCATCTATATCCATGATATGTGTTCTATGTTTTTCACTCTTATTAAGCCAACACAATCTATCTGCTTTCCATTGTTTCAGCTTCTCCCTTCAAAATCTCTCTCTAATCCTTTCTGATCTTTTCTTTAACTGATCTACAAGAGTAATTGACATTCGTGCTTTTCTTTTTGGAGCCATAATTCTGAGTAAAACCAATCATCAAAAACTATAGATACCAAAATAACACAAACATCATACAAAAAGCTTTATAAACATATGTCAGAGTTCAAACATAAAACACAAATTAATACAACGAAGTGTCAAACAAATGAGGATAACCAGCTCTCATCACATCCTCACGTTCCCAGGTGGCTTCCTGAAAAGTCAGATTGTGACGCCCCCAATTTACGTCTAGGATTTAACGTAAATTAAGGTGTCTGGATAAGTAATACTTGGCTACTCACCCTCGTACTTAACAAAAATAAAATGCATATATCACTTAATTCGCAGCAGATCAGGTTTTAGATCTAAAACATTCTAAAGATCACATGGGAAATATGCTTACAACATTCACAACATTCATTAAAGCTTAACATTTTACTTATTTACATACACAAGACCCAAATTGTTAGCAGCAAAACATATTACATTCATCCAAAAGACTTTCCTTCACCTCACACTTATTCCTTCTTAACCCCACGGAATTCTCTCCCATAGCAAAACCTATCCATACTAATACTAAAGTCTCGCTAGAGTAGTTGTCCTTGTGGAGTCACACAAACTCCACACATGGACAACGAGCCATCAAGTCCTAAGGTTAAATAGCATCCTGTACGTCGCCTCTCCTCAGCAAAAGTGGATGCGTCAAGGCTCCAAACTCCGGTAGGTTGATTACTGATAGAAGGTCTAAAGGAAACAAAAGAAATGTCTATATAAGGACTATAGTCGGAGAGTCCCTCAGGACTCCTCGAAGTCTCCTGTCTCGTCAAGGTTGTCCCCTTGCTGGTCATCGAATCCTGTATAAAATTGATATGCACAAAAATATATAGAGCCACAAAAAAGTGAGATTTCATTTGAAATGTCAGTAAGTACATAAACAGCTTAAAAGAAACAGGGAAAAAGCAACTATAATATTATCACCACTAATGACTAGGGAAATTTACCCTAAGATACACCTCATAAGACCACTGTCTAACTGGTACTTTTCTGACTCAACCGAAAACATAATCTTATACTGAATTACACCGTTTTTTTAAAAGTTCTTATTCTTTCTTATTACTGATGGGCGTTACGTCTCCCGTTCCCATCACATACACTCATCAATCATCCAGGCGTTACGTCTCGCCATCCCCGTTGTGATGAGTCTTGTGTCAATCTTCCGAGTGTTACGTCTTGCTATCCCTGTCTTGACACAAATCATATACCTATATCACTGCGGGAGTTACGCATCGCCGTCTCCGCTATTCAAATCAGTTTCACTGGCGTTACGTCTCGCCGTCCCCGCTATTCTGATCAATTTCACGGGCGTTACGTATCACCGTCCCCGTGAAGACCATACACTCTTATAACAGGATGGGCGTTACGTATCGCCGTCCCTGTCGGTACGTCTGTCATTTGGGCGTTACGTCTCACCGTCCCCGCACGACGTGACTAATTTATTCTTGTACTTCATTTTCTTTTTAGTGGTTCCTCGCTTATTCATATGAGTTTTTCACTCATAACCCTATCTATTTGGAACACCGATTTTATTTTGGGAAAAACCCTGAGTCTAAACAAAACAGAGCATCTCGCTCGAGTGGGATGTCGAGCGAGTATCGAGCGAAATCTCGGGTTGGAACTCGCTCGAACAGTGTATCGAGCAAAACTCTAGCGAGGAGTCATATTTTACCTTCGCTCTAGGAGTTTTTCTACTCAAAACATGCTAATCTTTTTACTACACTCTATTTGGCTTCTTAAAAACTTAAATCTGTGTTCTTATAATTATAATGAATATTTTTACAAGACAAGTTATAACCAACTTTACTCATATGTCACTTTGTCACTTAATCATGTCTTAAGAGTTCAATGCTAGTAAACATAGTTCAATCACTTCAATAAACCATTTCCATGCTTAAGTTAAGCTAGAATATGGACTTACAAATTCTTCAAAGTTCAAGAGAATGGATCCAACCAACTTCTTGCAAGTTTTCTTCCAAACTCACTCACTTAGCTCACAAATGAACTCTTTAAGGGTTTTAGGAGGGTTTTCTGGTGTATCTTTCAAAGGGGAAAGTGTTCCCTCTTTCTAAAGGAGCTTAGAAAGCTCTCAAGGCTCTATTTATAGGGTGGTGGTTGACCAATATGAGGGAGAGAAAAGGAAAAACACCCTAAGGTGCACTAGTTGCCAGATTTGCATGGATGATGAAGTGTCTATCTAAACAAATCTCATGATGAGGATTAAGCCTCCCAAATCTTAGAATTTGCAGCTAGATTAGTCATCCAAGGGCTCACATTTGAGATATTTTGGCTGCCCATTTTGATCCATGGCTGAGAAGTGAGCTAAAGGGATAAGAGGTGAGGTGGCATTTCACCTAACCATGCATGCACCTCTCATCTCCAGCCCTCTCCTTGTGTCACACGCCCCTCTCCAGATTTTTCCACCCATTGGGTTACTTCCTAACTCCCTTAAGTCTCCATTTAACAAGTTCTAGAAGATCACTTCTTAGTTTAGTTAAGGTAGAGCCAAATTTGATCCACTTAGTCACCCATCAACTAGATTTTGGTTCCCCTTGTGTTTCCATCACACTAACTAATCACTTGGCTTCCAAATCAACTTTCTATCCATTTCCAAATATCCCTACACATGTCCTAATCTCAGAGAATCTCAAAACCAATTGCCTAATTCGTTACATGCCCTAAATTAGCTCAATTCATCCAACTCGGGTTCCATTTAAGCCCATTCCAAAGCTGCCTACTTGATTTCCAAATAAGTTATTGATCCCTTTCGAATCTCAGAAAACTTGAAACATATAAGTTTTAGATCTATACCAATTGGAATCACCTCATTTGGACCTCATATGAATAACTTATGCCCATTTCACTAAAACTCGACAGATAAATCCGGGAATGCATAATTCCCAATACCAAGCGTTATCTCACATTCCTAAATTAAATCTCCCACTCTAATTTCCTAGTAAATAAATACATCAAATAAATTTCCTTATAATAATTTCCATAAAATAATTTACCTTAGAAAATTTGGGCTATTACATCCTCCCCTCCTTAAAAAGGATTTCATCCCCAAAATCGCTAAGATATAAATAATTAAGGGTTTTAGGAATCTATACCTCGATTGCTAGCAGCTATAGATTCTTCTGAAGAGGTAGGTACTTTTTCCTCATTAAGTAACGAATCTTGAGAGTAGTAAAATATCATGTCTACATCTGGATCATAATACATATTCACACTTATTTCTTGCAAGATACGCAATCTCTCTGCCTCTGTCTCTTCTATTATGGGTCCCTCTTCACATTGACGTTTATGATCTTCAGATCTATCAGATGACTCTACTATGACAGATTTTCCTTTATCCTCTCTTCTCAAAAATCTTTTCTCTACTTTTAACCATTTTCGAGCGGGTTGTCTTTCCTCACTTGGTAACACTCTTCTACTTACAGGGTTACCTTTTTCACCTATGTCCATAATATGGGTTCTGTGCTTCTCACTTTTATTTAACTAGCTTAATCTCTCAGCTTTCCATTGCTTCATTTTTTCCCTACGAAATCTCTCTCTAATTCTTTCAGATCTTTTCTTTAACTGATCTACAGGGGTGACTGACATACGTGCATTTCTTTTTGGAGCCATAATCCTGTGTAAGTTAAATATTAATGAATATAAACATAAAAGAAAACACAAATGTCATACAAATATCATACAATTTATTCAATTTATAACGCATATTATTACAACTATGTTTCAAACAAGTGGGGATAATTAATTCTCATTACATCTTCACGTTCCCAAGTGGCTTCCTGAAAAACAGGATTGTTCCAGAGTACTTTTACTAACACTATCGTACGATTCCGAAGGGTCTGTTCTTTCTGATCTTCAATTTGTACAGGCCACTCTTCATAAGTTAAATTGGGATGCAAATTATTAGGACGCGGATCCATTATTGCCACTAGCTGATCATTCAAACACTTTTTCAAAGAAGATACATGGAAGACGTTATGAACTCCTTGCAAATCATCAGGTAGGGTTAAGCAGTAAGCTACTGGACCTACTTGTTCCAGAATTTCATAAGGTCCGATATAACGAGGACTCAACTTTCCTTTCTTACCAAACCGCATAACTCCCTTCAGAGGCGAAATCTTCAAGTACTCCCAGTCTCCCATCATAAAATCTAAAGCCCTTCTATGATTATCTGCATAACTCTTTTGTCTACTTTGCGCTGTCTACATCTGATTTATAATCCTTGTGATCTGCTATTTGACTTCTTGTAAATAGTCGGGTCCCAAAACACTACTTTCACCCACTTCATCCCAATAAATAGGAAACCTACACTTCCTCCCATAAAGTGCTTCATATGGCGCCATCTGTATAGTAATTTGGAATCTGTTATTATAAGCAAATTCAATTAATGGTAGCAGACTTTCCCAATCTTTGTCAAAATCCAATACACAAGTTCGCAACATATCCTCCAAAGTCTAAATAGTTCTTTCTGTTTGCCCGTCCATTTGAGGATAATATGCGCTGCTGAAATTTAAATTGATACCCATCATCTTCTGTAAACTTTGCCAAAATTGAGATGTAAATCTAGGGTCTCTATCCGATACTATAGTCTTGGGTACTCCATGCAAACGAACTATTTCCTTCACATAAATTTTTGCCAACTTTTCCGTAGAATCCGTGTTGAAGATAGGTAAAAAGTGAGCACTCTTCGTCAACCGATCCACTATTACCCAAATCGAATTTTTTTCCTACAGATGTTCTTGGAAATCCTACTACAAAATCTATAGATAGATCCTCCCATTTCCATTCGGGGATTGGTAGAGGTTGCAACTTACCGGCCGGTCTTTGGTGTTCAGCTTTTACTAACTGACACACTGGACACTTGGCTACAAAGGTCACGATATCCTTCTTCATTCCTTCCCACCAAAACTTTTCTTTTAAATCTTGATATATCTTAGTACTTCCAGGATGAGCAGTATATGGTGTACCATGAGCTTCTTTCATAAATCTTTCTTTCAATTCTAGGGAATCCATAATGATCTTCCTTTCCCAAAGTATAGCATCCCATCACCCGAAATCATAAAGTGCGAAGACCCTTTTCCTTCCAGTATTTGCTGTTTCATCTTCTCCAGTTTAGCATCCTTTTGTTGTTCTTCGTTAATGTTTTTTCCATTAAAGGAACAATTTCTTGAATCTCCAATAGCTTGAGGTCCTGGGATAATCTGTTTACCAGAATTTTTCGCATTACTGCCAGCATTGATAATTCTTCCGTTTGAACTTTCCTACTCAAAGCATCGGCGACCACATTAGCCTTTCCAGGGTGATATTTAATTTCGCATTGGAAATCACTTATAGTCTCTACCCACCTTCTTTGTCTCATATTCGAGGTTTTCTGGCTAAAAACATACTTGAGACTCTTATGGTCTGTAAATATCTCACATCTTTCCCCATACAAGTAATGCTGCCAAATCTTTAGAGCAAACACTACAGCTGCTAACTCCAAGTCATGTGTGGGATAATTCTGTTCATGGTCCTTAAGCTGTCGGGATGCATACGCAACTACTCTTCCTTCTTGCATTAATACACACCCCAGTCCCATTTTTTAGGCATCACTATAGATCACGTAGGATTTATGAGGTTCTGGCAAGGCTAAAATTGGTGCTATAGTTAATCTCTTCTTTAGCTCTTGAAAACTCCTTTCACATTGTTCACTCCAAGCGTACTTAGCATTCTTTCTGGTCAATGCTGTCAGAGGTGCAGACAGTTTGGAAAATCCTTCCACAAATCTTCTATAATCTCCAGCTAATCCCAAAAAGTTTCATATTTCATGTGCATTGGTTGCTTGCTACCATTCTATCACTGCTTCTACCTTTGCTGGATCCACTGAAACTCCTTCACTTGAGATAATGATGAGTGCACAAAAATGCACTCTAAATACTCTATTTAAATATTAAAAGAAATGAGAAAATAATGGATGTAACTCATGTTATTAAAATTAATGGTCATTTATCTTGAGATAGATATAAGCATGATTTAATATATTGATGAGAATATAAAATGCCATATTTTCCTCTCTTAATGTTTAATACTTTATTCTTATTTGATGCCTAAATATACTCATTATTCTTATATTTTGATTTAGGACACAAATAGAGGCATTATGAGCAAATGAAGATAATTGCGGAATTTTAGACAGTTCTGACATCTTTTCGTAATATGGGCATAACTCTCTCATCCAATCTCCAATTGAGCTGATTCAAGATGATCTAGAACCGCAAGAGAAATATATATAACTTTTATGTTTTGTGTTTGAAGAGATATCCACTCAATCTAAGACAAAATTGACCATCAAGTGGACGCACCTGCACTTGACGTTCCTGGATATTTTTCAGCCACTTGCATCAAATCCAAATGTCATCATAATATTTTCTAGCAAGCACTCCTACACCAACTTGGAAATTCAATGATCAATTCAGATACAAGATGAAGTGCACTCAAGTTTCTTGTAGACAAATTATTTGACCACAAGATATTAAGTCATACAAGACAACTAATGGATAGAGATGCAAAATTGAAACACTCAACCTACAAGCAAAATCCAGCTCATGCATGGTGGGAAAACAAATGATCAAAATTAAAACTCACAAATCACTTGAATTCAAGAATGGCACATGGCAAAACAAGTTGAAATTGTGAAGATTTTGTCATGACAACTTGCATGAAGGATGCTTATAAATAGAAGGAAGGGGTGTGTGTTCTAAGAATGCTTAGTGTGGGAGAATGCTTAGTGTGGGAGGATGCTTTGGAAGAGCCATTATTTTGAGAGCTTGAGAAAAGAAAAGAAAAACCAAAGAAGAGAGAAGAAAATAATGGTTGGCTCTTCCATATTATCCCTTGGAGAATTTTTATTGCATATTTTCAATATGTGTAACTAAATTCTCAAGGAGGGCTAGGGATGAACTTGTGTGTGTGATGGTATTTGTAATTTATTTTTGATTCATGTATTTGGTTTTTAAATATTAAAACTCTTTTGTTCTATTATTCTCAATTTATTTGTGATGTTTTTTTTCGTCTTCAAATAATTATAGAATCTATTTCGTTTATGGATTCAGTCATGCTTTTTCTATTGAGTGAATTAGTTCTATAATTATGTTTGGAGCAATTGATTATCTATATTGATTTAATTCTCTGCTGCAATATCGCCTCTTAGGTATATTGTCGTCATTGGATTTTCTCAATATTGATAATAATTTATGAGAGTTAAGCGCGAAGAATGATTTTTCAAAGAGTTACATGTGATTTAAATTTTGGTTATTAATGTTATATCTTCCGATTAAGAATTTGGACATAGAATTCTTAATTGAGTTATCAATGAATTAAGAATAAATTTGAATACCACAAATACACAAGAAATTCCCTACGCTCTACTTTTCGTCTCATTTTTATACTATTCAAATTACTCATTTAGTTTTAACTTACGTCACACTCTAAAATTTACTTTTCACACTCATTTAATCTTTTTTTTAATTTCATTACTGTTCTTCAATTTCTCAATCCATCTCCCTGTGGAATCGACAGATAACATGACCTAAAAATTTAATTTCTTGTAGCCAAAATTCACACTTACTAAATTTGGCGTACAATTGATATTTTTGCAAAATTTCCATTACTACCTTTAAATGTTCCTTATGATCCTCGTCAGTCTAAGAATAGATCAAAATATTATCAATAAAAACCACCACAAACTTGTCTAAATATGGTCTAAATATTCGGTACATCAAGTCCATGAATACTACTGGTGCATTCGTCACTCCGAATGGCATAACCAAAAATTCAAAGTTCCCATATCGAGTTCAGAAAGCCGTCTTATGTACATCTTGCTCCCTGATCTTCAACTGATGATAGCCAGACCGAAGGTGTATTTTTCAAAACACAGTTGCTCCTCTTAATTGATCCAACAGGTCATCTATCCGTGGCAACAGATATTTATTCTTAATGGTGACCTTATTCAATTTTCAGTAGTCTATGCACATCCGCATTGTCCCATTTTTTTTTTTCACAAACAATACTAGTGCTCCCTAGGGGGATGAACTGGGCCTAATAAATCCTTTCGTTAAAAGTTCCTCAATCTGAGCTTTCAATTCTTCTAATTCCACTAGTGCCATTCTATACGGAGCCTTATGAACTAGAGTTGTGGCCGGTTCCAATTCAATAACAAATTCCGTTTCTCGATCAAGAGGTAGTCCCAGTAGATCTTCAAAAAAGACTTGAGGAAAGTCTTCCACCATGGGAATTCCTTGAATAAATTTAACAACTTATAAGGAATTTAACATAATTACCTAGTAGCCCTTTGTCTATTTGTTAATACTTTTCTTTATTCGCTTAGCAGTTACTATGGAGGAAACTGCCTTTAATATTTCCCCCTTGTAACAAAATTTCTCCTCCTTGGGTAAGCCAAAAACTATTTCCTTTTTGCGACAGTCAAGTTTAGCATAATACTTGGCCAACCAATCCATACCTAAAATTAAATCAAATTCCATCAAATGGAATAATATCAGGTCAGCGACTAGCTATGAACCTCCAATCTCCAAGGGGCAACTTCTTACCATCCGGTTGCATCCTGCTACCTTTCCATTAGGCATAACTACCATAACCTTTTGGGCCAAGAATTCTGTTTCTAAGTTACACCTTTGGACACAATCATACGAAATAAAGGATCTTGTCGCTCCCGAATCAAACAAGGCATAGACCATGCATTGCTTCAGCTTAACCTTACCTAAAGAAAATTTTATTCTACTATTATTATTATTACCACTCCCAAGGAATCCATTCATTAACTAAAAGAGGGGACTTAGAAATATACCAGTAATAACATTAGTGTCTATTGTCTCGTCTGCCTCCATATCTACTTCTCCAGGCATGATAGCATAAACTTTAGCTTTCGCAAGAGCTTTGGCTTTTCCTTCGGGTAGAGCTACTCCTTCAGAGGTATTTTGAGGGCAATCCTTGATCAAATGTCCTGGCCGGTCGCATCTAAAACAAACTCTAGTATCTACTCGACAATCTCCATGGTGTCGACGCCCACATTTTGCACATTGCGGAAATAAAATCAGCACATTTGGATTTGTTGCTATTCCTTTTCCTTTATCCATGGATCTAAAATTTGGTTACCTCCTAGCATCTTTTCACCCAGAAAATTGAAATCTTCTTTTTCCATATGCTTGATTTTGCGCCATAACACTCCTCTGTTTAGCTTCTACTATGGCTGTTATATTCATCAGTTCTTGAAAGTTCTCAATTTGTAAACATGCCACCTACATACGAATTCGTGGCTGCAGTCGTTCCTGAAACTTCTGGGCTCTCATCTTTTCAGTAGCTACCAAATGCGAGGAAATTCTTGCCAATTCCATAAATCACTCTAAGTACTGTTCCACCATCATACTGCCTTGTATTAACATAGTAAATTCCAAAGGTTTCTGCCGCTTCACAGATTCCGGAAAGAATCGATCGTCGAATTCTTTCTTGAACCTATCCCATGTGGGCACTACAGATTCTCCCAATTCTAATTTTAATAGCTTTCACTTCGTGTCCCACCATAGTCCTACTTATCCCTGTAGTAAATGTCCCGTATACTGCACTTTCTGAACTTCGATGCAACTACTAACTTTGAAAGTACGTTCCAGGTCTACAATCCATTTGTCTGCTTTTAATTCTTCTTCCATTCCGGTAAAGGGCGGGTATCGGTACGCCAGAAACTTCTCATACAGATACCCTTGAGCTTCTCTTCTATTTTCATTCTGCTGATGATGACGGCTTTGTTCTATTTGATTTCTCACCACTTCTGTCATTTACCGAATAGTTTCAGCTATTGCCTGGCCTCCTTCTAATAGGGGTTTTGCGCCACTGGTCCCCCTTCCAAGGGTGGATTCCGTGCCATTCGCCCTTCTCCCAGCGATGGGTTTGGTGCCGTCTGTCCTTCTCCCAATGGTGGGTTAGATGCCATCTTCCTTCTCCCAACGGTGGGTTTGGTGCCGTCTGCTCTCCTGTACGTGAAGGGGTAACCAGAGAAGGATTCTGGGCTACCACGTCTGCTCGTTTCAAAGGAGGACGACCTCTTGGCATATTGTTTTCCTGAAATACATCCAACTTTACCATAAGCTATACTTACTTTAGAAACTTCCAAATTCCTAAAGTCCAAAACATTCATTCATATTACTCCAAACTCCAATCTGATAAAGATTCAAGCCTATTCTTGTGCCATGTGATCCATTTCTCCTAGGACACTGTGGATTTTACCCAGAGACGTAATAGCTCTGATACCACTCTATGACGCCCCTAATTTACGTCTTGGATTTAACTTAAATTAAGGAGTCTGGATAAGTAACACTTGGCTACTCACCCTCGTACTTAACAAAAATAAAATGCATATATCACTTAATTCGCAGCGGATCAGGTTTTAGATATAAA
This sequence comes from Platycarya strobilacea, assembly GCA_036898215.1. Taxonomy (NCBI): domain Eukaryota; kingdom Viridiplantae; phylum Streptophyta; class Magnoliopsida; order Fagales; family Juglandaceae; genus Platycarya; species Platycarya strobilacea. Next base: position 4,965,617 of record CM072558.1, on the reverse strand, counting down.
ACTTTCTAAAGATCACATGCGAAATATACTTACAACATTCACAACATTCATTAAAACTTACCATTGTACTTATTTACATACACAAGACCCAAATTGTAGCAAGTTAGCAGCAAAACATATTACATTCATCTAAAAGACTTTCCTTCACCTCACACTTATTCCTTCTTAACCCCCGAGAATTCTCTCCCATAGCAAAACCTATCCATACTAATACTAAAGTCTCGCTGGAGTAGTTGTCCTTGTGGAGTCACACAAACTCCACACATGGACAACGAGCCATCAAGTCCTAAGGTTAAATAGCATCCTGTACGTTGCCTCTCCTCAGCAAAAGTGGATGCGTCAAGGCTCCAAATTCCGGTAGGTTGATTACTGATAGGAGGTCCGAAGGAAATAAAAGAAATATCCATATAAGGACTATAGTCGAAGAGTCCCTCAGAACTTCCTGAAGTCTCCTGCCTCGTCGGAGCTGTCCCCTTGCTAGTCATCGAATCTTGTATAAAATTGATATGCACAAAAATATATAGAGCCACAAAAGAGTGAGATTTCATTTGGAATCTCAATAAGTACATAAATAGCTTAAAGGAAACAGGGAAAAAGCAACTATAATATTATCACCACTGAAGACAAGGTAAATTTATCCTAAGATACACCTCATAAGACCATGTCTAACTGGTACTTTTCTTACTCAACCGAGAACATAATTTTATACTGAATTACACTGTTTTATTAAAAGTTCTTATTCTTTCTTATCACTGATGGGTATTACATCTCACCATTCCCTTCACATACACTCATCAATCATTCGAGCGTTATGTCTCGCCGTCCCCGTTGTGATGAGTCTCGTGTCAATCTTCCGGGCGTTACGTCTCACGTCCCCGTCTTGACACAGATCATATACCTATATCACTGCGAGCATTACGTGTTGCCGTCCCCGCTATTCATATCAGTTTCATGGGCGTTACGTCTCGCCGTCCCCGCTATTCTGATCAATCTCACGGGCGTTACGTATCGCCATCCCCGTGAAGATCATACACTCTTATAACACGAAAGGTGTTACGTATCGCCGTCCCTGTCGGCACGTCCATCATCCGGGCGTTACGTCTCGCCGTCCCCGTCATGACGTGACTAACTTATTCTTGTACTTCATTTTCTTTTTAGTAGTTCCTCTCTTATTCATATGAGTTTCTCACTCATAACCCTTTCCATTTGGAACACCGATTTTATTCCGGGAAAAACACTGAGTCTAAACAAAACAGAGCATCTCGCTCGAGCAGGATGTCGAGCAAGTATCGAGCGAAGTCTTGGGTTGGAACTCGCTCGAACAGAGTGTCGAGCAAAACTCTAGCGAAGAGTCATATTTTGCCTTCGCTCGACTCACATGTCGAGCGAGGGTCGAGTGAGATCACGGCTTTAGGAGTTTTTCTACTCAAAACATGCTAATCTTTTTACTACATTCTATTTGGCTTCTTAAAAACTTAAATCTATGTTCTTACAATTATAATGAATATTTTTACAAGACAAGTTAAAACCAACCTTACTCATATGCCACTTTGTTACTTAATCATGTTCTTAAGAGTTCAATGCTAGTAAACATAGTTCAATCACTTCAATAAACCATTTCCATGCTTAAGTTAAGCTAGAATATGGACTTACAAATTCTTCAAAGTTCAAGAGAATGGATCCAACCAACGACTTACAAATTCTTCCAAACTCACTCACTTAGCTCACAAATGAACTCTTTAAGGGTTTTGGGAGGGTTTTCTGGTGTATCTTCCAAAGGGGAAAGTGTTCCCTCCTTCTAAAGGAGCTTAGAAAGCTTTCAAGGCTCTATTTATGGGGTGGTGGTCGACCAACATGAGGGAGAGAAAAGGAAAAACACCCTAAGGTGCACTAGTTGCCAGATTTGCATGGATGATGAGGTGTCTATCTAAACAAATCTCATGATGAGGATTAAGCCTCCCAAATCCCAGACTTTGTAGCTAAATTAGTCATCTGAGGGCTCACATTTGAGATATTTTGGCTGCCCATTTTGATCCATGGCTGAGAAATGAACTAAAGGGATAAGAGGTGAGGTGGCATTTCACCTAACCACGCATGCACCTCTCATCTCCAACACTTTCCTTGTGTCACACGCCCCTCTCCAGATTTTTCCACCCATTTGGTTACTTCCTAACTCCCTTAAGTCTCCATTTAACAAGTTCTAGAAGGCCACTTCTTAGTTTAGTTAAGGTAGAGCCAAATTTGATCCACTTAGTCACCTATCAACTAGATTTTGGTTCCCCTTGTGTTTCCATCACACTAACTAATCACTTGGCTTCCAAATCAACTTTTCATCCATTTCCAACTATCCCTACACATGTCCTAATCCTGGAGAATCTCAAAACCAATTGCCTAATTCGTTACATGTCCTAAATTAGCTCAATTCATCCAACTCGGGTTCCATTTAAGCCCATTCCAAAGCTACCTACTTGATTCCCAAATAGGTTATTAATCCCTTCCGAATCTCAGAAAACTTAAAACATATAAGTTTTAGATCAATCTTTCAAGGTTCTAGAACAATTAGAATCACATCATTTGGACCTCATATGAATAACGTATGCCCATTTCACTAAAACTCGACAGATAAATCCGAGAATGCATAATTCCCAATACCAAGTGTTATCACACATTCCTCAATTAAATCTCCCACTCTAATTTCCTAGTAAATAAATACATCAAATAAATTTTCTTATAATAATTTCCATAAAATAATTTACCTTAAAAAATTTAGGCTATCACACGGATTGTTCCAGAGCACTTTCACTAATAAAATTGTGCGATTCCGAAGGGTCTGCTCTTTTTGATCTTCAATCCTAACTGGCCATTCTTCATAGGTTAAGTTGGGATGTAAATTAACGAGACTTGGATCCATCACTTCCACTAATTCATTGCTTAAACTCTTCTTCAATGAAGATACATGAAAAATGTTATGGACTCCTTACAAAGCATCAGGTAATGCTAGGCAGTAAGCTACCAGACCTACTTTTTCCAGAATTTCATAAGGTCCAATATAACGAGGACTTAACTTTTCTTTCTTACCAATCGCATAACTCCGTTCATAAATAAAATCTTCAAATACACCTAATCTCGTACCATAAAATCTAAGGCTCTTCTGTGATTATCTGTATAACTCTTTTGCCTACTTTGCGCCGTTTTTATCTGATTTCTAATCATTGTAATCTGCTCCTTAATTTCTTGTAGATACTCAGGTCCTAAAATCCTGCTTTCACCAACTTCATCCCAATATATAGGAGATCTACATTTCGTTCCATAAAGTGCTTCATAAGGCGTCATTTGTATGGTAGCTTGAAAACTGTTATTATAAACAAACTCGATTAATGGTAATAGACTTTCCCAATCCTTATCAAAATTCAATACACAATCTCTTAACATATCTTCTAAAGTCTGAATTGTTCTTTCTGTTTGCCCGTCCTTTTGAAGATGATATGCACTACAAAAATTTAAGTTAGTACCCATCATCTTCTGTAAACTTTGCCAAAATCGAGATGTAAATCTTGGATCTCTATTTGATACTTTGGTCTTGGGCACTCCATGCAGATGAACTACTTCTTTTACGTAGATTTTCGTCAACCTTTCCATAGAATCTATGTTTGAAATAGGCAAAAAGTGAGCACTCTTTGTCAACCGATCAACTATTACCCAAATCGTATTTTTCCCCGCCGACGTTTTTGGAAAACTAACTACAAAATCCATAGATATATCCTCCCATTTCCATTCAGGAATTGGTAGGGGCTGTAACTTACCTATTTCCACAAAAGTGAGCACTCTTTGGTGTTCGGCTTTCACTAACTGACATACTGGGCATTTGACTACAAAGGTTGCAATATCTTTCTTCATGCCTTCCCACCAAAATTTTTCTTTTAAATCCTAATACATCTTAGTACTTCCAGGATGGGCAGTATATGGTGTACCATGAGCTTCTTTTATCAATATTTCTTTCAAGTCTGAATTATCGATAACTATTTTCCTTTTTCCAAAGTATAACATCCCATCACCTGAAATCATGTAGTGTGAGGACTATTTTCCTTCCATCATTTGTTGTTTCATCTTCTCCAGCTTAGCATACATCTGTTGTCCTTCCTTAATCTTCTCATCTGTTAAAGGAACAATTTCTTGAATCACCATTAACTTGAGTTCTTGTGATAACTTGTCTATAAGAATCTCTCGCATTGCTGCTAGTACTGATAATTCTTCAATCTGAGTTTTCCTGCTTAAAGCATCTGCTACCACATTAGCTTTTCCAGGATGATATTTTATTTCACATTGAAAGTCACTTATAGTCTCAATCCATCTTCTTTGCCTCATATTCAGAGTTTTCTGAATAAAAATATATTTCAGACTTTTATGATATATAAATATCTCACATTTCTCTCCATATAAGTAGTGCCTCCAGATTTTTAGTGCAAATATCACAGCTACCAATTCCAAATCATGAGTGGGATAATTTTGTTCATGATCTTTAAGATATCGGGATGCATACGCAACTACTCTTCCTTCTTGCATTAATATACACCCTAATCCCATCTTTGAGGCATCACTATATATCACATAAGGTTTGTGAGGTTCTGGTAAAGCTAAAATAGGTGCCATATTCAATCTTCTTTTTAGCTCTTGGAAACTTTTCTCACATTGTTCACTCCAAATATACTTAGCATTCTTCCTGGTTAGGACTGTCAAAGGTACCGAAAGTTTAGAAAATCCTTCCACAAATCTTCTATAATATCCGGCTAAACCCAGAAAACTTCTTACTTCGTGTGCATTGGTTGGTTGCTGCCAATCCATTACTGCTTCTATTTTTGCTGGATCCACAGAAACGCCTTCACTCAAAATCACGTGACCCAAAAATTTTACTTCTCATAGCCAAACTCGCACTTACTAAGTTTGGCATACAGTTGATGTTTCTGTAAGATCTCCATTACAATTTTCAAATGCTCTTTATGATCCTCGTCATTCTGGGAGTAAACCAAAATATCATCAATAAAAACTACCACAAAATTATCCAAATAAGGTTTAAATATTCGGTTCATCAAATCCATGAATACTACTGGTGCATTTGTCAATCCAAATGGCATAACCAAAAATTCAAAATGCCTATATCGTGTTTGAAAAGCTGTCTTGGGTACATCTTGCTCCCTGATCTTTAACTGATGATAACCAGACCGAAGGTCTATTTTTGAAAATACTGCAGCTCCTCTAAGTTGATCTAACAGATCATCTATCCATGGTAACAAATACTTATTCTTGACTATGACCTTATTCAAATCTCGATAATCTTAATACATCCGCATTGTTCCATCTTTCTTCTTTACAAATAACATTGGTGCTCCTTATGGAGATGAACTTGGTTTGATGAATCCTTTCTTCAAAAGTTCCTCAATTTGAGCTTTTAACTCTTCTAATTCCACCGGTGCCATTCTGTAAGGTGCCTTATGAACTGGAGCCATAGCTAGTTCTAATTCGATAGCAAACTTCATTTTACGGTCAGGAGGTAATTCTGGTAGATCATCAAAAAAGACTTGGGGAAAGTCTTCCACAACGGGAATTCCTTTAATACTCTTAATAACTTCCGAGGAATTTAACATTATTATAATATACACTTTTGCCCCTTCCTCAATACTTTTCTTCATTCGCTTGGCAGTTACCATGGAAGAAACAGAATCAATTATTTTCCCCTTGTAACAAAACTTCTTCTTTATTGGTGAGTCGAAAACTATCTCCTTTTTATGACAATCAAGTTTAGCATTATACTTTACTAGCCAGTCCATTCCCAAAATTAAATCAAATTCCATTAAATGGAATAATATCAAATTAGCGACTAGCTGAAAACTCCCAACTTCCAAAGAACAATTTCTTACAATTCGATGACATCCTGCTATCTTCCCATTAGGCATGACTACTATAAATTTTTGACCCAATGGTTCCACCTCTAATTCACATCTTTCAGTGCACTCATATGAAATAAAAGATCTTGTTGCTCCCAAATCAAATAGAGCATAAACCATGCATTGCTTCAATTTAACCTTACCTAAGAAAGTTATCCTACTGCCATTATTACTGATCCAAAGAATCCATTCATTAACTAAAAGAATGAAAGTTAGAGAGTTACCAGTAATAACATTAGCGTCTATAGTCTCATCGGTCTCCATGTCCACTTCTCCTAACTTAATTGCATAAATTTTAGCTTTCATGGGTGCCTTGGTTTTTCCTCCTGGAATAGCTACGCCTTGAGGAACATTCTGATGACAATCTTTGATCAAATGTCATGGCCAACCACACTTGAAGCAAGCTCTAGCATCAATTCTACAATCTCCTTTGTGTCGACGCCCACATTTGGTACATATTGGAAACAAAATCGATACATTTGAATTACCAACTATTCCTTTTCCTCCATCCATGGATCTAAAATTTTGTTTTCTCCTAACATATTTTCCTCTGGAATAAGGAAATCTTCTTTTTCCAGCTACTAAAGTTTGTGCCATCACGCTTCCATGTTCAGCCTCAGCTATGGCTGCTATGTTCATTAGTTCCTGAAAATTCTCCATTCGTAGGCACGCCATCTGCATACGAATCCGTGGCTACATCCTTCTTGAAACTTCTGCGCTCTCATCTTCTCAATGGCTACTAAATGTGAGGCAAATCTTGCCATTTCCATAAACCGAACTGCATATTGTTCCACCGTTATACCACCCTGTACCAACGTGGTAAATTCTAATGCTTTCTGCTGCTTCACCGATTCTAGAAAGAATCAACTGTCGACGCCCCAGCCTACGCTTGGGTTCGTACGCAAATTGCAACGTCGGGGACGAGCATCTCAAGGAAGTCATCCCTCATCGTTACATGTGAAAGCATTATTTAACATTTTTTTTATCTCGCAGCAGAAAAAAGGTCAAGCAAAAAACATTCGACAAGACGTTTATGTTTGTCGCACATCACATGGTTAACGAAATAAAAACCCAAATTAAACATTATATACATATACATCAAAAGTCAAGGTCACCAATGTTAACAGTTTATACAAAAACACTTCCCAAAACAGCGGGAAGAATTCCTCAAAATATACTGGCAATACAAAATAAATATGTTAGCGATCCCTCCTTTTCTGCCAAACATACTAATAGGCGGGTTGTTCTTTTATCTTCTTCAAGTCAGGACCGTAGCGAAAACTATCCAAACTCAAACCTAGGCCTACGTCACACATCATCCCAGAGGATGAGGTAAACAGGCGTCTAATATGGAGGAGCCCGTCCACTCCTAAAACCAAACAACACCCCGTAGGGTGTAAATCATCAAAGAAATAGGTCACCATCGGAACCGACTCTGCCGCCCACTGACCCAACAGGTCTAGGGTCATTGGCCCAGCAGAATCTATCTTAGTCAGGCCCTTGAGGGTCCGACCCATCTTCTCGAGAGTCGTAATCTGGGGATCCATCAATTCCTGCAATAACTTATGTCGTTCCCAAAGGAGCGATAGTAGAGATAATAAAAGAGGGTGAGATTTCGGGAGAAATCTCAGCAAGTATACTAGCACTTTAACCAAAGCATTTCAAATATACAGATAAGTGAACCAAACAATCTTAGCTAATGCATATGTAAATGAATGACTGAACTCATGCACATGCTCATGTAAACTTTCATATAGACTTGCTTCTTTCAGACTTCTCTTCATATCAGTGCTTTTCAAATCATTTCTTTTAAAACATTTCATATCTTTTATTCTTTCTTAGGTGCCACTTATCATATCATATCATATATGGCTCGAAAGCCCATCTTGTCATGACTTATCGCGTAGCATATATGAGACACAACACGGTTCCCCTAAGCACCGCGTGTTCTCTATTGGTTACCGCATCACCTTAAGGTGAATGCGTCACGTAGCTTATAGTATGGCAGGTCCTTACACCTTACCCGTCTTTGGCACCCACCAGTGTTAGGTGCAACCGTGCTCCGGACACCTTCTGGAGCCATACACGGCCTGTCGACTGTTCTTCGTCGACCCAGGGGCTTCCACTCGACTTTAAACACTCCTGAGTGGACAGGGAGTTCCATTGGGACACTACCCCATCCTAGCCTATGGGGTTCTTATAAAACTTTACTTCTTTTCTTTTCTTTCAAAAACTTAATCTTTCCTTTTCCTTTCTTTAAAAACATATTGGACCTTAAAAACATGCTTTTCATGATTTATGCATGTGACATGCAACACTTACTTATTTTAATACAAAACCCGAGGCGAGCTCAAGTGCATTCATAGTTCATTTTCTTTTCTTTCTCATTGGGATAAACTTTACAATTGCCTACTATTTCATCATGTTCTAACATCCAAATTTAGGCCTAGGATTGAAGTGGGGTGCTCGGCCCATCTCCAACCCATCAAGGCCGAAACCTCCTAGGGTAATTCTTAGGCCTTTTCTTCATCACTTGATGAGTGCATAAAAATACATTCTAAATACTCTATTTAAATACTAAAAGAAATGAGAAAATAATGGATATAACTCATGTTATTAAAATTAATGGTCATTTATCTTGAGATAGATATAAGCATGATTTAATATATTGATGAGAATATAAAATACCATATTTTCCTCTCTTAATGTTTAATACTTTATTCTTATTTGATGCCTAAATATACTCATTATTCTTATATTTTGATTTAGGACACAAATGGAGACATGTGGAGCAAATGAAGATAATTGCGGAATTTTAGACAGTTCTGACATCTTTTCGTAATATGGGCATAACTCTCTCATCCAATCTCCGATTGAGCGGATTTAAGATGATATAGAACCGCAAGAGAAATATCTATAATTTTTGTGTTTTATGTTTGAAGAGATATCCACTCAATATAAGACAAAATCGACCATCAAGTGGACGCACCTGCACTTGACGTTCCTGGATATTTTTCAGCCACTTGCATCAAATCCAAATGTCATCATAATATTTTCCAGCAAGCACTCCTACACCAACTTGGAAATTCAATGATCAATTCATATGCAAGATGAAGTGCACTCAAGTTTCTTCAAGACAAATTATTTGACCACAAGATATTAAGTCATACAAGACAACTAATGGATAGAGAAGCAAAATTGAAACACTCAACCTACAAGCAAAATCCAGCTCATGCATAGTGGAAAAACAAATGATCAAAATGACAACTCACAAATCACTTGGATTCAAGAATGGCACATGGCAAAATAAGTTGAAATTGTGATGATTTTGTCATAACAATTTGCATGAAGGATGCTTATAAATAGAAAGGAGGGGTGTGTGTTCTAAGAATGCTTAGTGTGCTTGGATGCCTTGGAAGATACATTATTTTTGAGAGCTTGAGAAAAGAAAAGAAAAATCAAAGAAGAGAGAAGAAAATAATGGTTGGCTCTTCCATATTATCCCTTGAAGAATTTTTGTTGCATATTTTCAATATGTGTAACTAATTTTCTAGTAGAGCTAGGGATGAATTTGTATATATGATGGTATTTGTAATTATTTTTTATTCATATATGTGTTCTTCAAATATTAAACTCTTTTGTTTAGTCATTCGAAATTTATTATAAATGTTTTCGTCACCAAATAATCTTAGAATTTATTTCATTTATAGATTCAATCATGCTTTTTCTATTGAATGCAATAATCCTTTGATTATATTTGGTTCAATTGGTTATCTAATTTAATTTAATTCTCTGCTGCAATATTGCTCTACGAGTATATTGTCGACGTTGAATTTCTTTAATATCGATAACAATTCCTGTTCTTATATTGTGTCGAATGATTTTTCGAAAGATTACATTTGATTTAAATCTGGTTATTAATGTTTTATTTTCCAATTGAAAATTTGGACATAGAATTTTCAATTGAGTTATTAATGAATAGAATATAATTAAAATACCGATTATATACAAAGGATTCCCAATGCTCTACTTTTCGTCTCATTTTTATACTGTTCAAATTACTCATTTAGTTTTAATTTACGTCACACTCTAAAATTTACTTTTCGCACTCATCTAAATCTTTTTGTTAATTTCGTTACTGTTCTTCAATTTCTCAATCCATCTCCCTGTGGAATCGACACCCCAAAGCTATACTGCAAACGACCGCGTTATTCTTTGGACGTAATCATCACTTCACTCTAATTATCCTCCAAGAATTAAAACATATACCATCTTTAGAAAAGGGGTAACCGAAACCCTATTATCCACTAAATAAACATTTTTACATCCAAACTTATTTTATTCCAACTTCTTTCATTCACCTTTTTAACTTGGGGAAAATTTATTTCTATTAATTCCTTCAAAGTTTCCTTTTCAACAAGTCTCTTCTATAAGCTTAAACTAAATAATTCCACGAACAAGCAATATAATCTAATCCTCTAGTCTTAACCTTAAACATCACAAGATTCCAATTAAACACTACTAGTCTTCATATGTGAGTGATTATTTCTTTCCATACGCATGTAAACACCATTACAATTCGTATTAATCATATATTTTCTTCCCATGTCCATTTCTCATTTCCTCAAGACAATATCCTCCTTAAATAAATCAATTATACTATTAATTTCCTCAAATACATTTTTATCTTAACAACGCCAAATTTTTATAAGCTTAATACTAAGATCCATCATGCATCAATTTCATCATTTCATATGATACTCATGCTTTTCATTTCTTTTTGCTACTAAGACTTGATCCATCATCTATACTCATATTCTAATCTTATTTTAACATAGAGATTTACATATGAATATTTATATCAAAGACAAGTATTAACACAATCAATTTAATCCGAACATGGCAATACAATCATTAATCCAACAAGCATGATCACCTAACTATATACAAGAAATGTTAAAGAAAATGTGAAAGTATACTTACAATATTCTTATTAGATTTTTGACTAAAATCTAAAAATACACACATAGGATCTATTATTAGACTAATTATAAGTATAAAGATTTAAAAGAAACCTTATTTCCTTTTAGCTAAAACAATGGTGCTACATGTGTGTGTGTGTTCTTCCTAAGCTTGCATGAGTCTAGGCACTAACATTCTCCAAGGTATTATCCACTTCAATACTCTTGATCTTAGCTCCACTAATTTAGGATTCTTCAATTTGTGTGATGAAAGAAGAAGAACCAAAGGTGGAGGTAATTTGGATGGTTTTGGCCGAGAGGTAAGGAGAGAGTGAGGTAGGAATATGCTTGCATGTGTCCAAATGAAACAAGCTAAGGGAATGAGTATGGAGTCACAAGGCCAAGCCCTTTCCTCTAGGGTCTTTGGTACACTTTTTACCATTCTTAGGTATGGCCAATGATGGATTGAAATATTGACAACACTTGGCCATTCCAAGATCAAATCTTGGCCATGCCTTGAAAGATTTGGTTTTCTTTCTCCCTCACTTGCTATGGCCGGCACCTCCCTTGAGTGCTTAGTCCTCATTTGCTTGCTTTTCACTCAATCATCATCCCTCCATCATCTAATGTGTCCATCCAAGTGATCTCAAAGCCATGCTTTGTGGGAATTGAGCAATGCATGATCCGGCCAAGCCCTTGCTTCCACCGAAACCCCATTTGCTTCATCTCCTTGCTTTTGTCATTTCCATCACCTACACCCACACCATACATTTCTTCACATCACCATACTTTCTTACACATTGTACCTTATTCACTTACACATTCCTCCCTTGTCTCATCAACTTTTTGGTGGCCATACCCCATGGAATCCTCCAAGTGGCTCACGGATTGCATCCCCCCACCGAAACCCATTGTTCCTTCCTTCCATCCTTCTCCTCATGCCACTTGTCACATTCCTCTACACTATGACTTCTATTGGAAAGTCAAAGAATGGTGCATTTTACTTCCAAGATTCCATGATAGGAAAATACCTCCATAAGATTCCACACTCAATCTTACATGGCACATAGCTACCTACTAGTAGTCAATCTTTACCAACTAGAATTTCCTACAAGCCTTGGGTGATTTTCTAGGGTTTCTCTTCAAGTAACATGTGTCTCTACTATGGGCTTGATGGGTCATGAGTTCACTCTATGGGCTTATGGGCTCACCACTACTCTTTTGGCCCATTCACTTAATCTATATCTCCAAAGCTTCATTCCCAAGCCCATCTCTTTAGGGCTTGTTTTTACAAATTACCACTAATCTTGTATATTAGCATTTAATTAGATAATTAAATTAGAATGAAGATTTTAGGGCTATTACATCGACCATCAAATTCTTTCTTGAACCGTTCCCACAAGGGCACTACATTTTTCTCCTAATTCTAGCTTCAGCAGCCTCCTCTTTGTGTCCCACCATAATCCTGCTTCACCTTGTAGCAAATTTCCCGCATACTGCACCTTTTGAATCTCTGTGCAACTACTAACTTCAAAGATATGTTCCAGATCGATAATCCATTTATCTGCCCTTATTGCTCCTTCCATTCCCATAAAATGCGTATATCGGTAAACTAGAAATTTTTCATACGAACATCCTTGAGGTTCTCCTCTATTTTCTTCCAGCTGACGATGACGACTCTACTCTATTTGATTCCACACCACTTCAGTCATCTGCCAAATAACTTCGGCGATCGCCTGGCCTCCTTCTAGTGGAGGGTTTTGCGCCTCATGTCTTCTTTCCAAAGGTGGGTTTGGGGTTGGTGTCGTCTGCTCCTCAATCCTTGGAGGAGTAACCAGGGGAGGATTCGGTGCTGTTCTTTCTACTTGTTTCGAAACAGGATGACCTTTTGTCCTTTTTATCTTCCTAAAACATATCAAACTCCATCATAAACTGTATTTACTTTAGAAACTTCCAAATTTCTAAAGTTCAAATTATTCATCCATCTCACTCCAAATCCAATCTTATACAGATTTAAATTTATTTTGGTGCCATGTGATCCCTTTTTTCCTAGGATAATGTGGATTTCACCCAGAGATGTAATAGCTCTGATACCACTCCGTGACGCCCCCAACTCATGTTTGAGATTTAACGTAAGTCAAATGGTCATGATAAGTAACATTAAGCTACTCACTCCCGTACGTAACAAAACTTAAAGCATTTATCTTGACTTACTAGCATAAGCCATACTATTCACAACAGATTAGGTATTAAAATATCAAAATTCTAAAGATCACATATGGCAAAAATTAACTTCCAACTTCAACATTCTCCTTCATCAAAAATTGTATTATTATATATACATGCCCAACATAGTTATCAGTGTCAACCAAATAAAAATACATATCCAAAAGACCATCCCTATGGTCACTTGGGTTCCTTCTTAACTTTGAGAAATTCCTTCCCATAACGGAACATATCTAAGCTAAGACCACGATCTTGCCGAAGATAGTGTCCATGTAATGTCGAATAAACCCCACATATAGATAGGGAACCATCAAATCCCAAAATTAAACAACAACCTATACGCTGCTCCTCCCTAGCAAAAGCAAGTGCACTGTGATACTACAACTTCACCAACTGAACATATATAGAAAGTCCAATGTCGGCGCCCTAGCTTGCGCTTGGGATCGTACGGAAATTGTGATGCCAGGGATGAGCGTCTCAAGGAAGTTCACCCCTTATCGTTATATGTGAAGGCATTATATATATACTGTTATTATTTATGTGCTTAATATCTTTCTTTCTTTCTTTATTTTTTTTCTTTAGTAACTTAGCAATATCTCGCAGTGGAAAAAGGTCAAGCCAAAAATCTTCGACAAGGCGTTTACACTTGTCGCACATCACATGGTTAACGAAATATAAATCCAAATTAAGCATTATATATACATCAAAAGTTAAGGTTAACAATGTTAACAATTTTTACCAAAACACTTCCCAAAACAACAGGAAGATTTCCTCAAAGTACACTAGCAATACAAAATAGATGCATTGACAATCCCCTCCATCTTCGCCAGACATACTAGTAGGCGGGTTCTTCCTTTATTTTCTTATAGTTAGGACCATAACGAAGACGGTCCAGACTTAGACCTGGATCTACGTCACACATCATCTCAGAGGATGAGGAAACGGGCATCCCATATGGAGGAGCCAGTCCACTTCTAAAACCAGACAACACCCTTTAGGGCGTAAGTCGTCAAAAAAGTAGGTCGTCATAGTAAGTGACTCTGCTACCCACTGACCCAGCAAGTCTAGGGTCACTGGCTCAGCAGAATCTGTCTTAATCAGGCCCTTGAGGGTCCGACCCATCTTCTCGAGAGTCGTAATCTGTGGATCCATCTTTTCCTGCAATAACTTCTATCGTTCCAAAATGAGCGATAGTAAAGATAATAAAAAGGGGGTGAGATTTCGGGAGAAATCTCAGTAAGTATACTAGCATTTTAATTGAAACATTTCAGGCATACAGATAAGTGAACCAAACAATCATAACTGATGCATATGCAATGGATGACCGACTCATGCGCATGCTCATGTAAACTTTTGTATAAACTTGCTTCTTTCAGACTTCTTTTCATACAATTTCTTTTCAAATCATTTCTTAAAAACATTTCACATCTTTTATTCTTTCTTAGGCGCCACTTATCAGATATTGATATTTTCTTATGGCTTGAAAGCCCATCTTGTCATGACTTATCGCGTAGCATATATGAGACACAATGCGGTTCCCCCATGCACCGCGTGTTCCCTACTGGTTACCGCATCACCTTAAGGTGAGTGCGTCACGTAGCTTATAGTACGGTTGGTTCTTACACCTTACCTGTCTTTGACACCCACCAGTGTTAGGTGCGACCGCACTCTGGACACCTTCTGGAGCCATACACGGTCCGCCGACTGTTCTTCATCGACCCAGGGGCTTTCACTCAATTTTAAACACTCATGAGTGAACAGGGAGTTCCACTAGGGCACTACCCCGTCCCAGCCTTTAGGGTTCTTTTAAAACTTAATTTTCTTTTTCTTTTTCTTAAAAACATGTTTGACTCTAAAAACATGCTTTTCATGATTTATGCATGGGACATGCTCATTTTCACGCAAAACCCGAGGCGAGCTCGAGTGCATTCATAGTTCAGTTTCTTTTTCATCGGGACAAACTTTACAATTCCCTACTTATCCGTCATACCCTAACAAATTTGGGCCTACGATTGAAATAGAGCGCTCGGCCCATGTCCAAATCATTGAGGCCGAAACCACCTAAAGTGTTTCCTAAAGTTTCTCTTCATCATTTCACTCTAAGTATCCTCCAAGTCTTAAAGGTGTTTAATTAAAACATATACCATTTCTAAAAAGGGGTAACCGAAACCCTATTATCCAATAAGTAAATATTTTTACATCCAATCTTATTTAATTCCAACTTCTACTATTCACCTTTTTAACTTAGAAGATTTTCTAATATTAATTCCTTCAAAAATTTCCACATCAACAAGTGTCTTCTATAAGCTTAAACTAAATAATTCCACAAATAATCAATATAATTAATCCTTTAATTTTAACCTTAAACATCACAAGATCCCAAATAAAAACTACTAATCATCATATATACGTTATCACTTCTTTTCATATGCATGCATACACCACCACAATTCATATTAGTCATATATTTTCTTCCATGTCAATTCTTCATTTCTTTATGACAATATCCTACTTAAATGTGTCAATCGTACTACATATTTCCTTAAGTAAATTTAATCTTAGCAACACCAAATTTTATAAGCTTAATACTAAGATCAAACATGCATTAACCTCATCATTTCATATAAGACTCATGCTTTCCATTTCCTTTTGCTACTAATACTTAATCCATCATCTATGCTCATATTCTAACCTCATTTTAATTTAGAGATTTACACATGAATATTCATACCAAAGACAAGTATTAACACCAATCAATACAACAATTAATCCAACAAGCATGATCACCTAGCTATATATAAGAAATGTTAAAGAAAATCTTTAACATAAGATTCTAGACTCCATCCTACATGGCTACCACCTAGCTATATATAGGAAAATCTTTTCATAAGATTCCACACTCCATCCTACATGGCTAACAACTAGTCAACCTTCACCCACTAGCAATTTCCTACTAGTCTTGAATGACTTCCTAGGATTTCTCTTCAAGTGACACGTGTCTCTAATATAGGCTTGGTGGGTCATGAGTTCATACTATGGGCTTGTGGGCTCACTACTACTCTCTTAGCCCATTCACTCATTCCATGCCTCCAAAGCTTTACTTCCAAGCCCATTTCTTTAGAGCTTGTTCTTATAATTATCACTAATCTTTCATATTAGTGTTTAATTAAACATTTAAATTAGGACGAGATTTTTAGGGTTGTTACATCCTCCCCCGCTAATAAAAAGATTTCATCCTCGAAATCGATGCATGCAATGATATGGAGATTAATAAAAATATATATATAATGTACCTCGAGAACTAGTGGTAGTGGACTCTTCTGACGATGAATATGTGGGTACTTCTTCTTCCTCAGTTATAGAGTCTTGGGAGAAATAAAACACGGCATCCACGTCTGAGTCGTAGTACATATTTTTCCTTAATTCATTTAATCTATGCATTATCTCTTCTTTCTTTTCCACTCGCGGTATTCCTTCTATTCTTTGTCTTAAGCGGTCATTAGAAGTATCGGAATTTTCCATGGGTTCTGTATTTGGCTCACTCACTTCTCCCCTTAGTATCCTATGCATATGTTCTCTCTCTCCTTTCATCCACGGGTTAGGGGTTGCCGCTCTTCATTTGGCATAGCTCTACAGAACACAAGATTTCCTCTAGGCCCTATGTCCATCCGATGGGTACAGTGTTTCTCATATCGTTCCAAATGCCTAAGCCTCTGCACTCTCTTTCTTTCACGCCTTCTATGCATTATTCTTTGTCTGATTTCTCTCCTTTCTCTTAATTGGGCTACGGTAGCTACTAACATGCGTGGGGTTCTTCTAGTTCGGGCCATAACCTGGTTAAATTTTTATTCAAAAATTACTTATGGTTCTATGAAATAATTCAAGGAATATAATACTCAAAACATCAATCAATCATTCATACATTCATATAAAGCATCCATTCATTCACAACAAGGTTCAGTCAAACAAAAACTAAATACACTAATAATCTTCAAACAAATTAGGGTAGTTAGCCCTCATAGTATCTTCACGTTCCCAAGTTGCTTCTTAAAATGCTGGGTTGTTCCACACACTTTTATCAAGGAGATCTTTCGATTCCTCAACTCTTGTTCCTTGCAATCGGTAATTTGTGTCGGCCACTCTTCATAAGTTAGATTAGGGCGCAATTGAATACTACTAGGATCTATTACCGTCATCGGTCCATCACCGAAACTCCTTTTTAAAGATGACAGATGAAATACATTGTGGACTCCTTGTAAGTTCACCGGAAAATTCAAACGGTAAGCTACCGGTCTAACTTTTTTCAAAATCTCGTACGGTCCAATGTATCGAGGACTCAACTTTCCCTTCTTACCGAATCAAGCTACTCCCTTCATTGGTGAAATCTTTATATATACCCAGTTGCCAACTATGAACTCTAAAGGTCTTCTTCTTTGGTCTGCATAGCTCTTTTGCCTGTTTTGGGCAGTTCTCATCCTTTCCCATATCAATTCTACCTGGGTCTTGACTTCTTGTAAATATTCAAGCCCTAGCACTCTGCTTTCACCGACTTCATCCCAATATAGGGGCGATCTGCATTTTCTTCCATATAAGGCTTCATACGGTACCATTTCAATAGTAGCTTGGAAGCTGCTGTTGTAGGCGAATTCAATTAAAGGTAAGAGACTCTCCCAATTGCCACTAGAGTAGAGTACACACACCCGTAACATATCTTCTAAGGTCTGAATAGTCCTTCTGTCTGACCATCAGTTTGTGGATGATAGGCATTGCTAAACTTCAAGTTTGATCCCATCATCCTCTGTAAGCTTTGCCAAAAGTGAGAGGTAAATCTTGGATCCCTATCCGAAACAATCGTTTTAGGCACGCCATGCAAACGAACTCTTTCTTTTACATAGGTTCGTGATAACTTCTCTTTTGAATTAGTATTCACAATTGGTAGGAAGTGAGCACTCTTTGTTAATCTATCAACTATTACCCAAATTGTGTTCTTTCCTACCGAGGTTCTCGGGAACCCTACTACGAAATACATAGAAATATCTTCCCACTTCCATTCCGGAATTGGGAGGGGTTGCAACATTTCTGCTGGATGTTGATGCTCCGCTTTAACCATTTGGCATATGGAGCATTTCACCACAAAAGTAGCTACGTCTTTCTTTATACCTTCCCACGAAAACCTTTCCTTCACATCTCAATACATTTTAGTACTTCCAGGATGAGCTGTATAAAGGGTACAGTGTGCCTCTCTCATAAGACTTTCTTTTAGCTCTGAATTATCTGGTATCACTGTTCTCTTTCCAAAGTATAGCATCCTATCAAATATGGTAAAATGGGGTAATCCTTGCCCTTCTAGTAATTTCGTTTGGATTTTCTCCAATTTGGCATCTTGTCGTTGTCCTTCTCGAATTTCATTTTTAGTTAGGGAAATAACCTCTTGAGTTGTTGCCAACATTGCTTCTCTAGGCTGATTCTTAACCAACATAATTCGCATGGCTATCAGTATTTGTGGTTCCTCCGCTTGAGATTTCCGACTTAAAGCATCTGCCACCACGTTAGCTTTTCCCGGGTGGTACTTCATCTCACACTGGAAATTGCTTATGGTCTCAATCCACCTTCTCTGTCTCATATTTAGATTTTTCTGGCTGAACAGATACTTTAAACTCTTATGGTCAGTGTATATCTCATATTCCTCCCCATACAAGTAGTGCCTCCAAATTTTCAATGCAAACACTACTGCTGCCAATTCTAGGTCATGGGTGGGATAATGTCGCTCATGATCCTTAAGCTGTCGGAACGCATAGGCAACTACCCATCCTTCCTGCATTAGTACACATCCCAAACCCATTTTCGAGGCATCACTATATATTATATATGATTTGTGGGGCTCTGGTAATGCCAATACTGGTGCGAAAGTTAGTCTCCTTTTAAGCTCTTGAAAACTCCGCTCGCACTGATCATTCCAGACGTATTTGGCGTTCTTCTTGGTCAAAGCTGTCAGAGGACCAGATAACTTAGAAAACCCTTCGACGAATCTTCTGTAGTATCCTGCTAGTCCAAGAAAACTACGTATTTCATGAACGGTCGTCTGTTGTTGCCATTTGGTTACTGCCTCAATTTTTACTGGGTCCACTGAAACTCCTTTGCTTGAACTTACTTGACCTAGAAATTTAACTTCTCGGAGCTAAAACTCACACTTACTAAGTTTGGCATACAGCTAGTGTTCTTGTAAAATTCTCAACACCGTCTCTAAGTGCTCCTTGTGATCTTCATCGTTCCGAGAGTATATCAGAATATCATCGATGAAGACTACGATGAAACTGTCTAGATACGATCGAAAAATTTGATTCATCAGATCCATAAAGGCTACTAGGGCATTCGTCAGTCCAAAAGGCATGACTAGGAACTCGAAATGTCCATAACGAGTTCAAAAAGCGGTCTTGGGTACGTCTTGCTCCTTAATCCTAAGTTGATGGTACCCTGACCTGAGTTCTATCTTAGAGAATACTGTGGCTCCTTGCAGTTGGTCCGGCAAATCGTCTATCCGGGGTAACAGATATTTATTCTTAATGGTGACCTTATTGAGTCCTCGGTAATCGATGCACATCCGCATCGTTCCATCTTTCTTCTTCACGAATAGGATCGGGGCTCCCCACGACGACGAACTAGGCCGTATAAACCCCTTCTCCAGCAATTCCTCAATTTGAGTCTTTAATTCCTTCAGCTCTGCTGGTGCCATCCGATAAGGCGCTTTATGAATTTGAGTCGTAGCAGGTTCGAGTTCAATTGTAAACTCGGTTTCGCGTTCTGGGAGTAATCCTGGCAGATCATCCAAAAATACTTGCGGAAAGTCCTTTACTACCAAAATTTCTTCAATACTCTGGGTATTTCCTATTGCGTTCAAGGACATTATCAAAAACCCTTCAGCTCCTCCTCTTAAGCTTTTCGTCATTCTTTTTGCTGTCACTATAGAGGAAACAAAGTGAACTATTTCCCCTTCATAGCGCAGTTTCTCCTCTTCAAACAGTTCGAACGTTATCTCCTTTTTGCGACAGTCAATTTGGCATAATATTCTGACAGCTAGTCCATGCTCAATATCACGTCAAATCCCAACAAATGAAAAACTATCAGATTGGCATTAAACCTGACGCCAGCAATCTCTAACGTGCAGTTCCTCACTATCCGCTGACATCCAAATGTTTTCCCATCAGGGAGTGTCACCAACACTTTTTGAGCTAAAGGCTCTACGTCTAACTTACACCTCCACACGCAATCATATGAAATGAAAGAACTTGTCACGCCGGAGTCAAACAAAGCATATACCACATTACGTATCAATATAATTTCACCTATATAAAATTTTCTCATGGTTATCTTAAGGAGAATTATCTATGCTTTAATTCCAGATAAAATAAGATTGTTACCAGTAATGATGCCGGCGTTGATAGCCTCTTCATCATCCACATCTACCTCTCCCAGGGTAATGGCATACACCTTTGACTTCACAGGGGTCTTCACCTTTCCTCCAGGTGCCGCCATTCCACTAGAAGCCATCTGAGGGCAGTCACGGATCATGTGGCCCACCTGACCACACCAAAAACAAGCTCCTGTTGCCACTCGGTATTCACCTTTATGCGGTCCCCCACAAGTTCTACATGGTGGAGACGAGATCGGCCCTCTAGGTCTGCTTATTTTGCCTTTCCCTTTATCCGTGGGATGAATATTCCTTCTTTTGCCCGCATCTTTTCTTGAAGAGTACGGAAAATTTCTTTTCTTGTAGGTCTGAACTTGGTTAATCAGGCTTCTCTACTCTACTTCAGCAATGGCTACCACATTCACCAACTCTTGGAAGTTTTTGATTCGCAGACAGGCCACTTGGTTCCGAATCCTTGGTTGCAATCCATCTTGAAATTTCTTCACTCGCATCTTCTCTGTTAACACCAAATGAGGGGCGAATTGTGTTAACTCCATAACTTTGGCAGGGTACTGGTCCACCGTCATGCTTCCTTGTACTAGCGTGGTGAACTCTATCGCCTTCTGCTGTTTAATCGATTACAAGAAGAAGCGATCATCGAAATCTGTCTTGAACCTTTCCCAGGTAAGAGCTACATTCTCTCCGAGTTCTTGTCTCAGTAGCTTTCTCTTTGTGTCCCACCATAATCCGACCTCCCCTTGCAGTAGGTGACCAGCATATTGTACTTTTTGTGTCTCAGTGCACCCACTAATCTCGAAGGTGCATTCCAAGTCCATAATCCAGCGATCTGCTTTCATATCTCCTTCGGTCCCCATAAAGTTCGGGTATCGATACACCAGAAATTTCTCGTATGAGCATCCTGTTGTTCCTCCACCGATGTTTGGGTGACATCGGCTCTACTCCATTTGATTTTTTACTAATTCCATCATCTAGCGAATAGCTTCCGCTATCGCTTGTCCGTTGTCCAATGGGATATTCGGGGTCTCCCTTCCTCCAGTTTGAGGTGGCAAAATTAGTGGCGTATTCCCCACAGCCGGTATGACTGGACTCGAAATGTTAACTCCTGGCAGTGCTTCAGGTCTTGGGGTAGGCGCACGTCGTCGCCCTACTACCATTTCCTTCCTGAAAAGCACATAATCCTCATATGAGTTACCCCAACTCTTGCGCTTCGATTCTCGTAACTCACAACGTCATATTTGCACACAACTTCCATTTCCAACCGATCATCTAAAGATTCAAACCTATGTTTAAGGGATCATAATCTATACTATGTGATTCTTCTCCTAGGACTTGTGGTTTCTTACCCAGAGACTTAACTGCTCTGATACCACTGCTGTCGGTGCCCCAGCTTGCGCTTGGGATCGTACGCAAATTGTGACGCCAGGGATGAGCGTCTCAAGGAAGTTCACCCTTTATCGTTATATGTGAAGGCATTATATATATACTGTTATTATTTATGTGCTTAATATCTTTCTTTCTTTATTTATTTTTTTTTCTTTAGTAACTTAGCAATATCTTGTAGTGGAAAAAGGTCAAGCCAAAAATCTTCGACAAGGCATTTACACTTGTCGCACATCACATGGTTAACGAAATCTAAATCCAAATTAAGCATTATATATACATCAAAAGTTAAGGTTAACAATGTTAACAATGTTAACAGTTTTTACCAAAACACTTCCCAAAACAACGGGAAGATTTCCTCAAAATACACTGGCAATACAAAATAGATGCATTGACAATCCCCTCCATCTCCGCCAGACATACCAGTAGGCAGGTTCTTCCTTTATTTTCTTATAGTTAGGACCGTAATGAAGACGGTCCAGACTTAGACCTGGATCTACGTCACACATCATCTAGAGGATAAGGAAACGGGCGTCCCATATGGAGGAGCCAGTCCACTCCTAAAACCAGACAACACCCTTTAGGGCGTAAGTCGTCAAAAAAGTAGCTCGTCATAGTAAGCGACTCTGCTACCCACTGACCCAGCAAGTCTAGGGTCACTGGCTCAGCAGAATCTGTCTTAATCGGGCCCTTGAGGGTCCGACCCATCTTCTCAAGAATCGTAATCTGTGGATCCATCTTTTCCTGCAATAACTTCTATCGTTCCAAAAGGAGCGATAGTAAAGATAATAAAAAGGGGGTGAGATTTCGGGAGAAATCTTAGTAAGTATACTAGCATTTTAATTGAAACATTTCAGGCATACAGAGAAGTGAACCAAACAATCATAACTGATGCATACGCAATGGATGACCGACTCATGCGCATGCTCATGTAAACTTTTGTATAAACTTGCTTCTTTCAGACTTCTTTTCATACAATTGCTTTTCAAATAATTTCTTAAAAACATTTCACATCTTTTATTCTTTTTTAGGCGCCACTTATCAGATACTGATATTTTTTTATGGCTTGAAAGCCCATCTTGTCATGACTTATCGCGTAGCATATATGAGACACAACGCGGTTCCCCTATGCACCGCGTGTTCCCTACTGGTTACTGCATCACCTTAAGGTGAGTGTGTCACGTAGCTTATAGTACGGCAGGTCCTTACACCTTACCTGTCTTTGGCACCCACTAGTGTTAGGTGTGACCGCACTCTGGACACCTTCTGGAGCCATACACGGTCCACCGACTGTTCTTCGTCGACCCAGGGGCTTTCACTCAATTTTAAACACTCATGAGTGAACAGGGAGTTCCACTAGGGCACTACCCCGTCCCAACCTTTAGGGTTCTTTTGAAACTTAATTTTTTTTTCCTTAAAAACATGTTTGACTCTAAAAACATGCTTTTCATGATTTATGCATGGGACATGCTCATTTTCACGCAAAACTCGAGGCGAGCTCGAGTGCATTCATAGTTCAGTTTCTTTTTCATCGGGACAAACTTTACAAATTTGGGCCTACGATTGAAATAGAGCACTCGGCCCATGTCCAAATCATTGAGGCCGAAACCACCTAAAGTGTTTCCTAGAGTTTCTCTTCATCATTTCACTCTAAGTATCCTCCAAGTCTTAAAGGTGTTTAATTAAAACATATACCATTTCTAAAAAGGGGTAACCGAAACCCTATTATCCAATAAGTAAATATTTTTACATCCAATCTTATTTCATTCCAACTTCTACCATTCACCTTTTTAACTTAGAAGAGTTTCTACTATTAATTCCTTCCAAATTTTCCACATCAACAAGTGTCTTCTATAAGCTTAAACTAAATAATTCCACAAATAATCAATATAATTAATCCTCTAATTTTAACCTTAAATATCACAAGATCCCAAATAAAAACTACTAATCATCATATATACGTTATCACTTCTTTTCATATGCATGCATACACCACCACAATTCATATTAGTCATATATTTTCTACCATGTCAATTCTTCATTTCCTTATGACAATATCCTACTTAAATAAGTCAATCGTACTACATATTTCCTTAAGTAAATTTAATCTTAGCAACACCAAATTTTATAAGCTTAATACTAAGATCAAACATGCATTAACCTCATCATTTCATATAAGACTCATGCTTTCCATTTCCTTTTGCTACTAATACTTAATCCATCATCTATGCTCATATTCTAACCTCATTTTAACTTAGAGATTTACACATGAATATTCATACCAAAGACAAGTATTAACACCAATCAATTTAATCCAAACATGGCAATACAACAATTAATCCAACAAGCATGATCACCTAACTATATACAAGAAATGTTAAAGAAAAGATGAGAGTATACTTACACTACTCCTATTAGATTTTTGCTTATAATCTAAAAATATACACATAGAATCTCTTATTAAACTAGTTATAAGCATGGAGATTCAAAGAGAAGCCTTATTTCTTTTTAGCTAAAACAATGGTGCCATATATTTGTGTGTGTGTTCTTCCTAGGCTTGCATAAGTCTAAGCACTAACCTTTCCAAAGCAATATCCACTTCAGGACCCTTGATCTTAGCTCCACTAGCTTATAACTCTTCAAGTTATGTGGTAAAAGAAGAAGAAACAATGGTGTGGGCAAATGGATAGCTTTGGCCGAGAGGTGGAGAGAGTGGGGTGGAGATATGCTTGTTTTGTGTCCAAATGAAACAAGCCAAGGAAAGTAGGCATAGGGTCACACGGCCAAACCCTCCTACTAGGGTCTTTGGTACACATTTTACTATTTTTAGGTATGGCCAATGATGGATTGAAACATTGACAACACTAGGTCATTCCAAGATCAAGTCTTGGCCATACCGTGGAAGATTTGATTCTCCCCCCCCCCCCCTCAATTGCTATGGCCGGGCCCCCTTGGGTGTTTGGTCTTCATTTTCTTGCATCTCACTCAATCACCTTCCCTCCATCATCTCATGTGTCCATCCAAATGATCTCAAGGCCATGCTTTTTGGGAATTGAGCAATGCATGGTTTGGCCAAGGCCTTCCTTGCTCCAACCGAAACCTTTCCATTCCCTTTACCTCATTCCTTTGTCATTTCCATCACTTACACACACCATACCTCTCTTCACATCACCATGCATTCTTACACTTTGTACTTTATCCACTTACACATTTTTCGCTTGTCTCATCAACTTTTTGGTGGCAACAATCCATGAAAACCCTCCAAGGAGCTCACGAAAATGCTCCCACCGAATTGCCCTTCCTCCATTCCTCCATCCTTCTCTTCATACCACTTGTCACATTCACATGCAAGATGACTTCTATTGGAAAGTCAAAGGATGGTGCATTGTACTTCCAAGATTCCATGATAGGAAAATCTTTTCATAAGATTCCACACTCCATCCTACATGGCTACCAACTAGTCAACCTTCACCCACTAGTAATTTCCTACTAGCCTTGGATGACTTTCTAGGGTTTCTCTTCAAGTGACATGTGTCTCTAATATGGGCTTGGTGGGTCATGAGTTCATACTTTGGGCTTGTGGGCTCACTACTTGGTTACGCCCAAAGAATAACGCGGTCGTTTGCAGTATAGCTTTGGGGTGTCGATTCCACAGGGAGATGGATTGAAAAATTGAAGAATAGTAACGAAATTAACAAAAAGATTTAGATAAGTGCGAAAAGTAAATTTTAGAGTGTGACGTAAATTAAAACTAAATGAGTAATTTGAACAGTATAAAAATGAGACAAAAAGTAGAGCATAGGGAATTCCTTGTATATTTGTGGTATTCAAATTTATTCTTAATTCATTGATAACTCAATTAAGAATTCTATGTCCAAATTCTTAATCGGAAGATATAACATTAATAACCAAAATTTAAATCATACATAACTCTTTGAAAAATCATTCTTCGCGCTTAATTCTCATAAATTGTTATCGACATTGAGAAAATCCAACGACGACAATATACCCAAGATGCGATATTGCAGCAGAGAATTAAATCAATATAGATAATCAATTGCTCCAAACATAATTATAGAACTAATTCACTCAATAGAAAAAGCATGACTGAATCCATAAACGAAATAGATTCTATAATTATTTGAAAACGAAAAACATCACAAATAAATTGAGAATAATAGAACAAAAGAGTTTTAAAATTTAAAGACCAAATACATGAATCAAAAATAAATTACAAATACCATCACACACACAAGTTCATCCCTAGCCCTCCTTGAGAATTTAGTTACACATATTGAAAATATGCAACAAAAATTCTCCAAGGGATAATATGGAAGAGCCAACCATTATTTTCTTCTCTCTTCTTTGGTTTTTCTTTTCTTTTCTCAAGCTCTCAAGATAATGGCTCTTCCAAAGCATCCTCCCACACTAAGCATTGTCTTAGAACACACACCCCTCCCTTCTATTTATAAGCATCCTTCATGCAAGTTGTCATGACAAAATCATCACAATTTCAACTTGTTTTACCATGTGCCATTCTTGAATCCAAGTGGTTTGTGAGTTGTCATTTTGATCATTTGTTTTCCCACCATGCATGAGCTGGATTTTGTTTGTAGGTTGAGTGTTTCAATTTTGCTTCTCTATCTATTAGTTGTCTTGTATGACTTAATATCTTGTGGTCAAATAATTTGTCTACAAGAAACTTGAGTGCACTTCATCTTGTATCTGAATTGATCATTGAATTTCCAAGTTGGTGTAGGAGTGCTTGCTAGAAAATATTATGATGACATTTGGATTTGATGCAAGTGGCTGAAAAATATCCAGGAACGTCAAGTGCAGGTGCGTCCACTTGATGGTCGATTTTGTCTTAGATTTAGTGGATATCTCTTCAAACACAAAACATAAAAGTTATAGATATTTCTCTTGCGGTTCTAGATCATCTTGAATCATCCTAATCGGAGATTGGATGAGAGAGTTATGCCCATATTACGAAACGATGTCAGAACTGTCTACAATTCCGCAATTATCTTCATTTGCTCCTAATGCCTCTATTTGTGTCCTAAATCAAAATATAAGAATAATGAGTATATTTAGGCATCAAATAAGAATATAGTATTAAACATTAAGAGAGGAAAATATGGCATTTTATATTCTCATCAATATATTAAATCATGCTTATATCTATCTCAAGATAAATGACCATTAATTTTAATAGCATGAGTTATATCCATTGTTTTCTCATTTCTTTTAGTATTTAAATAGAGTATTTAGAGTGCATTTTTGTACACTCATCACACCCCCCAACTTACTCATTGCTAGTCCCTAGCAATTTTCATGCAAAATGATGAGAAAGACCAAATAAAATCACACATAGGGGCCATCAAGACACATTTTTCAAATTTACATATCAAAACAATCTTAGAAATTCAATAACCCTTTCACAAGTAATTCAAATATAGCAATCCACAGAGTGTGTATGTGTTCCAAACTATTTTTATCAAATCAGAGGTTTCGACACATGCAACATTAGAATATCTTAAGTAAAAAGGTTCAACTCCATAACTCACGGGTATAGAAGTGTTTCATGTAAGGGTTCTCTCTATGGAGTTGACAAAGGTGTACATTTACTCTCATGGAAATTTAGCTAATTATATATAAGTAACAAGTAAACATTGATCTTATGATAGGAATACTAACAAATGAGATTTCCACCATTCTTTCCACAAGCATACTTAGGATCGGAAAAATCAACACAAAGGGTTGTAATGTGGTTTAGGGTTAGGGTTCATAAGAAGAAAAGGTGAAGAGATTTCAAAAACTTCCAAGTATACACAAAAGGGAATCTGTTAAATTTTTCAGTAGACTATACTTTCCTTTTGATGTACTTTTCAATTTTTTAGATTTTTGACTAAGTACACTTTTCCATCTTCTTTTGCCACTGGTGTCTTCGCAATTTGATGAACTCTTTCATGAATAATTTGATGGATACATCTAGCACCATGCCATTTTTGTCATGGTTTTTTTTTTTTTTTTTTTTATGATAATTTCACACCTAGTACACACTTGGAAGTAAAATGGTAGGAAAATATAGTGTATAAGCTATACTCCAATGTGGAGAGGTATGGATGATGTAGATATGAAAAGAAAAGGCCATATGTGTATATTGGCTCAAAAATGGCTGCTAGGGATCTATGATGAAAAGGCTCAGCTTGAAAGGCTCAAACGTTAATCCTAAGTTGACTTTCGTCATATCCCAAGTATATCCACCATCTTACCACAAACCATGTAATGATATTCTCAAAAGAAGTGTCAAATTCAACAGATCAATGGATACTTATCACAATTTCTGTATTTGTAAGCTCTCAATTCTCACAAAATTCACATGAATACTTGA
This sequence comes from Platycarya strobilacea, assembly GCA_036898215.1. Taxonomy (NCBI): domain Eukaryota; kingdom Viridiplantae; phylum Streptophyta; class Magnoliopsida; order Fagales; family Juglandaceae; genus Platycarya; species Platycarya strobilacea. The sequence continues at coordinate 4,937,285 of CM072558.1, read as the reverse complement.
GCAAAATAATTCTTTAGTTACATGTGTCAAATCACCATATTACCACAAAGTTTGGAGAAGTGCATAAATGGCTCTGTGGATGTTTTAGCAAAATGATTTAAAATGGGTTTGTTGAATTCACCAAGATGGTTATGAATGAGCATGAGTATCATGTGTGAAAAGATGCCTGTGTGAAAAAAAAATTTGGCAATTTTTTTTTTTTATATATTGATTGAAATATGCCACAGAGTTTAAATAACAGATTTGTATTTCCACCCCCCAACTTAAATGAAACATTGTCCTCAATGTTTAATAATCAAAATTGGATGGGGAGTAACTAAAAAGGGTAGGATACACCTGATGTGTGATGTAGATAGCTCGCTAAGCGTCAAAAGTAGTGATCTGAAATGACAAAATGATACTATCCTGCAAACAAAAATAAAGAAAACAGTAGTAAATAAAAACAAAACAAAACAAATAAGATGATAATAATGATGATAATAATTATAATAATAATAATAATTATTGTTGCATGCTGTGGTCAAAGTTGGTAGACCAAGTTTACAACCGGACTATCTTCCACTCATAGAACTGTTCCTCCTGGGTCAAAAATGAAACGCTTATTTGCCCAATAAACTCGGTGCTCGAGCTTCACAGGTAGGTGGCAAGATTTTAGATTAACTTTTGGTACTTGCCCACTTGAAGGAATCTGTTTTTCATTTTTCTCAAGCCACTCCTCAAATTTCGGTTGCCAAGCCTGTGTGCTATAATCTTGAGTATTGTCAAAAATTGTACAAATTTTAGCTACATCAGACGAATCACTGATAGGATTAAACTCAAAATCAACAATAAAATTCTCAAGGGGATCAGAATCATGAGTTGTGAAAACTTCCCTGTCTATGAGTGAGTCAATCATATATATCTGCTGGCACTCGTGATTCTTCACAGTTTCTTGTGCCATATGTTGACCATGAGGTATAGACTGAGCTTGAGAAGGGTGCTTACCTTGCTCATTTATACTCAAGAAACTCATTATTTTAGACACCTGGCTCTTTATCTCCTTTTGTTCTTCAACAACCTGCATAATGAAAGACTCAAATTTTTTGTTAGTCTTACCCTGTACTTCAATAAATGCATGCAAAGTGTCTTCTAAAGAATTTCTAGAAGATTGAGGTGCATGGTATGGTGCAGGATATGATCTAGAAGGTTGTGCAGGCTGTGCAGGCTGTTGGTTTTCAGACTTCCAGCTGAAGTTGGGGTGATTACGCCATCCTCTCATGTTAGCATGTGTAGGACAGTCTTGGGCATGATGATCTATCCCACCACAGACAACACATGGCCCAAAAGATTCTACATGATTAGCCATGTGTGTTGGCTTTGAGTTTTTCGTTTTCAATAACTCTAATTCTCTGGTGAGCATTTCAACCTTAACCTTAAGGTTATCCTCTTCCCTTAGATGGTAAATACCACCACTCGGGTTTCCTGTAGGTCGTGACCTATTTGTACTATCAGTAGCACTAGGTCCAGTCCAAGTATGAGCTTTTTCAGCAAGTTCATTGAGGTACTCTATGGCCTCATCAGGATTTTTCTGTAAAAATTCTCCATTGCACATCATTTCCACGAATTGACGTTCCCTAGGCGTAAGCCCTTCATAGAAATAACTCACTAAGCGCCAATTCTCATATCCATGGTGGGGACACATACTCAATAATTCTTTAAATCTTTCCCAAGACTGGTATAAAGTCTCACTATCCTTTTGTGCAAAGGTAGAGATTTTTCTTTTTAAAGCATTGGTCTTATGTTGGGGAAAGTATTTATTGAAAAACACTTGAGTCATCTCACTCCATGTTCCAATAGACCGTGGTCTTAGTGAGTACAACCAACTCTTAGCTTTATCTTTCAAAGAAAAAGGAAAGAACTTTAGCCTTACCGTTTCGTCAGTGGTATTTTGACTGTGAAATGTTGCAACTACTTCCTCAAATTCCCTAATATGAACATAGGGGTTTTCATTTTCTAGACCATGGAAAGTCGGAAGTAATTGTATCATTCCCGTTTTAAAATCTACATGACGAACATTAGGTGAGAACATAATACAGGATGGTGTGGCTGTTCGTGCGGGATGAAGATAATCTTGGAGGGTTCTAACAGGTTGGTCCACGTGTTCACTCATCGCGTCAGAATTGGAAGAATTATCAAACAAGCGATTAGAAAAATTAGATTCTGAATCTGATTCTAGCACGGGTCTACTAGCAAACCGTCCAAAAGCGTCTCTGTACCTGCGCATGCAAAGTAAAGAAAAGTGTAATACTGAAAAAAAAAATTACGAAAAGAAAAGTAAAATAAAATAAAGATACAGAAAGCTAAAAAGAAAATGAATGAACCTACCGCTTTTTTTTTTTTTTACAAACTACTAAAAAAAACTACAAATTCTTCTACCGTCTCCCCGGCAACGGCGCCAAAATTTGGTTACGCCCAAAGAATAACGCGGTCGTTTGCAGTATAGCTTTGGGGTGTCGATTCCACAGGGAGATGGATTGAAAAATTGAAGAATAGTAACAAAATTAACAAAAAGATTTAGATGAGTGCGAAAAGTAAATTTTAGAGTGTGACGTAAATTAAAACTAAATGAGTAATTTGAACAGTATAAAAATGAGACAAAAAGTAGAGCATAGGGAATTCCTTGTATATTTGTGGTATTTAAATTTATTCTTAATTCATTGATAACTCAATTAAGAATTCTATGTCCAAATTCTTAATCGGAAGATATAACATTAATAACCAAAATTTAAATCATACATAACTCTTTGAAAAATCATTCTTCGCGCTTAATTCTCATAAATTGTTATCGACATTGAGAAAATCCAACGACGACAATATACCCAAGATGCGATATTGCAGCAGAGAATTAAATCAATATAAATAATCAATTGCTCCAAACATAATTATAGAACTAATTCACTCAATAGAAAAAGCATGACTGAATCCATAAATGAAATAGATTCTATAATTATTTGAAAACGAAAAACATCACAAATAAATTGAGAATAATAGAACAAAAGAGTTTTAAAATTTAAAGACCAAATACATGAATCAAAAATAAATTACAAATACCATCACACACACAAGTTCATCCCTAGCCCTCCTTGAGAATTTAGTTACACATATTGAAAATATGCAACAAAAATTCTCCAAGGGATAATATGGAAGAGCCAACCATTATTTTCTTCTCTCTTCTTTGGTTTTTCTTTTCTTTTCTCAAGCTCTCAAGATAATGGCTCTTCCAAAGCATCCTCCCACACTAAGCATTGTCTTAGAACACACACCCCTCCCTTCTATTTATAAGCATCCTTCATGCAAGTTGTCATGACAAAATCATCACAATTTCAACTTGTTTTGCCATGTGCCATTCTTGAATCCAAGTGATTTGTGAGTTGTCATTTTGATCATTTGTTTTCCCACCATGCATGAGCTGGATTTTGCTTGTAGGTTGAGTGTTTCAATTTTGCTTCTCTATCTATTAGTTGTCTTGTATGACTTAATATCTTGTGGTCAAATAATTTGTCTACAAGAAACTTGAGTGCACTTCATCTTGTATCTGAATTGATCATTGAATTTCCAAGTTGGTGTAGGAGTGCTTGCTAGAAAATATTATGATGACATTTGGATTTGATGCAAGTGGCTGAAAAATATCAAGGAACGTCAAGTGCAGGTGCGTCCACTTGATGGTCGATTTTGTCTTAGATTTAGTGGATATCTCTTCAAACACAAAACATAAAAGTTATAGATATTTCTCTTGCGGTTCTAGATCATCTTGAATCATCCTAATCGGAGATTGGATGAGAGAGTTATGCCCATATTACGAAACGATGTCAGAACTGCCTACAATTCCGCAATTATCTTCATTTGCTCCTAATGCCTCTATTTGTGTCCTAAATCAAAATATAAGAATAATGAGTATATTTAGGCATCAAATAAGAATAAAGTATTAAACATTAAGAGAGGAAAATATGGCATTTTATATTCTCATCAATATATTAAATCATGCTTATATCTATCTCAAGATAAATGACCATTAATTTTAATAACATGAGTTATATCCATTGTTTTCTCATTTCTTTTAGTATTTAAATAGAGTATTTAGAGTGCATTTTTGTACACTCATCACTACTACTCTCTTGGCCCATTCACTCAATCCATGCCTCCAAAGCTTCACTTCCAAGCCCATCTCTTTAGAATTTGTTCTTATAATTATCACTAATCTTTCATATTAGTGTTTAATTAAACATTTAAATTAGGAGGAGAATTTTAGGGTTGTTACATTCTAGGGAGGCAAAAGTAAAATCTACATAAGGACTATATTTACAAAGTCCCTCAGAACTCCTTGGAGTCTCCTGCGTGATCGGGGTTTTCTCCCTGTTGTCTATCACATCCTGTATATAATTTGTACATACAAGAACAAAAATAAAACAACAAAAGAGTGAGATTTCTTTAGAAATCTCAGTAAATACATAATTAGCTTAACAAATCATAGACACAGTCATAATTAATCTTTTTAGAAAAAGAAATTAACAAAATGTGATCAAAATATGTTTCATGCAACTTATCAATAACCCACGCAGGTTTGCACTCTTATGAAATTTATGTTCCTTTTTCTTAACCATCAACACCTTTTTCACACTTATTCAATTCTTATCCTCAATGAGCGTTACGTATCGCCATCCTTATCGTAGATAACTGTTTAACAGCATATTTATCTCTTATCACCAATGTGCGTTATGTATCTTTGTCCCCATTGCATATAACTCATCAATCACCTGGACATTATGTATTGCCGTCCTCATTATGATGAGTCTCGTGTCAATCTTCTGGGTGTTATGTCTCACCATCCCCGTCTTGACATGAAACATTAGCATAGTAGGCGTTACGTCTCACCATCTCCACTAATCCTATCATTTTCACGTGTGTTACATCTCGTCATCTTTGTGATAATACATATCATTCTTATCATACAACAGGCGTTATGTATCACCATCCCTATCAGCATATCAGTCATCCGGGCATTACGTCATGTCGTCCCCATCACGACAGGACTAACTTATCCATATCTCTTATTCTTAGTTGTTCCTTTCTTATTCTTAAGAACGTTTGTTAAGTACATGATGTATCACTTTTCTTAAATCTCACCACATATTAGAACATGCATGTACTCTTAAACTATCTCATTCTTGTATATTTTTTTTCTTTTTGGAATTTAAATTTTGTTGCAAGGTGTGATGACGGCCATGGACTAGGTCCCAATTGCTCGAGAGACCTGGGGAAACTCTAAGGGGATCCCTAGAGTACTTACTCTACATAGAAATTTTGACTTAGTTAATAGTAGTAGGGACTGGCGTCGACATGGCAGCGAGTTTCCCGAAGTGAAGAAAGAGCCTAGGCGGCCCTAAGGTGATATTTTGAAACTTTCTATATAATTTGAGTATTGAGAAAACTAATTGGGTTATGCATGTAAGGACATAATGTTATTTTATGGATGGACGATATGGATATTAAAGTTTTGTGTCACCATGTGGTCTTTAGAATTTAATTTTATTCAAAACTTTTTCGTTGCAATTTTCGTTGCATGTGCTAATAAGTCTAGGTATATGCATTGATTTACGATAAGTACGAGGATGAGTAGCTTAGCGTTACTTATCTCGACACTTTAATTTACGTTAAATTATGAACGAAAATTGGGGATGTCTCATCGTAAGACTTATAAGGACATGAAATGTGCATTCAAACATCTAAGGTTATGCTTATGTCTCATTTCGTCACATATGTGTCGTCATAAGTCATGACGTTGGTTTTAAAAAAAACAAGATAAGAAAATTCTATAAGAACATGATTAGACTAAGACAAGCTTAAAGTTACGTCATGACGGTGACGATGATACGTAACGTCTATCGTAAAATAATAATCGTGTCACGACGGGGATGACAATACATAACGTCCATGCGATTGACATGATTAATAAGTTAAGAGTTGTATCACAATAGGGAGGATGAAACGTAACACCCGTACAGCTGACATGACTAGATAAGTATGTTTACATCATGATGGAGACGGTGACACGTAACACCTGTATGACTAAAATGATTCAGAAAACTGATGCATCATGCTAAGTAAGACCCTTGGCGGAGACGACGATACGTAACGCCCGTCGAGGATAAGTGATAAGTAAGACCCTAATGGGGATGATGATACGTAACGCCCGTCGAGAGTTAAAAATAAGTAAGACCCACAAGATTAAGAAAGAAATAAAATTTTTAAATAAAAGATGGTGGGTCCATGTAAGGTATAAGTCTGTATAGGAAGGGAAAACATAAGTCATGCATATGTCTCATGAAGTATTTCACAAGTTATATGTTTTTTGTTATTTGTCATGTATGCTAATATCTTATTTTGCCTATGCCTTATTTTGTTAATTGTACACTTACTGAGATTTCTTGGAAATATCACTCTTTTAAATTTTATCTATCATTTCTTATGGAATGATAAATGTTGTTACAGGATTAGATAAATTTTCATGATACTCCGACATCACAAGAGATTCTAAGGTATCCTGAGGGTCCTGTAAAATACTCATTATATGATCAAGTGGTATAGCAAAATTACAACACGATAGTGGGATATATTATATATTTTAAGAAAACTAACTGGGTTATGTAAGTCTTAGATACAATATGTTAATGTAAATGTGAAATTATGAAGGTTATACTTTTACTTATGATATGTGATTTATTTATGCAAGAGTTAGATCTCTTTGCAAAACTATAAAGTTAGACTCTATTCCATTGCAAAATGCATCACATATAATAGTAAGGTTAGGTACATGCAAAAAATTTTTGACATGTACGGGGGTATGTAACCTAGTGCTACCTATGCGGACGCTTCAGTTTACGTTAAAACCCAAACGTAAATTAAGAACGTCACAATCAGTGGGCCCATTAAGGCTCCACTAAGTCCCCTGAGTTACTAGGGCCTTGCCCTTCTCTACCATATTGTCCTGTAGCAATATTTAAATTTTCCTAAAAGAGAAAGAAATATATAAGAGTGAGATTTCTTCGAAAATCTCAGTAACAGTAAGTACATAGTTAACAAAATAAGGCATAGACAAAATAAGATACTAACATACATGACAGATAACAAAAACATATAACTTATGAAATGTTTTATGTGACACATGCATGACTTATGTTCCCCTTTCCTATACAGACTTATACCATATATGGACCCACAGTCTTTTCCTTAAAGTTCTTATTTGGTTTATAAATTTTTCTTAATCTTATGGGTCTTACTTATTTCTTAACTTTGACGAACGTTACATATCGCCATCTCCGTCGAATTTTCTTAGCATGACACTTCAACTTGGGCCATACATATACTCGTCAGTTGTGTGAACATTATGTTTCACCGTCCCTGTCAGCACATCAGTCATACAAGCGTTACGTATCACCATCCCTGTCATGATGTCACTTTAGGCTTATCTTAGTCTTATCATATTCTTATAGCATTTTCTTATCTTATTCTCTTACAATAAACGTCATGACTTATAATGACACTTATGTGACAAAATGAGACATAAACATATCCTTAGACTTTTGCATATATATTTTATGTTCTTATAAGTCTTATAACATATATAAACATGTCACTAGAACTTACGTCATGTTCATATACATTCACATCAAATAACTACGTAACGTCAAAACATAACAATTATACTTAAAAGATTAAATAAAATATTAAATATTAAATCCAAGAGGGCTGGCTGAACACTCAGTAGGGTTCAAAATTTCTTCTCTTTTATGTTAGTCTTACTACATCTTTAATTTTCATATTACCAAAATTTCTATAATTTCAATAATAGGTTTTAGACCAAAATACCTAAGTGGTCTTGAGTTATTTCATCAATAATTTCATATATGATTATTCTTGTAATTTTTTTTTTCAAGTAAATTAGAATTTCTAAACTTATCATAATTATTTAAATAACATCCAAATAATTAAAATCAAAGAGATAAGAATTTAACTTAAAAGTTCACCTTTAAATCCTCATCAGGCCAAATCCCTCTAGGGTTGATTTTCTTATCTTTTTGTCACTCCAATGCTTCTTATTTTCACAAAAGTTTCTTAATATATTATAATAGAACATTTTCTTATGTTCGTGTAATTTTCCTTAGTATTTTTCCATAACAACAAATAAGTTAAACTTAACTTGAATTCATACAAAGACTTAGATAAAGTTCAAGTTCAAAAGAGTAGCAAACATGATCTAACATTCAAATCAAGTATTCTATGCTAAGATTAAATTAAATTGTGTATTTACAAATTTCTCCAAAACTTGAATTGGTGATTGAACTAAGCTCTTGCAAGTTCTCCTTCATAATCACTAAATTGCTCTCTTTTGAGGTTTAAGAAATGTAAGAGTTTTTATAAGAGTTTTACTCTCTCTTTCCCTATTGTGGACGTGTGTTTTTACCAACGGGGGCTATGAAAATTTCACATACCTATATATATACAAGAGAGGGATGACACACTTGGGATTAGAAGGATGAAAATAGCTTGAGGCCAATCAGTTTACCCCTTGCCATGTATGTGAGGTGTCCAACCTCTTGTAGCCTAATGATCACTTCTAAATCTTAGGCTTAGTTGGTAATATCTTCATCCAAGGGTCATGTTTGAACCACCTATAAACTTATCTCGATCAATGGCTTAGATAATTCCAACACATGAAAACAAAATTTTGGATAATCACATGTGAGTTGGCTTCGGCCACTTGAGTTCTCCAAGTGTCATCCGACACTTCTAGGGGTTTCACCCCATTTTTCCACTTGTTCTAACCCTTATTGGAACATTTGAATAGATTAAAGGATTTTTCTAAATATTGGTTAAGGCATAAGTTGGTAACTAATGGATAATTGGTTAAGCCACTTGTTCTAACCATTCGATTCTTCCATGTTTTTGGCTAACCAATTTCTAGATAAAATTCTCCCACTTGCCACATGTCCTCTTACACATGTCATGATGCCAAAAAAATGAGAAAAACCAATCAAATTTCTTCCCATGCTTAAGGCAGTGCATATAGTCTAAGTCGGTTTCCATTTTTGCCCTTTCCAAATCTGTTCAATTTTTACCCACATAAGTCCTCAATCCATTCCATATCTCTAAAAATGCAAAACATGAAAGTTCTAGATTTCCCTCTTAGTGATCTATAAAGCTATCTACGGGCATGTTGAAACATGTTGAATCACCTCATTCTGAGATCAGATGAGAAAGATGTTGAAACATGTTGAAACTACTTGAGAACACCCAATCTGAGCTCCCCATGCGTTCTCTTCTTTCAACTCCATTTTTCTAAGTTTTCTTCTTAATATTATAAAAATAATATTTCTCTAATTCCAACTAAAATACTCTAGCTAATACCATGCTCAAACTTTCAAGAATTTGACCATAATTCATCATATCTCATCCAATAGCTTAAGTGTTTCTACTTTGATTTTTAAAGCCTAGGTACCATATATTTCCAAAAGGTTCCATAAAAATATTAAAATGATCTCAAAATATATATAGATTCTAAGGAAGCCTTTTAAAAAAGGGTTATTACATGGATTGACAACTTGAAAGTTAAAATAGATGGTACCATAGATAGATATAAGGCTAGATTATTAGCAAAAAGATTTGAGTAACAAAGTGGCATTGATTTTACTGAGACCTTCAGTCCAGTAGTGAAACCATCAACAATAAGAACTATGTTTGCCGTAGCAATTCCTTACAACTGGCCACTTCATTAACTGATGTCTCAAATGCATTTTTGCATAACCATTTGAATGAGGGGATGTTTAAGGAGCAGCCTACTGGACTTATTGATAAATCATGTCTCACTCATGTATGTCGACTCAAGAAAGCTATCTACGGGCTTAAACAAACTCCTAGAGCTTGGTTCACAAGGCTATCCCAAGCCCTTGTCAATTTTGTGTTTGAAGAATCTCAAGTGGATTACTCCCTTTTCACTTATCACACATATTCAATAAGTGTTTTTGTACGAATTTATGTTGATGATCTAATAATGATAGGTTCCAATGATTCAATTATTCAGAAACTTATTGCACAACTCAATCAAGATTTTGCAATGAAAAATTTGGGCAAATTGCACTACTTCTTGGGCATTCAAGTTCAAAGAGATTCAAAAGGCCTTCATCTGAATCGATCCAAATATAAAGCTATTTTACTACATCGAGCTAAGATGATTGGGGCAAAACCTTAATCTAATTCATTAGCCTCATGTTATAAATTTTCTAGATATAGTGGGAACCCCTCAAAGATGGTACTGATTACTAGCAACTGGTTGGAGCATTACAATATCATACCATCAGACCTAACATAGCATTCCCAATAAATCAGTTTTGTCAGTTCATGTACTCCCGCACAAGTGAACATTTCACAACACTTAAAAGAGTATTGAGATATTTGAAGGCTACACCTACCTATGGACTTCAATTCACACCAAGTTCACCTTAACTCAATGCATACTGTGATTCAGATTGGGCAGGATCTATTGATTACAAAAGGTCAACCATTGGGTTTGTTGTGTTCTTAGGCTCCTCACTAGTTTTTGGAAGTGCAAAAAAACCAACAATGGACTCTAGATCTGGCAATAAGGCAGAGTACAAGCCAATGGCATTGGCTACAGCAAAATTATTTTGGGTTCAAATACTTCGCAAGAATCTTCATGTTCCACTTCTTACCACACCAGTGCTATGGTGTGACAATTTGGGTGCACTAGCTCTAGCTTCATATCCTATTTTTCATGCTAGGATTAAACATATAGAAGTTGATTATTATTTCCTATAGGATAAGATTCAAAACAAGGATATTGTAGCAAAGCACATCTCGACTATAGAGAAAATTGCTGACATCTTTACAAAGGGTCTTGCTACATCTCGATTTCTAGTGTTAAAAGACAAGCTAATGGTTCAAGATTCACCTATTAGCTTGAGGGAGGTTGTCGATGCCCCCGCTTACGTTTGGGATAAGACGTAAATTAAGACATCGGGGATAAGTAACACAGGGAAACTCACCCCCCATTCATATCATAAAAACAGGCATGCATCTAACTTAAAAGTAGTGTATAAAATTTTTTTGTCGTGGAAAAAGGTTAAACCAATTAAAATTAGGACAAGAGACTTAAACTTGCCACACGTCACTTGGTATAACAAAAACTTAATTCCCAAAAGAAACTTCATATTAATAATTATCACCAAATGTATCGGTTTCCACAGGATATGAGACTTTTCCAAAATAAAGGGAACCATCATAATGTACTAAAATATAAACAAGTGACAACATTCATATGTCGACCCCACGACTCTCTACTAAAAAGGGGGTTCATCCTTGACCTCTTTAATCCTAGGACCGAACAGAAAGTGCCCCAAGCCTATCCTACCACCACACAGGATACTCGTCCCTACCACTGAGGTATAAACGCAATCCATAAACAAAGACCCGTCAATCCCCAAGGTAAGGCAGCATCCGATGCATTGTACGACTAGTTTATCTTGGACATGCGATTTGGTAGGATTCAAAATTTGAATTGAATGTGTTAAAAGGGGGCAGAAGTTAGGAGACTCATACATGCATCTCTCTCCCATCTTCTCACCTTCTCCTTGAGTCTTTATCTTGATTTTGCATGGCTAAACTTTCATAATTGATTGAAGGAAATGAAAGCCTCGAAATCAATAAAACTTTGAGATGTAATTCATTTTTAGTGTTCAATTTATACTTTGAGTATTGGATGTTCTTGTGTGCCTATTTTCACGATTGTCTCATTTAATTATGAGGAGGCCTATTAGTTTATTATTCGTTGCAATCTAATGCTAGATTAGATATCAAATTTGTAATTGTTTGATCCCTCTAATTTGTAAAACAATTAAGATTTAATGCTTTGCTGCTATAGAAATTATTAGATCATAAGAAAAACGTTTGACGAAATTAAACACAACCGCTTATGCTTGTGTTGTTTAGGTTCATCGATCTCTCTCATTCTCAAGGCTACTACTAAATTAAATTTTTAGCGCTTGTCTTGGGTTGTATAGTAATTAAGGTTAAACAGATCGCTTGTTTTCTAGTTAATTGAGAGTAAGGAGAGATAGTAAAATAATTCCAATGGTAAATAGTCAAAGTATGAATTAATATATACTTGTATCGATGAACAATTGTAGAATTTTGTTCTTTTGATTGATTTTAATACTTTAATTTGAATTGTTCCTTAGTTGTTCTTCTTAAAATTATTTGCGTTATACTCAACCTCCCATCCTTGTTCATATAGCATAAATCTAGGCTAAATACTTTCCACAGAAACGATCCTTACTTGCACCACTACATGTATTTTTAGGAGTATATGTTTTATTTTTTGTTGTCTACAACAGCACACCACCTATGAAAGCAAATATCTGTTCGAAGGACCAGTAGGTTTTTGAAATTCATGGGAACTGAAAGACCCTTATGAGCTAATAAGTGGATTTTGGACTTGTCGATGCCCCAATCCATGCTTAGGATCGCACGTGAATAGAAACGTCAGGGATGAGCGACGCAAGGAAGTTCACCCCTCGTCATATCATATTTGAACGTTTTTTTTTAATGTCGAAGAAAGATTCTTGCAGTGAAAGAAAAAGGTCAAGCCTTCTATAATATGCATCACATGGTTAAGCTATAGATGTCAAAACAAATATCATACATAGCCCAATTTTAAATTTACATAACCTTGTCCAGATAATCAAAATAGCACTCCCCACAAGCGGGAAGACTTTACAGAACACATAAATAATGGGCGTTACAAGATAGAGTGGGTCTCAACACTGCCCATGGGGTTCAATAGACGGGCTCCTTCTTTATCTTCTTAAGGTTCGAGCCCCAGAGAAGCTGATCCAAGTCTAAGCTAGGCCCTACCTCACATATCGCCCTAGAGGGCGATCCAAAAACACGTCCCAGGTGGAGAAACTCATCTACTCCTAACACTAGACAACACCTCGTAGGGTGTAGACCTACTGAATTATACATCGCCATCTTCAGTGACTCCACCTCCCACTGGCCCGGAAGGTTCAGAGTCACTAGCCCCTTAAGGGCGAACTCAATCGGGTCCCTGAGGGTCTAAGGTATTGATGAGTGCACAAAAATGCACTCTAAATACTCTATTTAAATACTAAAAGAAATGAGAAAATAATGGATATAACTCATGTTATTAAAATTAATGGTCATTTATCTTGAAATAGATATAAGCATGATTTAATATATTGATGAGAATATAAAATGCCATATTTTCCTCTCTTAATGTTTAATACTTTATTCTTATTTGATGCCTAAATATACTCATTATTCTTATATTTTGATTTAGGACACAAATGGAGACATTAGGAGCAAATGAAGATAATTGCGGAATTTTAGACAGTTCTGACATATTTTCGTAATATGGGCATAACTCTCTCATCCAATCTCCGATTGAGCTGATTCAAGATGATATAGAACCGAAAGAGAAATATCTATAACTTTTGTGTTTTATGTTTGAAGAGCTATTTACTCAATCTAAGACAAAATCGACCATCAAGTGGACGCACCTGCACTTAACGTTTCTGGATATTTTTCAGCCACTTGCATCAAATCCAAATGTTATCATAATATTTTCCAGCAAGCACTCCTACACCAACTTGGAAATTCAATGATCAATTCATATGCAAGATGAAGTGCACTCAAGTTTCTTGTAGACAAATTTTGACCACAAGATATTAAGTCATACAAGACAACTAATGGATAGAGAAGCAAAATTGAAACACTCAACCTACAAGCAAAATCCAGCTCATGCATGGTGGGAAAACAAATGATCAAAATGACAACTCACAAATCACTTGGATTCAAGAATGGCACATGGCAAAACAAGTTGAAATTGTGATGATTTTGTCATGACAACTTGCATGAAGGATGCTTATAAATAGAAGGGAGGGGTGTGTGTTCTAAGACAATGCTTAGTGTGGGAGGATGTTTTGGAAGAGCCATTATTTTGAGAGCTTGAGAAAAGAAAAGAAAAACCAAAGAAGAGAGAAGAAAATAATGGTTGGCTCTTCCATATTATCCCTTGGAGAATTTTTGTTGCATATTTTCAATATGTGTAACTAAATTCTCAAGGAGGGCTAGGGATGAACTTGTGTGTGTGATGGTATTTGTAATTTATTTTTGATTCATGTATTTGGTCTTTAAATATTAAAACTCTTTTGTTCTATTATTCTCAATTTATTTGTGATGTTTTCTCGTCTTCAAATAATTATAGAATCTATTTCGTTTATGGATTCAGTCATGCTTTTTCTATTGAGTGAATTAGTTCTATAATTATGTTTGGAGCAATTGATTATCTATATTGATTTAATTCTTTGCTGCAATATCGCCTCTTGGGTATATTGTCGTCGTTGGATTTTCTCAATATCGATAACAATTTATGAGAGTTAAGCGCAAAGAATGATTTTTCAAAGAGTTACATGTGATTTAAATTTTGGTTATTAATGTTATATCTTTCGATTAAGAATTTGGACATAGAATTCTTAATTGAGTTATCAATGAATTAAGAATAAATTTGAATACCATAAATACACAAGAAATTCCCTACGCTCTACTTTTCGTCTCATTTTTATACTTTTCAAATTATTCATTTAGTTTTAATTTACATCACACTCTAAAATTTACTTATCACACTCATTTAATCTTTTGTTAATTTCGTTACTGTTCTTCAATTTCTCAATCCATCTCACTGTGGAATCGACACCCCAAAGCTATACTGTAAACGACCGCATTATTCTTTGGGCGTAATCAAATTTTGGCGCCGTTGCCGGGGAGACGGTAGAAGAATTTGTAGATTTTTTTAGTAGTTTGTAAAAAAAAAAAAAAAAAAGAGCGATAGCTTCGTTCATTTTCTTTTTAGCTTTCTGCATTTTTTTTATTTTACTTTTCTTTTCGTAATTATTTTTTTTTTAGTATTACGCTTTTCTTTACTTTGCATGCGCAGGTACAGCGCTTTTGGAAGGTTTGTTAGTAGGCCCGTGCTAGAATCAGATTCAGAATCTAATTTTTCTAATCGCTTGTTTGATAATTCTTCCAATTTTGACGCGATGAGTGAACACATGGACCAACCTGTTAGAACCCTCCAAGATTATCTTCATCCCGCACGAACAGCCACACCATCGTGTATTATGTTCTCACCTAATGTTCGTCACGTAGATTTCAAAACAGGAATGATACAATTACTTCCGACTTTCCATGGTCTAGAAAATGAAAACCCCTATGTTCATATTAGGGAATTTGAGGAAGTAGTTGCAACATTTCACAGTCAAAATACCACTGACGAAACGGTAAGGCTAAAGTTCTTTCCTTTTTCTTTGAAAGATAAAACTAAGAGTTGGTTGTACGCACTAAGACCACGGTCTATTGGAACATGGAGTGAGATGACTCAAGTGTTTTTCAATAAATACTTTCCCCAACATAAGACTAATGCTTTAAAAAGACAAATCTCTACCTTTGCACAAAAGGATAGTGAGACTTTATACCAGTCTTGGGAAAGATTTAAAGAATTACTGAGTATGTGTCCCCACCATGGATATGGGAATTGGCGCTTAGTGAGTTATTTCTATGAAGGGCTTACGCCCAGGGAACGTCAATTCGTGGAAATGATGTGCAATGGAGAATTTTTACAGAAAAATCCCGATGAGGCCATAGAGTACCTCAATGAGCTTGCTGAAAAAGCCCATACTTGGACTGGACCTAGTGCTACTGATAGCACAAACAGGTCACGACCTACAAGAAACTTGAGTGGTGGTATTTACCATCTTAGGGAGGAAGATAATCTAAAAAGCCAAGGTTGAAATGCTTACAAGGGAAATAGAGCTGTTAAAGATAAGAAACTTAAAGTCAACACACATGGCTAATCATGCAGACTCTCTTGTGCCATGTGCTGTGTGTGGCGGGGTAGATCATCATGCCCAAGAGTGTCCTACACATACTAACATGAATGGTATGTATGAGGAACAAAGTAATGCTCTGAGTATGTACAAAAAGCCCTTCACACCTTACTCTGAAACCTACAACCCAGGATGGCGTAATCATCCCAACTTCAGCTGAAAGTCTGAAAACCAGCAGCCTGCACAACTCTCTAGATCATATCCTGCACCATACCATGCACCTCAATCTTCTAGAAATTCTTTAGAAGATACTTTGCATACTTTTATTGAAATACAGGATAAGACTAATCAAAAATTTGAATCTTTGATTATGCAGGTTGTCGAAGAAAATAAGGAAATCAAGAGCCAGGTGTCTAAAATAATGAGTTCATTGACTATGAATGAGAAATGTAAGTTTCCTTCCCAAACTCAATCTGTACCTCATGGTCAACATATGGCACAAGAAACTGTGAAGAATCACGAGTGCCAGCAGATATATATGATTGACTCACTCATAGACAGGGAAGTTTTCATAACTCATGATTCTGATCCCCTTGAGAATTTTATTGTTGATTTTGAGTATAATCCTATCAGTGATTCATCTGATGTAGCTAATATTTGTGTAATTTTTTACAATACTCAAGATTATAGCACACGGGCTTGGCAACCGAAGTTTGAGGAATTGCTTGAGAAAAATGAAAAACAGATTCCTTCAAGTGGGCAAGTACCAAAAGTTAATCTAAAGCCTTGCCACCTACCTGTGAAGCTCGAGCACCGAGTTTATTGGATAAATAAGCGTTTCGTTTTTTACCCAGGAGGAATGGTTCAAGAAGTAGAAGATAGTCCAGTTGTAGACTTGGTCTATCAACTTTGACCACACCATGCAACAATAATTATTATTATTATTATTATCTTATTTGTTTTGTTTTATTTTTGTTTACTACTGTTTTCTTTATTTGTTTGCAGGATAGTTTCATTTTGTCATTTCAGATCACCACTTTTGACGCTTAGCGAGCTATCCACATCACACATCAGGTGTATCCTACTCTTTTTAGTTACTCTCCATCCAATTTTGATTATTAAACATTGAGGACAACGTTTCATTTAAGTTGGGGGGTGGGAATACAAATTTGTTATTTAAACTCTGTGGCATATTTCAATCAATATATAAAAAATTGCCAAATTTTTTCACACAGGCATCTTTTCACACATGATACTCATGCTCATTCATAACCATCTTGGTGAATTCAACAAACCCATTTTAAATCATTTTGCTAAAACATCCACAGAGCCATTTATGCACTTCTCCAAACTTTGTGGTAATATGGTGATTTGACACATGTAACTAAAGAATTATTTTGCTCAAGTATTCATGTGAATTTTGTGAGAATTGAGAGCTTACAAATACAGAAATTGTGATAAGTATCCATTGATCTGTTGAATTTGACACTTCTTTTGAGAATATCATTACATGGTTTGTGGTAAGATGGTGGATATACTTAGGATATGACAAAAGTCAACTTAGGATTAACGTATGAGCCTTTCAAGCTGAGCCTTTTCATCATGGATCCCTAGCAGCCAATTTTGAGTCAATATA
The DNA here is from genome assembly GCA_036898215.1 of Platycarya strobilacea. Lineage (NCBI taxonomy): Eukaryota > Viridiplantae > Streptophyta > Magnoliopsida > Fagales > Juglandaceae > Platycarya > Platycarya strobilacea. The sequence continues at coordinate 4,919,693 of CM072558.1, read as the reverse complement.
CACATATGGCCTTTTCTTTTCATATCTATATCATCCATACCTCTCCACATTGGAATATAGCTTATACACTATATTTTCCTACCATTTTACTTCCAAGTGTGTACTAGGTGTGAAATTATCATTTAAAAAAAATTATCATTTAAAAAAAAAAAAAAACCATGACAAAAATAGCATGGTGCTAGATGTGTCCATCAAATTATTTATGAAAGAGTTCATCAAATTGCGAAGACACCAGTGGCAAAAGAAGATGGAAAAGTGTACTTAGTCAAAAATCTAAAAAATTGAAAAGTACATCAAAAGGAAAGTATAGTCTACTGAAAAATTTAACAGATTCCCTTTTGTGTATACTTGGAAGTTTTTGAAACCTCTTCACCTTTTCTTCTTATGAACCCCAACCCTAAGCCACATTACAACCCTTTGTGTTGATTTTTCTGATCCTAAGTATGCTTGTGGAAAGAATGGTAGAAATCTCATTTGTTAGTATTCCTATCATAAGATCAATGTTTACTTGTTACTTATATATAATTGGCTAAATTTCCATGAGAGTAAATGTACACTTTTGTCAACTCCATAGAGAGAACCCATACATGAAACACTTCAATACCCGTGAGTTATGGAGTTGAACCTTTTTGCTTAAGATATTCTAATGTTGCATGTGTCGAAACCTCTGATTTGATAAAAATAGTTTGGAACACATACACACTCTGTGGATTGCTATATTTGAATTACTTGTAAAAGGGTTATTGAATTTCTAAGATTGTTTTGATATGTAAATTTGAAAAATGTGTCTTGATGACCCCTATGTGTGATTTTATTTGGTCTTTCTCATTATTTTGCATAAAACTTGCTAGGGACTAGCAATGAGTAAGTTGGGGGGTGTGATGAGTGCACAAAAATGTACTCTAAATACTCTATTTAAATACTAAAAGAAATGAGAAAATAATGGATATAACTCATGTTATTAAAATTAATGGTCATTTATCTTGAAATAGATATAAGCATGATTTAATATATTGATGAGAATATAAAATGCCATATTTTCCTCTCTTAATGTTTAATACTTTATTCTTATTTGATGCCTAAATATACTCATTATTCTTATATTTTGATTTAGGACACAAATGGAGACATTAGGAGCAAATGAAGATAATTGCGGAATTTTAGACAGTTCTGACATCTTTTCGTAATATGGGCATAACTCTCTCATCCAATCTCCGATTGAGCTGATTCAAGATGATATAGAACCACAAGAGAAATATATATAACTTTTGTGTTTTATGTTTGAAGAGCTATTTACTCAATCTAAGACAAAATCGACCATCAAGTGGACACACCTGCACTTGACGTTTCTGGATATTTTTCAGCCACTTGCATCAAATCCAAATGTTATCATAATATTTTCTAGCAAGCACTCCTACACCAACTTGGAAATTCAATGATCAATTCATATGCAAGATGAAGTGCACTCAAGTTTCTTGTAGACAAATTTTGACCACAAGATATTAAGTCATACAAGACAACTAATGGATAGAGAAGCAAAATTGAAACACTCAACCTACAAGCAAAATCTAGCTCATGCATGGTGGGAAAACAAATGATCAAAATGACAACTCACAAATCACTTGGATTCAAGAATGGCACATGGCAAAACAAATTGAAATTGTGATGATTTTGTCATGACAACTTGCATGAAGGATGCTTATAAATAGAAGGGAGGGGTGTGTGTTCTAAGACAATGCTTAGTGTGGGAGGATGTTTTGGAAGAGCCATTATTTTGAGAGCTTGAGAAAAGAAAAGAAAAACCAAAGAAGAGAGAAGAAAATAATGGTTGGCTCTTCCATATTATCCCTTGGAGAATTTTTGTTGCATATTTTCAATATGTGTAACTAAATTCTCAAGGAGGGCTAGGGATGAACTTGTGTGTGTGATGGTATTTGTAATTTATTTTTGATTCATGTATTTGGTCTTTAAATATTAAAACTCTTTTGTTCTATTATTCTCAATTTATTTGTGATGTTTTCTCGTCTTCAAATAATTATAGAATCTATTTCGTTTATGGATTCAGTCATGCTTTTTCTATTGAGTGAATTAGTTCTATAATTATGTTTGGAGCAATTGATTATCTATATTGATTTAATTCTCTGCTGCAATATCACCTCTTGGGTATATTGTCGTCGTTGGATTTTCTCAATATCGATAACAATTTATGAGAGTTAAGCGCGAAGAATGATTTTTCAAAGAGTTACATGTGATTTAAATTTTGGTTATTAATGTTATATCTTTCGATTAAGAATTTAGACATAGAATTCTTAATTGAGTTATCAATGAATTAAGCATAAATTTGAATACCACAAATACACAAGGAATTCCCTACGCTCTACTTTTCGTCTCATTTTTATACTTTTCAAATTACTCATTTAGTTTTAATTTACATCACACTCTAAAATTTACTTATCACACTCATTTAATCTTTTGTTAATTTCGTTACTGTTCTTCAATTTCTCAATCCATCTCCCTGTGGAATCGACACCCCAAAGCTATACTGTAAACGACCGCGTTATTCTTTGGGCGTAATCAGGTATCATCACGGGGGTCGTACTCGGTTGAGCCGTCATCACCAGCAATTACTTCTATCATTCCCATGAGGGAAGGATAGTAAGGACATTACATAGAGAATGGTGAGATTTCGGAGGAAATCTCAGAAAGTATATCAATATTTTAACGAAAGCATTTCAGGCATATGGCTAAGTGAATAACAAGCAAATACATACATATACAGTAACATGAGACTCATGCTGGGACCAATGCACATACTCGTGACAAAATTCATCTTTCTTATCTTTTCTCAATTTCCAATGCATACTTGTTCATAAAAACCATATAGCAAAGTTTCTTAATGCATGTTCTTCCAAAGAGACCTTTTTATTCAAAACTTTGTCTTTTCTTATCTTAGGCGCCACTTATTATATCATATATGGCCCGAGAGCCCTTTTTCTTTTCGTCATGACTTCTTATTTTGGACATCTCACGGTTCTCCTATGCATCGTGTGCTCCCCACTAGTTACCATCACACTCGGCGACCATGTCAACCTAGGTGAATACGTTTCACGCCATTTCGCACCTTTCGTCACTTAGGGATTTCTCTCCGAGCAACTACAAACTTTTCATATGGTGAGGCCGAGACCAACACCATTTTTATGGCAGCCACTAGCATTAGGTGCAACCATGCTCCAGATACCTTTTGGAACCATACATGGTCCGCCAACTGTTCTTCGTCGACCCAGGGGTTTTCACTCAATTTAGACACTTCTGAGTTAACAGGGAGTTCCATCGGGACACTATCCCATCCCAGCCTTTGGGTTTCTTCTGAAACTTTAAATTCATTCCTTTCAAAAACATGTATAACTTAAAACATGGTTTTCATGCTTATGCACGAGACATGCAACTTATAACTTTGTGATGCAAAACTTGAGGCGAGCTCGAGTACACATATTTAGTCATTTTCATACAAGACCCCTTTTCTCATTAACTCATCACTCATGTGAAAACACTTAAACGGGTATAATAGGGTAAGCAGGGTACTCGACTTCCACCCCTAGGGTTTGGGCCGAGACCCACATTGTCTCCACTTGGTGTTTTCTCCCTTCATTCATCTTCCGTTCACTCTCTAGCCCTAGTTCAATATTTAAAACAGTTTTCTAACCTTACAAGTGGGCAACCTGAAACCCTATAGCCCTTAGATATAGTGTTTCCTACCTTAGTTCATCAAAACAAGTATCCTACTTGAGCACTCAAGGTGAAACCAAAAATATACATGTCATTCTCCCACTCCTTACGTTTCTAACTTCTCCCAAAATATCCAAACACAAATATGTAATGAAAGGGAAATAAAACCTCAAGATTTCCACTCCAAGAAATCCTCCAAACCGAAACTCCATAAGCATACATTTCTTTAGCAACCATCAATCAATAATAATAACAGTATCTTCCAAGAACGATATAACTAGATTCCACCAATACTTTATAAATATTTATCCTAGCATGGCATTTCAATAGGCAAGATATTTGCTACTAGAATCAAGATGCTTCTTCAAATGATATATATATCCCAAATTACCCAATATTCAACAAATTTAAACGTAATCATGCTTACATGCTTTCCTCAACAAAACCACCAAGATCATCAACACATTATAACCTTCTTTTTTTAAAGAACATAGGTTCTAAACATGGATTCTAACCAAAATAGCATTTCTACCCACAAAGCTTCATCACAGCATATAAAGCAAGAAACCAAGCAATACAAGCACATACAAGCACATACAAGCACATTCACTCAAAAATATACTATAGATACTAAAAGAAAAAAGAGGGATATACTTACAATTCTCCTAACTAGCTTAAATGAGTTCTGAAAATAAGAGAAGTAGTTTATTAGAATAAGCTAAGAATACACCATTTTCAAAAAGGAGATTTCTTTTAGAAAGTATGAACATAGGAAGTGTTATTCTCTACACTTCTAGGTTTATCTTAATGTAACCAAGTCACTTATCTCTTTTAGGATTTCCTCCTTCCAGAAACACTAGCTTCCTCTTCTTCTAAGCTTGGAGTGTTTAGGTGTTCAGGAGCTGAAGTGAAGTGAAGCAAAGTGAAACAAATGGAAGGGTAAGTTGCCGTGAGGTAAAGTGAGTGGTGTGTGTGCGTGTGTGTCCGAATGAAGCAACCAAAAGGGTGGGGAAGCAAGGCCATTTAGCCATGGGACTCTCCTAGGCTCTAGGCCACTCATTCTCCTAAGCTTGGGTGACATGTGATGGGTTTGAAAGACTTTTGAGTGACTCCTATCACTTGATCACATCAAACCTAATCTAGTTCATTCTAGGTTGAAGATTTTCCTTCCTCTTTTTCCCCACATGGCCGACCTCTCTCTCAAGGGTTCCAACCCCTTTCCATCATCTCATATCATCTCTTGTCCCACAACCATCATCTCATAGGTCACTCTAAGGGATTTGAGGATCAACTTTTTGGGAGAAGGCAAAAGTGGGGTTTGGACCCCTTGCCTCCATCCGAAACCCTTTCTTCTTCCTACTCTCATTTCCTACTTATCACATGCTAAATCAATCAACTATTCACCTCATCTCTTACACATGCTTGTCCTATTACTCTTACACAAATCCATAGTCTAGATTTGGTAGCAAAAAGAGTGTCAAAAGGGGAGGGGGAGTCGGCTACACACCATACCCGAACCCTCCCTTTTCTTCCTCCCACCTTTTTGTGTCCATCAATCCACATCTCAAGTCACCATTCTCTTTCACCCTCTTACACATCATGTCATGTCTACTCTTACAATCTCATATGTCTTATTTCATCTAGATTTGGAGATGTGTTTATGAGAAAAACCCTAGGACATTGGGCTATAGCACTGAACCCCTCTCTCTTTTTCTCATCTTCAAATCTTCTCAAATCTTGCCTCATCATTTGACTAGATATGGTAGAATCCCATGATGATCTTATTTGGCAAAAATCCTATGCTTCACACGCCTATCTAGGTAGGAAAAGATGTGAAGATTCCATCTTGGTCCTCTCTTTCCTTTCTCTACCAAAACAACTAGTCAACCTTCTCACCTACTAGTATTTTCCTTCTTTCAACTACTAGTCTTGGTTTAACTTACTAAACTTCTCCTAGCTTGACATGTATCATCAAGCATGGACTTAAGTTGACTATTGGACTTCCTTCCATGGACCTATAGGCTTGTCCTCTCCACTTGGGCCCAAAGTTTTAGTTATGGCCTTAAAGCCTTCAACTTCTAAGCCCACCTTTTAAGGCTTTATCCACTAAATTACCTAAGTTACTATGCTCTACATATTTAATTAAATAAAAGTAAAGTATGGAAATTCGGGGTCGTCACAGGACTTGGAAAGGACTTTTAAGATTAGTGGTTGCATTGAAAAACAGAAGGTCTAGTATGCAACACACGTGCTTCATGGAGAAGCAAGTGTATCTTGAGACAACCAATGGCAATTGTTGATTCAGGAGTTAAAGACCTTGATCGCAGTCATGTGGGAATGTTTCAAGATAGAATTCAATAATCGTTTCTTTCCAAAAAAGGTTAAGCAGCAAAAGGACCTAAATTTCGTGAATTTGACGCAAGGGAATATGACAGTTGATCAGTACGCTGCTTGTTTTATGGAATTAGTAAGGTTTGCACCTCACTTGATCAATGATAGTTACGAAGGGCATGGACGACCACAAGTTAAGCTAAGATTGAGATGGGGGATGAGACAATGACTTCAAGCTTCGCGGGCCAAGATTGTAGTATTGGATTAAATATGACCTCGCGGGTCAACCTTCTCACCTACTAGTATTTGTCCCATCACTCATTTTCCTCCCCTGATATATCATCTTCTCCATGCTTGAAGTACTGGGCTTCACATGTCTTTATCCTCTCTTTTCCTCCTTCTTTCCTTTCTCCCAGTAGGTCCACCCAATGAATTAGGCCTAGGAGATTCTATGAGTCGAGAGAAAAATTCCTTCACTGTTATCCCGCCATATTCTATCGAAATTGTCTGATGGGGATTTTTTTGCAATCTGTTTTCCATTCACTTTATCCCATCGAGTCCTTTTCCATTAACTTGCCAAGCCTTTTTCCTTCTTTTTTTTTCTTATATATTTTCTTATCTTCCTTTCTTTTCCATTCCTATTTCCTTTAACTTCATTTTGCATTTTTATTTCCTTCATTTGCCTTTTTCTTTTCTTTCAAATTTCTTTTAGCTGCATTTTCCTTGCTTCCTATTTTCCTTAGCTGTCTTTTCCTTTACTTTCTAATTTCTTTACCATACTTTTCTTTTCTTTCCTATTTTCTTTGGTTGCCTCTTTCCTATTTTCTTTGGTTGCCTTTTCCTTTCTGTTCCTATTTCCTTTAGCTGCCTTATTCTTTCCATTCCTACTTTCTTTAGCTGCATTTTCCTTTACATTCTTATTTCTTTTAGCTTCCTTTCCTTTTTGTTCATATCTCCTTTAGTTGTCTTTTCCTTTTCATTCATATTTCCTTTAGCTACCTTTTTCTTTCTATGCCTATTTCCTTTAGCTACATTTTTCTTATTTCCTATTTCCTTTAGCTGCATTTTCCTTTCCTTTCTATTTCCTTTAACTGTCTTTTCATTTTTTTTTTCCTATTTCCTTTAGGTGCCTTTTCCTTTCCTTCCTATATCCTTTAGTTGCCTTTTCCTTCCTTCCTGTTTCTTTTAGCTATCTTTTCATTTCCTTTAGTTGTCTTTTCTTTTCCGTTCCTATCTCTTTTAGTTGTCTTTCCTTTTCGGTCATATTTCCTTTAGCTACCTTTTTCCTTTTCATTCCTATTTCCTTTAGCTGCATTTTCATTTCTTTTCTATTTTGTTTAGTTGCCATTTCCTTTCCTTTCTATTTCCTTTAGCTCCATTTTCCTTTCCATTCCTATTTCATGTAGCTTCCTTTTCCTTCTTTCTAATTTTGTATACCTGTCTTTTTCTTACCTTTCTATTTCTTTTAGCTACATTTTTCTTTCCTTTCCTATTTTTTTAGCTGCCTTTTTCTTTCCATTCTATTTCATTGGGCTACCTTTTCTTTTCCCTCCTATTTCGCTTAGCTGCCTTTTCCTTTCCTTTCTATTTTCTTTAGCTATCTTTTCATTTCCTTTCCTATTTCCTTTAGATGTCTTTTCCTTTTGTTTGTTATTTTATTTAGTTGCCTTCTCCATTCGCTTTAGCTCGGCAAGCCTTTTTCTTTCCTTTTCGCTTTCCTTTCCTATAGCTTTTTCCTACATTGTCGGAGTGTTGCTTTCCATTTGTGGAGATTCCATGATGAGATTTTGTTGATGGAGATTCCATTGGTGGAGATTTCGCTAATGGAGATTCCATTGACGGAGATTTTGCTAATGAATATTTCATTCGTTGAGATTTTGCTCATGGAGATTCTGCTGATAGAGATTTTGTTGATGGAGATTCTATTGATGGAGGTTTTACTAATGGAGATTTCGCTAATGCAGTTTCCATTGATGGAGATTTTGCTGATGGAGATATGTTGGATAGTCCAAATGATGTTTGAGTGAGAATGTACAGCTCCTGCTTTTTGCTACACGAGATTAATGATGTAGTAAAAATAAAAGGTATATTTTGACAAAACAAACCAGGGTGCTTAGTCGTTGTGACTGATTTTTGCCCGCCGCTATTTGCCCACTATTTGATTCAAATCACCCGCTATTATTTGTCATTTCTTTTCTTTTTTGCTCCACATTTTTCTTTTTGCTTTGTTTGATAAGGTGTACACCTTTGAAGTTCATACTTGCCTTTCCGTCTTTTTTGTATATTTCTCTTTTATTTTTTATTTGGGTGCATGCGACATGCAAGGTGGTCGATGGTGCGTATGCAATATTTTAGCAAGTAGACCTAATGGAACACGTTGCCAATGGAGCGTGTCACCAATGGATCATGTTGCATGATCCATGCAATGTGCCTCTAGGGTGATTCGTGCCAGGTTTGACCAACTCATAACCAAGGAATGATGCATGGCCAAGGGATGTGAGTCAAGGGCCATGACCAAAAGTCAATAAAGTTTCTGAAATGGTGGTTGTCTGGTCGTGGAAGATGTCCGAGGGGCACTTGGCCAAGAGAGTCTATTCGAGGAGGTGGTTGCATGCCAAGCACTAGTGGCTGAGGAGTTTGTCGAAGGAGGGGCTAGTATTGTGGTCGTAGAGGTGTGGCCAACAAGTGGAGCTTGTCTATAAGCTGTCTGAGGAGTTTGAGTCGTGGAGCTAGGTGTGGGTCCTTGCCTGTGAGGGAGAAGAGTGTGCCGTAGAGGAGTGACAGAGGTCAAGGGAGCAATTGGCTATGAAGTTAGCCATGTACCAAGTGGTTACTACTAGGTAAAACAGGCAGCTGCTAGTCGAGAGTGGTTGGAAACCTCATCGGTGTAAATAGACAACACTAGCAGGCCAAGTAATGACCGATGGTGATGCTTCCCTACTACACCATGGCGAGCTGTGGAACTTCTTACTTCCATTGCTATGACCTGAGTTGTGAGGACTCTGGCTGTGACACCCCCAAACTATGTCTGGGATTTAACGTAGCTGATAGCATCAGGATACGTAACACTAGGTCACATATCCCTACATTCATGTCAAGATTAATGTAAATGCTCTTAATCTTACTAACAATGCATGTTATGTCGCAGCGAAATGGTTTTACAAAAGCTAAAATGTGCAAAGAATTAAAACTTTACAAAATATCACATGGTAATTACTTCACTTATCATAAAGTTGTATCATTTACATAAAGTATCAAAATTAATACATAACAATAACTTTAACATATTATACGAGATCTTCAAACATCACAAAATACAAGGCCTTTAAACTCACAGCCTCAGTTCCTTTTTCACTTCCTTATAGTTAGGACCAAATGTAAAATGACCCATACATATCTTCTTTCCATGGCGGCGTCTAATCCCTATAGGGGTAGCAGAAACACTGTCTAAGGTCAAAGAGCCATCAGGGCTTAACACCAAACAACATCTCAGAGGGTGTCGTCCTTCTAGCGCCATAACTTGCTCCCCAAATCTCACTGGTCATATACTCAAAAAATTACTCCACCAATTTCTCAAAAGTGTCATCGTCTAAAAGACCTTCAGGGCTCCTTAGAGTCTCTAGAGGATCCTAGTCCCCTGTTCTACCATCATATCCTGTCAAATCTTCTATCATTCCTTTCTGGGAATGATAGTAAAAAAAATCATACAAAGTGATATTTTTAAAAACAAATCTCAATAACTGCATATATAACAAAACAAGAGCATCATCACATACATATATCGAATAATTAATACATAATTCATGCAAATATGATTTATGAGTGAGCTTATACACAATGCACCTCAAATAAATTATCCTATTTTCATAAAAAGAACTTTTTTTGATCTGTAATTGAACTCTTCCTATACATAACACGTCTTTTCGAACAACTATTAACATTACGTGTTTTTGTTAATCTTCATTTATTATAAGTGTTCTTTGCTTATTCATGGTGTGACAGCAGTAACATATCGTCTTCATTGTCACATTGATCTTGAACTTTGACGATAGTTACATATCACCTTCACTGTCGGGTTCCTATTCACATCAATCGAATGGGAGTTACGTATCGCATTTCCTATGATGACACGAAACGACTTACTATAGCGGTAATTACGTATCGCCTTCACCACCAGTCATATCAATCAGACAGGAGTTAGGTATCGCCTTCCCCATGAGGACATGACTTCTTATCATTCGATAAAAGTTACGTATCGCCTTCTTCGTCGGCATGTCAGTCATACTGGAGTTACGTTTCGTCTTCCCCATAACGACACAACTTTTCATTTTCTTATTATTTTCTTGATCTTATTCTAATTTTCCTTGTCATCTTTAATGCATGCAACTTAACTCTCTTTCATGCTTAATGCATGACTCGAGTAACGTATGACGCACGTATTTACTAATTTGTAGCGTGATCACGCTAAACCTATACTTAGTGAATATTTCCAATGGAACCTTCTCTATCTAATAAAATAAAAAGTCTAACTAATTAAACTTTAGGCTTGCTATAGTCTAATCCAAATCTTTCTCCTTAGACTACACTTGTTAACTTCATCAATCTTTTTATTATCTCAACCCCTCCATGTATCTATTTCTTTTTAATCATCCACAAAATATCCTAAATATAATATTATCACTTGAAATCCTAATTCTTAGCTATGCCTTTTCATAAAAATAAATAATTATTTATATTCTTCTCTAGCCAAAAGGTACCATAGCCAAACCCATCATCTTCCTATATATAAACATATACCATCTCTTAAGTTATTATATTACTACTTATTAAAACTCATCCTATAATTATCTTCTTTAACCCTTGAATATTTTCTTCAGCTATTCTATCATATTTTCTAAAATATATCTTGGACTAGAACTTATATCATTTTACCTAATAAGCATAAAAGATAAAACTCATATACACTACTCATCACTAACCAATATTTTTCAATCCAAAGAAAATAAATTCTCATGCCATACTTCAACAATCAAATAAACATCCATTCATTCCATAATCAACTAGTAAATAAAATTTTCAAGAAATTAAATTTACAAATTAATTAAAAAATATATCAACTTTAGGTTATAGTTGCACTTACGACCACTAAGAAATTATTTCAAGCTCTTCCTTTGCAAGTGATGATCTTCCACTACTTCCTCAAGAAAATTACTCAATTATACTAATAGAAATGTCTTAGAAAGTGAGGTGGAGAAGTGAAGTGAAAAGAGGAGATGAGAGGGGTTGTTGCCGTGAGAAACTAAGCGTAAGTGTGTGTGCGTGTCTGAAATTCCAGATTATAAGAATCGATTACTTCCAATGTTTAGGACCCTATTTTTCAGCTTTAATCCCATAAGGACATGTGTCCTCTTTAGCCCTTAGACCACTCATCATATCTACAATTAGGTGACCTAAGCATATGTCATGTTCTTATCCAAAAATGAAGCAAATACCATGGATATAAGCTAATATAGACTTCGGCTAACACCCCACTACTTTTGGTCTCCATTCCATCCGAAAGTTATACAAGACTTTTCAAATTATTTTCCTCGAATAACTCCTTGCCATGTGCCTTAAGTTATGCCAAGAATATAAGCTTATTTAGGATAAGAATTGGTCAACAAAATTAGTTTAAGTTTTCTATTCTTTCTAGCCCACTTTTGCTGGTAAAACATGGTAGAAAAATCCACCATTTTTCCTCCAATCATCACCTTACTCTTGTCCCACATTTTACCTATTGACTAAGCTAAAGTGTGGTAAAGAAATACAAACCAAAAACATATATGGGGATCGATCTTTGCTGCCTCCAAATGGGTCAAACCGTGTGCTTCATCTAGTGCATTCACAACATACCTCAAACCGATCCCAACCCTAGAGATTTTATATCTATATACTTTCAAAAAGTTTCAAAAATTGCTAAAATAATTTTAAATCAAACACAATCATAAAAATAAATCAAATAAATAAATTAAATTAAATTTAGGTTAACACACTGGCGACCATTGGCCCACTGCAGCAGTCAAGCTTCACTCTAATCAGAATAGATAATGCTAGTGGGCCACACAGTAGTCACCAGTGGCCCTCCTTGGCCGCATCATGGATGGGCCAAGCTCCAGTTCTGTGTGTAAAGGGAGTGCACCAGGTGATTACTATTCATGACTTCCAGCCAATGTGCAAGCAGCGTTACTATCTAAAACCATCGGTGGTCCAAGCGAAGGCCACTAGTGGGTGGTCTATGATTACGGCTAGGTTTCGCGAGCTCCTTGGTGTACGTTGTCATGCAATGCACTTAAGTGCACAATGCACACTTAGTTTGTGGTTCGCATGCTTAATTTGTGTATCTCAACCTCTTTTTCTCTTGTAAATCATGTGGTCGTAAACAGAGTATTGTACAACTCAAGTATCTAAGATAATTGGCTTTGTGCCCGACAAAAAGAGCTCCTCCCCCATTTCCTACTAAATACTCATAAAATAAAAAGTTTGAGAGTTGAAAGTACTCATATGATAGATTTTCATTTGCTCCTTTGGAGATCATTTTACACACCAGAAAATCATCATTCTTTCATTTATGGTGCCAAAAAAATATCTTAATCTCACAAATAGTGCCAACTATTATCATGCAAAAATGGTATTGCTGGGAATGGAAGAAAGATCCATTCTCGAGGTGACAATTAGGTCTTGATCGGTGTGGCATAGAGCCCCTAGCAGTGACCTGGTGCGGATGTACAATGTCTATTCTTACACCCATGACGGTGAACAATATAAAAATGCAAAAAGAAATAATAAAAAAAATACAAATTTGTATAGTTTGGCACTAGGTCTTTGTCCATGGGAGTTTGGGGAGGAGAGTTTTCACTATAATGAGCTAGTTTGCAGTCCCTTCTATCTGTCATCCTCACTAGTGTAATGCTCATCCTTGTGTTGGGGCATTTTATAAAAGGATAATGTGAATTACCATTCATTTTAAAACTTTTCAATTCATATCCGGGGTGCAAGACTCTACATTATAAAATAAAACATGCTTTGAGAATAAAAGATTTTACAATAGAAAAAATTTAACTTAAAAATAAAAAGGGCCTCTCATGCCTAGATTTCCATGCTCTTCCCCTTGGGCAGTACCAGTCCTTACGCCTTCTGCTCATTTAGTTCTAGTAAAGGGAGGGTCATACATAAAAAAACTAAAAGAGTGGTGTTACTCTGCAGCTTGAGTAGCACCGCTCCATCTTACCTCTAGTTCTAAACTAGCTTTTTATTTTTCACTTTTCCATTTTTTTAGTTTCATATTTTTATCATTTTAAAATATTTTTAAAAATATAAGAAAATATCAATATACTAATAATCACTTCATTAACCATTAAATAAAAAATTAAAAAATTAAAATGGAAGAGGTGTCAAAATCAGGTGTTAAAATAAGTGGTCATAGTATCATTTCTCAAACAAAAATAAGTCGAATACTTAGTAAATATTACTTCATGCATTCATTATTCATTCGTACATACATACCAGACAATAGACATATTCATTTTAAAAACACCACCAAGTGAGATTTTCTTATCAACAATGCTATGTATAGTCGTGAAATGCGTAAATGTCATGCAAAAACTTTGAAAAAGAGGGGTCTACTATTAAAAAGTTAATTTTTTTCATGTGGGACCGCATTTATTCACTTTTTTTAAAGCGTTTGCGTAACGTTTGCGTATTCTATGATTGCAAATATCATTTCTTCTTTATTAAAGAAACAATTTTATTTTTGTAAAACATTCCTCGCACCCAATACCTTTATTTCTTAACGAGTTCGAGGACTCATACATTCTCTTATCACTTTTCATAGGTTGTTACACACTATTACACCATATGTGCTAGGGTTAGTGGATCTTTTTTTGGATCCTAGTTCCACCTGTGGTCACAAGTTGGGATTCCATCAGCTTAGAGGTAGTACTAGGTGCACTGCCAGCACTACGTCTTGGTATTGTAATCTACTATTTCTTTGGTACTCTCATGCATTTGTTGGTTCATCACTGTCGTTATGTATTTTCATACATAATAGCATAAATTCTTTTGATCATTTCTTTTATTCTTTCATTACTCAGTTCATTATTAAAAACAACATCATTTAAAAGCATGGGCATAAACTTAAGAATCACTCAAGGCATCATTCAAACTATCAGTTTGTGGCATCCATAAAGTATGTAGTTCATAGGGATATTTAAAAACACTTTCATGGGATCACTTAAAAGCAGCACATAAATCACTCAAGACATGAGTCTTACGTTTTTCATTTTAAAAGACTACATCTAATAGCTACTACGTATAGTCATCTATCACATTCTTATAATTAGATACTTGGGTTGTATAAAAATGGGCTACCAAGAATGGCCATTATATATGTATACTTGAAGACTTATATTTAGCATGTTTTCGTAAAACGTCATACATTTTGTAAAGCATCATAAAGATAAATGTTTTATTTTCATTTCTTTCATATTTTTAGAAAACTCTATAAGAGTATAAACACAATACGTACTTGGTCTCCATGCTATTCTCATACCATGCAGTCCATTCGCATGCATCTCAGATGGCAACCAATTTACATGCATACATATAACTTTAGTACATTCTCTATCTACTACATAAGCAACTAAAATAGAAAAAGATATACACTTCACTTGGAACATTCTCTATCTATCCTCATGTCCTATGTATTCCTTTACTATGTTTCCTCTTCAGGAATACTGTAAGTGGGTCACTACCTCTTCCAAGTCCAACATCCTAACTCGAGTGTTTATCCACTAAAGCGAAACTCCATGATTCACCTTAGGGTTAAGACACCAGGACCTATACCTTACTTTTCTTATTAACCTCATCCTAATACATAACTTGGACCGACCAAATCACGCATCCCAATCTTAGTTGATACACACGCCACTACTTGCATCCTAGCCTAGGCTTCATTATCATTATCACCATCATCATTCTGAATCTTGCATACCGCATGATTTTATGCCATCTCTAAGGCCTAAACATCATGTAACCATGCTTATGACAAATTACTCATTACATATGGTAAATCCATCTGGTACACGCGTCTCACCAGATACACATGTACCTTCCTTTTTTATCACCTAAGATCAACATATAACATGTTGATCACCTGCTTGTATGAATGAACTTCATACTTCGATACCAACCTTCTCTTAACCAGGTTGGCAAGACTCTTCCTATTTCCTGGTCCTTTACAAATTTATATCAACACTTGACACGACAAGACTCTACTCATAACTACACTTTCCATCGTGTCACGTAATTCGAGACTACTCTCAAATTATATCATTATCCACCACTTCACCTGGCATCACACCACGACACTTCTACACCAACTTCTAATCCATCTTGAGTATGATTTCTCACATATTCATGCTACTACGTGACATTTCATCATGTTATTGCTACGTCACTCTTACACTACTCTATGGTTTCACTTATACTTCCAACATAACACAACTTCACAGTGACACCCATCACTAGAACTATTGGTCACATTACAGCTACTCCAGGATTGTTCCACAGTTCTCAATACTTCACACCATGCTCTAAACTCCTCAACTATAAAACTATCCATATCTTCATGAGACGCCCTACAATACATCACTTCACCACATGGAGTACATTCCACATGTACTCCTTACAAAACACTCTACGCCACATCGTCACTACAACAAACATTTCACAACCACACTTCATAGCACAGTCCACAACACTATACAACACATTTCCTAGTTACGCTTAACACTTCATAGCAAACTCAATGACACAACACAACCAACCAACTAACCAACTAACTAACAAAAATAATGAGAGAAAGGAAAAGAGGGTCATACCATCGTCGAGGTTAACTTATGTGTCACATAGCTGCCAGCATAACTAGTGGCATTGGAAGCTACTAGCTTAAGTAGTAATTACTCCGTCGCAATCACTACCATGACCTCAAAAAAGGGTTATCTCAGAGACTAGATTGAGGATTTTGGCAGATCTATCTAGGCTGTGCGAGGTGGTCGAGGTCATAGGATGGCTGAGCAGTGGTGGCTAAGGTCGTGTACGATGGTGGTAAGCCACGTACAGTGGTTGTCTAATATGTATGGTGGTTATCCACCATATAAAGTGGTGGTTTGGGCTTTAGGATGGGCTAGGGGTGGCCAAGGGAGGCTCATGGTGGTCTCGGGATGGTGGCTAGTGGTGGAGTAGGATGACATCTAGTCATGTACATTGCTTTCAGGAGAGGGAGAGTGCGTGAGAGGCAATGGGGATGGTTGGGGGCTATGGCTAGGCATGGAGGTTCAAGAGAGAGAGAGGTGTGGTGAAGCTACAGTGTGAGGGTGGTGTGTGATGGCTGCACGATAACAGATCTATGGAAAAACCCATGAAAGAGGGAGGGGCTATTTCGGACTAGAATGGCTGCATTAAGGATGGAGGGGGAGCTGGGGGGTTTGGGTTGGCTCAGTGGTGGTCAACTGTGGAGCTGGCATACAACAACAATGTGGCTTACAAGGGAGGAACTCGTGTAGGAGCTTCATGCGTGCATTTGTGCGTGGCGAGATTCGAGGGAGAGGAAGGGTGTTATAGGGGAAGGGGGAGCCAATAGGGTGATCGCCGAAGGAAGGGGAGCTACTAGTGGCATTTTGTGAGGTTGAGTTACAGTAGTGCAATGATGGAGAACCTGTGGGTCAAAACCCATTTTGGGTTGAGAGAGGGGGAGCTATGTGGTGGGTGTCGATGGTAGCTGAAAAGTCGTTAGCGTGAGTAGGAGCCAGTGCAGTGGTCAGTGATGCTGCAGGGTGGCGCACGGCAGGGCTAGATGGGGTTGCTTGGAGTAGAAGGAAACCAAAGGGGAGGGGTTCATATGAGTTGAGGGAGAAAGGGATGAGAGAGAGGAAAATGGGAAAAGTGAGGGGTTGGGATTTTCTCTTTAAGATATTTATAGGTCATTCAACTTGAAGTTTTCAAAACGATTTGACGATGAAATTCAAATACTAATTTAAAAATGCATAAACACTAACTAACTGAAAATACTTAGAGGAATTAAAATAGAATTTATTTAAACTAAACTTTAGTTTTCTTTATAAGTAGAACTAAACTTTAGTTTATAAAATATAATCTTTCATTATTAACGAAATGATGGAGTTTTGCTAATTACTTTGAAGAGAATGAAACCATCTAAAAAAGTAGAATTTTCAACATAATTTAAATACCATAATATTTTAAATAGCTAAAATCATGTTGATGAAATAATTTTTTACAATTTTAATATTTTTGAGGCTCTTAAAAAATATTACAATTATCTTTTATTAAAATCAGGTTTGGTTCAATAATATTGGAAATATCTCATTAAAATATTTCCAAAACATATAAAATGTAACGACCCGATATTTTCATGGCTGGGATGGTTATATTTTCTTTAAAATTATTGTAGTCATTTTGTTGGAACTTTTTGGGAAATATGTTGCTCTGTATTTTGGTTGGGCATTTTCTTGTATTAGGTAGTGACAAACATTGGCCCAAATTGGTGTGGGATTCAAATGGAAACTATAAGAAATGTTGGAGGCCACAGTTTTGAATTATTTGAAGGAAAACCTATTTTCATTTTTATATTCTACTTTGTTGGGGAAACAAGAATCAACAAATGACATATGGAGATTAAAAGGAATGAGTAACTAAACATTAGACTTCTTCTTAGCTAGATTTCGACCATGACAGTGTTAGTAGAGAAATCTAATTGGTTAAGGAACTAAAGGAGACACTTGTCTTAAGTTGAACTAACTTAGGACTAAGAGTTAGATAAAAAGTATTATGTCATTTTGTTATGGGTGATCAACGAAAATGAGATAGGAAACAAGGCAAGAACCGACTTTCCTATTTGTGTTTTCTTAGAATCTCGATGCAATGAACATATTCTCTTGACAAGTGTGAGACAAGTGGCATCCAATGAACCTTGGTTCATGATGAAATTGGAATATCATCCAAGTGAAATGTGGTAGCCGAATTCTAATCTTGTCTTAACCTAGATGTAGTGTACAAAAGTGGAAGTGATGCATACCTAATCTTGTCCTTTCCTCAAATGTATCCACTTTGTTATAAGATAAGATCTAAGTTATATCAACTTGCCAATCAAACCTAAGTGAAAGAAAAATGATTACCCTATAATCTAAGGGACACATGGCTCAACTAGTGTGGTTTCATATATTTTCTAAATATTTTTCCACTCATTTTTTTGCATAAGAAGTCGACCAACAAGCCATTTGGAAGTTTCCTCCATTTCTCATTTCTAACTCTCGACCAAATCAAGCTTAGAACACTCTCCACCCATTCTTCCATTTACTCACCTCCAAAACCTCTCTTCAAAGTAGTTGTGTGTGTGTTTTTTCAAAGGATTTCCAAGGCAAACCTCTCTTACAAGGTAAATATTTCACTTGAAACCTTTTTATGTTCAAACATGCAAGAAATGAGAAAATTTCTCCCTTCATACTTTCTGCTAAATCATGTTCAAGGATTGATGTTTTGTTTTTCTTTTAGAAAAAGCTACCTATAGGTTTTAACCCTAGACTATTGTATTTTTTTCAGATTCTCTTTGTTAGATCTCTTAGAAAACCCGTAAGTGCACCTATAACTTAATCCTAGCATTTATTTGTATATATATAGAATTAACATATTGTTGGTTGTTCTGTTGGAGTGCCTAATATGCTTATTAGATGATTAAGTTTATGTTATATTTGTACTGAGTTGCTCTAAAGGAAAGTAGTGTAGTATATGGAGAAAATATTATAAAAAGCAAGGATCTATTTTAGTGAATTATGGTTAGGAGTTTGGATGATGGCATGTGATGTTAGGATGATGAAAGAATTAAATTATAGGTTTATAGGGTTTGGCCCTAGTGAAATATTTTAGAAGTATTTTGAGTTTTCAATTCCTAGATGTTGATATGGTTATTAATTTAAAATTATTGAAGTGATTGAGAAAAATTATATTAATTGACTTTCTTGAAGAATAGTGGAAGAACTATGTATATTGTTGGTGAAAGGATTATTTGATAAAAGAGGGATTGAAGAGAATGACTCACCTAGTGAATAAGTGTTTTCGGCTAAGGGTATCATTTAGCTTAATAATAAAGTTTTATAAATATGTAAAAAGGAGAGCGAGTTGGTTTAAAGGAAAGGAAAGGAAAATAAATTTTGAATTAACTTCCCCATCGTATTCAGCCTAATGCTTTTAGTGCTAACATTGAATTTTTTTAATTTTTCTTCAAGTGGATTATCCATGTTTTAATTGAATAAGAATTACTTATACAATTATATTGTGTATATGTCATTTGTTGATAATGCATATTCTACATGTTATATAGCCCATGAATCATGTAGCATGCATAAAAGTGTTTAAGAGCACGCAGATGTCTATTTACATCACAAATTTCTGTTTTTGGTCATAACGTTTTTCAAAAGAATTAAGAGAAAGAAATTTTATAAGAATTTGAAGGACTTAAGAAAAAGGCATTTCGATTTTCCACCATATATGGAATCCGACGAAAAAAGCGTTTTGATATACCGTCGAGGTTAAAAAATTGACGGTGAAGGCGTTTTAATCTGCCGTCAAAAGATGAAAAGTTATGTCAAGATGGTGAAAGCGATTAGATCTACCGTATGATTAACATGTACAAGAAAACTAACGATGAATGCGTTCCGATTTGACAGTGAAGGCGTTTCAATCTGTCGTCAAGATTCAGAAACCTGACAGTGAAGGCAGTTTGATTTATCGTCGAGGTTAAGGACTAAGTGTGACAGTAAAGGTGATTTGATCTGCTGTCATACTAAAATTTACATAGATAAGAATAAACCATGAAAAAATAAGAATTTTAAGAAAAAGACAAGTCCTGAAAAGTTTTACACCTATGTCATTGAAAGTTCTTCAATTAAAATATATAAGTTTTTGTAAAAAAATGCATAAGTCATGCATAAGTCTCATGATCATGTTATATGCATTTCTATGTTGACTATATATGTTGTTAATGCTTTCGTTACGTTATTTATGTACTTGTTGAAATTTCTTGAAATCTCAACCTTTAAATTTCATTTATCATCTATTTTGAAAAGATAGACATTGATGTAGGACAAAATGGCAGAGAGAGAGAGACTCAGATTACCTGAGAGATTCAGCCGAGCCTTGAAAGACCCATTGAATATCTCTTTTTGATGATTACGCTCCACCTACATATGAGAATTTGTTGGAGGTCATAAGGCAAGACTCATCCACCTTATCAGACGAACGGCTTCGCATTGGATGTTGCCTAGCTTTGAGCCCTAACGGCTCTTTATTCCTAAATGGTGTTTACGTGACACAATTAGGGAGGTATCTCCAACAAGATTTTAAAATTAGTATAGATCAGTTTCGTTTCGGGAATGAATACAAAGAAGTAAAGAAAGAACTCGAAGGTGAGAATGGGGTAATTGTATGATAAACAATGTTTGTATTTTGAAAATTTTGGTTCTGTAAAACTTGGTATTCTATGATATTGTAAATAGTGAGTTATGGGTTTTATGGTTATGTTTTGCTATGTGATCATTTTTGCAAAGTTAGATCTCTTTGCATATTTTGAAAATTAACCTTATTTCGCCGTGTCACGCATTGCCTACTACTAGTAAATTAGGTGCATGCATACTATTCTTAACATGAACGGAGGACATGCAAACAAGTTTTACAGATATAACCTAGTGTTACATGTTCTGACGTTTCAGTTTATGTTAAATCCTAAACGTAGACTAAGGGCGTCAACATAAAATATAAAAGGATTTCAAAGCACTGGACGTACTTTAAATTCCCCTACTATCTTTAAAAACACATATTTTAAGTTGGACACATAAAACAAAAGCTGTGACCATTAGAGAAAGGGACGGGTTGTTACATCCTCCATCTCTTATAATAGATGACGTCCTCAAAATTTTCTCACCATTAGAGAAAAAAGGGTGGGTTGTTACAACTGTATAATAGATATATGAGTTCTTTCTCTAGTTTTTTCTTCTTATTGGAATCTTTATATGATAAGATTGAAGAAGATGAAATCTGGCCAAAAACTTCTTTGAAATCGTGTATGCCTATCATTTTTATCTTATGCCTCCATTTACTTTATATTCATTCTCCTGCCTTTTGTCCCACGTCCCATCTTTCCCATGCCTGAAATACTCGCTTCTCATGCATGTCTCTTCCTTCTTTCTTTTTTTCTTTTCTCCTGATAAGTTCCCGTAATGGTTTGGGCCTATGAAATTTAATGGATTCAAAGAACAGTTTCTTTACAATTATAATGAGATAAACAATTTTACTATTCAAACGAGGATTAGCTCGACATCATCATTTACATATTTTATCTCATACCATATTTCATCTTATATTATTTTATTTTATTTTATCTTAATTAATTATCACAATTTTCTTTTTAAATTATCACATAATAAAATATATAATTGAACTTTTTAATTCTTTTAAAATAATATTAAAAACATATTTTTAAAATATTTTATTCAATTTTTAATTTTTATTTTAACAGCTCGCAAAATCACACCAAAACAAACGAGGCTATTTTGGTTAGGAATTTGCTTGGCACAAATCCTTCGTTACACAAACGATCCCGATCCAATTTGGAGTTTCACCTTTCAACGCAGAAGCAGACCTCAGCCTTTGCTCCGCTCATTCTAGTGAGTGTTAGTTGAAGTTTTCTTCTTCCTGTGTTTGTCGCCGCAACACTTGGGAGCTTACCCTTTTGCTATTTCCATTGAAATTTGTTGCTTCAACACTCGAGCGCTTTACGCTTTGACATTTTGGTTTCTTTCGCCCAGAGAAAGCATGTTGACTAAGCTCAATGTTTATTTTAATTTTATCTGTTTTGGGAATATTCAGCAATGGCGGATCGGTTGGGGACCTCCCGCAGAGAGGAATTCATAACCTATGCTTACCTTCTCCTTTACATCACTCTCTCCAGCGGCCAAATCTTCTTCAACAAGGTCAGTCTGTCTTCTTATCTATTGCTTATTTATCTACACAGTCTCGTGTACCTCGCATTTGCTTTTGAAGAATCCTTTGTTTTAGGAGCTTTTTCACTTTTATTATTCACCCAGTCATTATTTTTATTATCGCTAACTAAGATTGGTGATTGAATGATCCAAACATGACAAAAATGATGTTTGATTTGGAGGTGAGTTAGATCCATATTGTCTAAGGATACTAGATACAGCACTCGTAACCTTGATTGTGCATATATATATGTTGGCAAGAATATCCAAGGCTATCTGTACTGATTAATCCCTAGGCTAGATACATTCCGCACAAACTGAACATGCCAAACCCTGGGGTTGGCCTAAGGGGATTATTTTGCAATTAATGTTGGCCTATTATATTAGTGGTGTTTTCCAAACTGTTAAGCCGTCCCTTTTTTTATATAAAGATTAACATTGAAGATATAAAATATATGGTAAAATCTATCTCTTACCACCGGTTTAAGCTTTTGAAGATTTCATATAGTATTAGAATAGATGTCCTAAATTTGAACTCTGATTCTACACTCTATTATATTTAACTAAATATTTCACGTATTAGGCTACCCTTGAGAGAGTGTTTGGCCTACATGTGAGGGGGAGTATTAAGATATAAAATATATAATAAAATTAATCTTTTTCCATCGGCTTAAGTTTTTGGGATAAGTGCTGATTTCACATAACATTAGTTCCATATATCAAGGGTGCCTCTAGGACCTAGCATGACGTCTATGAAATAAAAATTAGTGTACAATGTTGTTAAGAGTTTTTGTAGTACATCGTGATTGTAAATGTGACGCATAGGAGGTGTCCTTTCTGGTCGTGCCATTGCAGTGTTAAATTCACTCACTAGGTTTATTAAATAACTTTCTTTAGTATTCTCGTTCTGTACTAAGTTTATTGCTCAACTAACCTATTCTTTTGGTGGAATTTTTGCAACTACTTGGATTATTGTTACAGGGGTTTAGTTGTTAGTTGTTCAAAATTACACAGGGACGTGCATATAAAGTTTGTTGCTATACTCACCTCTTTGACTAAGGTTGCTTGCATGGCTGACATGAATTTTGTATATATGTTAAATGCAGTGGGTTTTGTCGTCTAAGGAAATAAACTTCCCTTATCCTCTTGGATTGACTCTCCTCCACATGGTCTTCTCATCTGTCTTATGTTTTACTGTCACCAAAGTTATCAAGGTGTCTAGTTTAATAAATATTATTAAAGGTGCTTCAATTGAGCAATTATATTGCCAACTTCAATTTTTTAACTTTATTTTTTTTTTCTCACAGATTATGAAGGTTGAGGAAGGTATGACTGCAGAAATGTAAGCAAAGAAAGGGATAAAACCCTTTTATATGATCTTTATATCTCAAAGTTGTTATCGGTTTGTTAATATCTTGAAAAAATTTCAAATGTCATTGGTGAACAGAGGAGATAATACACTAACAAGAGATTTAGTTTCCTCAGAATTGGCTTGAAGTGAAAGATCCACCCTTCAGGCTTCATTCATCTGTTTATTTATTTTCCTAATGAGATTTTAAGAGGGATATGGGGCTTGTAGTACTTATCTGTGTTTGTGAAAAGAGAATCCAAGTTCTTTTGGATTTGAATTACATCACAGTTTTAAATTTTGTCATGCATAACTGCTAATAGATTTTTTTACTTTTTAGGCTAAAGGTCCTAGTGGCATGATGCTTATAGTTGTAATCATGATTACTTGTTGATACTTTCTCATTGCTACATTTATGTAGTACTTAACAAAATCCCCTACCAAGCAAAGGTGGTTAAACATTGTTATCGGTAGGATGAAAGTTGTTATGATCAAAGCCATGTGATCTATCCTGTGCTGCTTGTAGCATGACTTGACAGAACCATCTTCTTTACATGACCAAGGCTTTGGCCTTATGTCATTAAGAGGCCCCTGCCAGTTGAAAACCTTTTGGTACGAGGTTAAGTTTCCGGTAATTGCTACATCTTACTAGTTATTGGTACAGCGTAGAAGTCTTGTATCAACTGGGATTTGATACATTTTGCTGGGATTTACTTAATCTTAGTGTCAGCATTTGTGTACATTAAGATTTTCTTAACATCTTTTTAAGTAATTTTAATTTCTATTTGTTACTGTTTTTTGTATACAAGATCGAACAATGTAAGCAAGATTGTTAACAGCCTTTACTAAAATACACTCTGGTTGAATTGACAGTGATTGAATGTGCCATGCCTGCCGATATTTGTCCTAGTTATTATTCTCTCTTTAATTCCCTGCCATTAAGTAGCTAATATCACTAAGAGAGAATATGCTTTTGTTTTTAGGGGTGGGGAGGGGGCTTCTTTGTAGGTGAAGTTGAGGGCAGAGAGAGATTTCATTTGTAACACCCTTTATCTAGAAAGGTTGAGAATGTTGTTTCACACTTCCCATCGTTAGGTCATAAAAGTCCATAAACATTATAAATCATCATTAACTTTATTAAGTTTTAAAACAAAAAAATGTAATCAAATGCAATTATATCCAAAATAGCCGAACTTTAAGAGAAACCACAATGTCATGAAATGTCTATAAACATCCGCCTTTGTTATAAAAACTTATTCGTTCTCACTCAGTCAAAGTCTCCTCTACTGGTTCTAACCTGAAGACTCGTCCTCATCACTTGAAAAGTTTAAAATATATATAAAAAAGGATACTGCTACTAAGACACCCAAAATACTGAAATTTGTCCAAAATATTTTTTTATATCTTACAATTTTTGAAATTTTTTAAAGATAAATCAGTTATGACAATATTTTTCTATTCAAACAAAAGTAAAAAATTAAAAATTAAAAGTAAAAGTAAAATTTTTGGCCAAATTTCACTATATTGGGTGTCCAGAGTGTCATTTTCCATAGCAATAGGTTCAATACTTAGTAAAGAATACATCACATTCTAAAATCTTTTCTAAGTATATTTTCCTTTTTAACATATATGAGATACCTGTAAATTTGCATGTACATTGTTATGAAAACATTCTTCCGTATCCTCTTTTAATGACCTTCACACATTAACCCTTGTACTCCTAGGTTGGGCACCAGTTTCATGTTCTTTAGCCACAAGGGGTGACTGCCTCTCACGTTTGGATGTAAAGCATTCTAGTGGACCTCTTCCCAGTGGTTTGCACATCAAACATCTAGCTCTAGTGCCATTTTGTGCTCTTTGACTAAATATTAGAGCCTTTCATGCGTTCATTCATTCATTCATCATATTAGAACCTGGTACTGAAATACCCCTTGCTATCCAAATTCACCTCTCTTGAGTTTCACACCTTTATTTTCATTATACTTCGATAAAAACTTAATCAAATTAATCCTAACATCTAGGGCTCCCACATATTTAAAAATCGTAGCATATGGAAATCATTTGATTAAAATTTATATCTAATTCATTATAACTCCAAATCATGAAAAATCAAATTTGAAACCATTAAATCTGGAATTGCTTTACCGATCTCATTTGCTCCATCAAAACCTTAATGAATTTTAGACCTAATTTCTGTGAATCCTGATATGCTTTGTGCTATGCTAGAAAAGGAAGAATTCACATTTAAACTTCTTCAAAGATCCTAAAATTTTGTTCAAGAAGTCTCTCATAACATATTTGATATCTTTTTTCATTTTATAAGTAATAAGTGATTTTATTAAGAAGTAAATAGGCATAGCCCAAGTACATAGAAAGACGAGAGAAAATACCTAAATACAAGTTAGGAACTAGAAAAGGCTAAAAGCAAATCTGATATTGTTTGCATAAATTGCATCTATGCTTATCTACATGTTCTATCATTTTCCTTGTAAATCTAATAAAGTTCCTGTTTCTTTTCAGATATGTTACTTCTGTTGTGCCAATTGGTGCAATGTTTGCAATGACTCTTTGGCTGGGAAACACTGCATACATTTATATTTCTGTTGCATTTGCTCAGATGTTGAAGGCAATTAGTAAGTTCCAAGTATCCTCTGAATTTTCCCATTTTAGCTAAATATCTTTTCTTTTTCTTTTTAAATAAGAAAACTTCATTAGTGAACAAAAAGTGTTG